>BSBM01000640.1:4360000-4727500 GCA_027924585.1 Larix kaempferi | reverse complement strand
GGCAATGAACACCGTGTGATCAGTCACACACATTGATGCTCTATTGTGGCAGTCTCCACAATAATAGTCCTGGAATTCTAATGATCTAAAAATTGTTAAGAGTTTTTTAATATATCAGACTAACTGCAATTACATGAATTTAGTGTTAATGGGTAGACCTGCAAATGGAAATCACGAAACAATTTGATACTTCTAGATTGAAGAACAATATCTTGTGTTGTTGGTTCTTGGTTAAACTGTTATCTTGTGTTGTTGGTTCTTGGTTAAACTGTTGGATCATAGCTATAGAAAATAATATGCAGTGGAAGAAATCAAATGAGAAATCAAATAATGGCAAACACATCAAATGTATACATAGATTTGCGTGGTAAAACCGTCGAATCGAGAGGAAAACATCCACAGATCAATGGTATTGATTCTCTTATTGTTCAAGAAACATAAAGATTACAACAACCTTGTAGGTTCACAATATTTCCTCACTCTCCAACACACTCAACCTGCCTCGAGCTTACATGATTTAAAGAATCTTTCACATAGTTAGTTATAGAAACTGAATAACTAAATGCAACCATAAAACCGAGACTAGGATTAGATCCATGTTTTTAGGAATTGATTGTCATCTAAACCAACAATCTCCACCTTGACAACAATTTACCTAATATCTTGTTCATTGCTTTATTAATCACCTTTCCTGCAAGCCAAGAGAAGCTAAGCACCACCGCAACTTCTCTAATGTAACTGGTTTCGTAAACATGTTATCACAATTATTTTGAGTGTAGATGATCCGGATTTATGCAGGAACAAAATGAATGAAGCAAATAACAAAGTAAGCACAATAATATTGCAGAGAACACAATGATATAGTAAACAAACACTTCTATTAATTAATGAAATAGAGAGACTGTAAAACTGCTGAGCAATACATAGCTAGAATGGTGGTAGCTTATTCCTGATAAGAGATGTGGTGGCTACACTCATCTGTGACCAAGATAACTCCAAAAAAGAGGTCAGGGGGGGCTTATTTATCAAAAACATGAAGCAAGGAACCCTAAACATCCAAAACCTAACCCTAGGAGGTGAACCGTCTTGAAGCTTGTGGGCCCTAAGGGGGTTAATTGAGCAGTCAACTTCCGGGGGTCATAACTTTTGCATACAAACTCCGTTTCAGGCGAATTATAGCTTGTTGGAAAGGCCTACCGAAGAAATACAAGATGAGAGATCTGGATGAATGTTAGCATTAAGCTAACATTTAGAAGATGGATCGCAAAAAAACATCATTTAGGGCCTCAAAATGGCCCCAGAAGTTTAGGGTCCAAAAAACCATAGAAATTTTGACAAAACACTGATTTGAGCCAGAGGGATAGGTGGGTGGCCACCGATACCCATCTAGATCAGTGGACCTTTTCAAGAATCACACCACCTTCATCAATAACATGTCTTACAAAATGGTATTTTACATGAATATGTTTTTTCTTACTGTGATAAGCTATATTTTTAGCCAAATGAACCGCACTTTGACTATCACAGAAATTTTTTTACATTATTCTGAAACCTTCCTAACTCACCTAGTATACCTTTTAACCAGATTGTCTATTTGCAAGCATGTGAAGCATATATATACTCTGCTTCTGTAGTGGATAAAACAACAATGTTATGAAGCTTTGACATCCAACTAATAGCTCCACCTACAAGAGTAAAGACATAACCTGAAGTGTATCTCCTCTTGTCCAAGTCACCTGCAAAATATGAATCAACATAACCACAGAATTCATCACCACAACCATAAAAGGTGATACAATAATTACTTGTGCCTCTAAGATACCGAAGCACCCATTTCACTACTAACCCAATGCTCTTTTCCTGGATTTTCCATGAATCTACTGACAACACCAACTGCATGCGAAATATTTGGTCTTCTACTTATCATCACATACATCAAAATTCCTACTGCATTAACATATGGTACACGAGACATATACTGATTTTCTTCATCACTACTAGGACTCAAACCTGAAGAAAACTTAAAATGTCACGTCCCTTCCCATCGATCCAACGCAAGGAAGGGAACATGACTACTGATCTTGGGATTTTTACCAAAAACTTAGCCCCATTCATCATTGTCAATTCATATAAATAAAAATATGTGTGCAAATGCATACCCAAATACACATGCACAACGGAATTAAACTATCCTCACACATTTCATATGCATTCAACATATCCATAACAGTCATCAAATAATTAAAACAGTTCAAAGGTAAAACACGTAGAGAATACTTATCTTTATTGTGAAGCTTCCCCAAGAAATTAGCTACGCAATTGCAACATTCCACCCATCCATAGGCCAATCGTGTTTATCAATCTCTCAACACAATTGCCACCACCGAGCTGGGCATGATTCCTACAAGGAAAGGGGACACTCAAGCTCATACATAGACAAAGAAATGGATACCCATCTCAACCCCAACATTCTCTTCCACACACAACAATCTCAAATATGGGCATGGATACACATTTTCAACAAAGGGATTTACAAAATAGGGTCCATGGGTTTTCCCCAAATCGTGGTCACACCAAAAATGGATTATGGGAAGAGGAAATCAACCACGGGGAAGAAACCGATTTCTCCCACGAGTATGTGAGCATTCAGATGGCCAAAACGGCCTCTATGGAACCCCAAATCCATTTCCCTTCTTCCCCACTGCTATACATTACAAAAACGCCCTTCCCTGTTAAAAAAAATGAATGAAACCACAACAAAAACATGGAGGAAAACGCCTAGCAAGCTCCAAATTTGTGAGAGAGCCAAAAATAATCGCTGAAGAATGGAATGGGGAGCAAATTCATGGATCTTTTCTTTCCAAAGAATCCAAAACATGTTTTTCCAAAATGTTGGCTTTCCCATACTCGAATTTGGACAGCCATACCTCCACATTCCCAATGCATTAACTACCTCAACCAACTCTTGGAAGAAATAAATGATTGGGTACAAAAGTAAACATGGGTAGTTGAGGGTTCAGGGTTTCTCTCATTGACACTTTGCTTGACTTGATTGGTTCAATGGTTTGAATATTTACTTCCCAATCCCTTGTAAAAATCATGCCCCCATCTCTTGTTGCATTGCATTGCATAGCTAGTTGTGGGTATTTTATTAAAATGCATATTTACATGATATTTGTCATTCCATTGTGCCTGGATAGCACGCAAACCATATGCATCACTAAATCGATGGCGGGGCCTTGGCCTTGAGCTCCTCACCATGATTTTATAACAATATTACATCATTTACATTTTAATGGAATGGGGTCAAAATCAGGATATTACATAAAATGAGAAGCTAAAGCGATATTAACTGGTTTCACCTTATTCACATCGAATATCTGAAGTATTTTATCGACATACTTCTCTTGTGATAACCAAAGCTTGCCATTTTTCCTGTCTCTGTGTATATCCATGCCCAAGATCTGATTTGTTGTTCCTAGATCCTTCATATCAAATGTCCTAGACAACTGAGCCTTTAAACTGCTCATTTCAACCATGCTTTTGCTTGCTACAAGCATATCATCAACATATAACACCAAAATAATGAACATGTCATTTTCCAACGTTTTAAAGTAAACACAATGATCATACTCACTTTTGGTAAAATTCTGTCTCACCATGAAAGAATCAAACTTCTTGTACCATTTCATGGGAGACTGCTTCAGGCCATACAATGATTTCCTGAGCTTGCAAACAAACCTCTTGTTGCAATTCTTAACGAACCCTTCCGGTTGTTCCATGAAAATTTCATCATCTAAATCTCCATGTAAGAAAGTTGTCTTGACGTATAGTTTCTCTAAATCCAAATCATATAAGGCAACTAGTGCTAATAAATTTCTAATAGAAACAAGTTTCACAACTGGTGAAAAAATATCATGAAAGTCAATACCTGCTTTCTGAGAAAACCCTTTTGCAACTAGCCTGTCCTTGTACATCGGAACAATGTCATTAGCTCATTTCTTCAATTTGGACACCCATTTGCAACCAACCACTTTCCTATTCTCAGGAAGTTCCACCCGATCCCATGTTTTGTTCTTTGCCAAAGAATCCATTTCTTCTTTCATTGCAAGTTTCCATTTGTCACTGTCGGGCACTTCTAATGTTTCCTGATAACAACTAGGTTCTCTTTCATTAGAAATTAAAGCAATAGATGTGACAAAATCATCATACCTATTTGGAAAATTCCCGACCCGTGAAGATCTTTGTAGATTTTGTTTTGGCATTTCCTCTATTTCTTGAGGCGTTTTTGTATGCTCATTCTCCTGAGGATTTTCCTCATGAATATCCTGCTCATGGACATCCTTATTATCCTCCTTCATAGATGACTGCATATCAAATTGAATTTGTTGTAACTATGGTACATTAATCTCCTTTGGAATTTTGAAGTCAATTGTTGTCGATGGTGATCAGTTGACTAGGTAACAAGCTATAAGTAATGCTCCCCACAATTCTTGTTGCAACTTTGCATTGTTGAGCATGCTCCTTGATTTCTCAAGACGAGTCATGTTCATGCATTTAGCAACACCGTTATGTTGTGGAGTGTAAACAATGGTTTTATGTCTCTCGATCGCATCCTTGTTGCAATAGTTATCAAACTCCTTGGAAGTATATTCGGTTCCATTATCTGTTCTAAGACATTTAATGAACCTGCCAGTGCTCTTTTCAACCAAAGATCTACACTGCTTAAATATATCGTAAACATCAACTTTTCTATTTAATAAGTAGATCCAGAATTTCCTAGAGTAATCATCTATAAAACTGACGAAATATGATGATCCTCCATAAGAGAGTTTAGGAGATGGACCCCAAATATCAGAATGAATATAGTCTAGGATATCTTTATTGGTTTGTTTTCCAGATTTAATTTTTTGTCTAGTTTGTTTACCATAAATACAATGCTTACAAAACTTCAAATCTATATATTTTAAACTAGGAAGCAACTTTCGATCAGTAAGTACCTTCATTCCTTTTTCACTCATATGACCCAATCCCTGATGCCATAAATGAGCAGAGTCTATTGCATCAACTAATGCTACTGCTGCATGATCGGTTTCCATCCTCCATTCAAGTTTATATAGGTTCCCAACTTTGTCTCCTTCATAAAAACCAAGATACTTTTCGATATCTTCATAACTCCACCTAGAACTATGAATTTGTAACCAGTTGCATCTAGAACTCCCATTGGTATCAAATTCTTCCTAATGTCGGGTGCATGCCTCACTTCTGTTAGTGTCCTAACACTCCCATCAAACATTTTGATTCGGATACTCCCTATCCCAACAGTTTTACATGAAACATAATTTCCCATATAAACTAACCCGTCATCTATAGATTGGTATGTGGAGTACCAACTCCTATGAAAACACATGTGATGGGATGCTCCAGAATCAATTAACCATTCATAATGGTATTGTGAGACAGTAGATGTAGATAATACATCATCGATCATACCTGGATCCTTCTTGGCTATGTTTGTCTCCGTTGTAGAGTTATCCTCCTTGGATGCTTGCTTATGTTTCCAACAATCTTTTTTGAGATGTCATGTTTTATTGCAGTACTGACACTTCAATTTGCTCTTTTTTCCCTCCGACTTTGACGTTGGCATGCCCCTCGAATGTTGTCCTCTTTCACTAGTTCTCCCTCTGACCACAATTTCCTCTAATGTCGAAGTTTCAATACTAGATTTCTTTTGAGTTTCCTCAGAGATCAAGGCTCCCACAACATCATCAAAGCTAATAGCCTTGGTAGAACTTAAATTGATAGAGGTTACAAAATGTTCTCAAGACTCAGGAAGATAGCACAACAGTAAAATCACCTTGTCTTCAGATTGGATTTTATCATCCATGCTAGCCAACAGACAAATAAGAGTATTGAATGTATTCAGATGATCTGAAATTTTCATACCTTCTTTCATGCGCAAGGTAAATAGCTGCCGCTTCAGGAGGATTTTATTCATCAAGGATTTAGTCATGTACATGCTTTGCAATTTTGTCCAGAGACCTGTTGCTCTATTTTTAGACATGATGTTAAACAAAACATCGCCATCCAAGCACAGACAAATAACACTAAGGGCTCTTTCATCCATCTCCTCCCAGTGTTCATCTAATATATCCACGGGTTTCTTCATCTTCTCTGCCAGCTCCTTTGCCACTCCTTATTGCACGATCATATCCCACATCTTGACCTTCCATAACTCAAAATTATTGCTCCCACTAAACTTCTCAATTTCAAATTTAGCACTTTGTGTCTTTGTCATTTTTCTCAAGGAATCAGATCAAAGCTTTATAAAATCAAGCTCTTAAGATGAAATATTTCAAAAAAATTATTAATTAAATGGGATAAGGTTTAATAAAAATAATAAAAATAAATACACCTTATAACTCCCACCTTAAATATTAAACAAATATTTAAAATCACCTTATACCTCCCACTTAAAATCCACCATACACTTTAAAACATTTTATAAAATGAAAACATATATAAGTGAGCCACGATCTACCTTTGAAACTCCAAATTATTTTGAAAAATACTTAAATAAAGGCATTATTACCTCCTTTGCGTTTGGACCACCGTTTTCGCTCCTTTCGATGAAGGACAGGCACCACAAACTCACCCAAAATTTGTTTCGTAAGGATGCCCTAAAATTTTCACTCCCCTCCAAGCATTGGACCCGCAATAAACCAAAATTTTTACCCCTTGGCTACTACATATTTTCGCTCCTCACGTAGCTTTAGACCCGGGAAAAATATGGAATTTTCGCTCTCTGCGATTTTTTCTGTAACCTTTAAACCATGTTTTAATTTTAATACCACTTTTTGGATTGAGAAGCCACATAAAATAATATGCAACAAAAGAAATTAAACAAGAAAAACAAATAATGCCAAACACATCAAATATATATAGAAATTTACAATCCTATGACTTAGGATTGATTGGCGAGGATACCTACTCTTGGGACTCCTATGCCAGTTCACTTGGTGCGGCTGGTGTTATCTTAACAGAAAAAGAGGATACTATGAAGTGGTGTGGAAACAAAAAAGATGGGAAAGTCACAGCAAAAACAACTTATGATAGGATTATGCAGGGGAAATATATCTTCCCTCGGCATTGGTGGTTTAAGAAGATCTGGAAATGGAAATTGGTTTTAAAGCACAAGTGTTTTTTGTGGCATGTTCTACAAGGAACTTTGAAGACCTGGGATAATCTAACTAAACGTGGTTGGTATGGCCCAAATCGGTGCATATTATGTAAGGAAAATTCTGAGACTATCGACCATTTGTTTGTTTATTGTTCCTTTGGGAAAAGAGTTTGGGACTATGTTAGTTCAAAGATGGCAATCACAAGACCTTTGGCAGAAGTTGGTTTTTGTGAGGCATTACTAAGATGGTCTCGTTCCTCCATGGATTCAGTACAGGTACCTATTTTTATATCTTGGGCTCTTTGGTTTTTCAAGAACATTTCTACTTTTCAAGGAAAACAACCAGATGTTGTGTCTTGTGGCATTTTGGCTATGAACTTAATTCAACTATATTCTGAAAAGATCTCCAATGCTGTGGAGCAGAGGATAGGACAATTCTCCCTTGAAGTCAACCAGCCAACACTTTTCTTTGATGGGGCTGCACAAAATGGAATTTGTGCTGCAGGCGGTGTTATTTATCTTAATGAGGTTCATTATTATACTTTTCGCCTAAATTGTGGGACTGGCAACAATATGAAAGCTGAGCTTCTTGCTCTGTGGTGTACTCTGAGGTGTGCAAATATTTTTGGGCTTGTCAATATCAAAGTTTTTGGCGATTCGCGTGTTACTATTAAGTGGGCTACAAAAGAATTTGATCTAAAAGTTTTGGCTCTCTCACACTGGTGTGAGCGAACTAGGATGGAGATTGATTTGCAGGAAAACATTTCCTTTGTTCATATTTTCCGTGAACACAATGAACAGGCTGATGTACTCTCAAAGCAAGCATTATTGGGCACTGAGAGATTTCTGGTATGGGAGGAATGGATGGAATCCACCATGCTGGAATGTGGAGATGTTATTTTCTTTTAGGAAGTTTAAGGAAAATTTTTGATGTGGGAAAGTCTTTTTTGTAAGATCAAGATTATTTTCTGATGTATGTAATCTGACATGAACAAATATATGTAGTTGATAGGTGGCTGGGGAAGAAGACCATATGTTAATGAACATACCTTTCACAGGAAAGGGATCAAAATTTTGTACTATTTGATTTTCAGAATAGCAATAATACGTTTTTTTTTCGGTTGAAAAAAAAAATATATAAATTTACATAGTAAAATTCTCAAAAAAAACATCTAGTATCAATTCTCTTCTTGTTTAAAAAAACATAAATATTACAACAACCTTGTAGACTCACAATATTTCGTCACTCTCCAACACACTCAACCAACATAAACTTTTTTGAATCCATCATTGATATATTATTAGTGAAATCATGTGAGGTTTCATTTCTAATGAGTACTTGTCGTGCTAGAAGTTGTTACTTCATCGTTGACTTTTTTGAATTATACTATTTTACGATGGGATTATAAATAAAAATAAACATTTAAATTTGTTAATTATAAATTATTTTTAATGTTAGTAATTATTTTTGAAGTACTCAATGATTTAATTTTAATTAATAAATTATTTAATGATTTAATTTTAATTAATAAATTATTTAAGTTAATCATTTAAAAATATATTATAACACTATAAATTGTATTATGATTTAATACAAATTATAATTATAAATTAATATAATAAACTTAAATGTTTAAATAAATTTCATTAATTAATAATAATAATAAAATGAAAAATCTTGTTTTTATTTACTTAAATTGAATGTGAGAAATTATAATTTAAAAACATGAATGTTGAATTCTTTAAAAAAAAGTACTCGTAATTAACTAAAGTAAACAAAACTCAATTTACTAATTTATTAATGATTAATATGTGAAAACCACTAATTCACTAATAATATAGATAACCTGCTAAGCATTTCTAATTCACTAACTTAATACTCAATACCTAGATAAATGCCACAATGCAACGTAAACATTAAGGAACCTAGTCATAACCATTAATATATTGACCTACTAACTTAATACGTCAACCCACTAAAATCAAACTCACTAATCTATACCCCATAACTTACTATCTCCTAACCACTAACACATTAACTCACTAACAACCAATAATCAACTAATCTACTTAAACATAACCCACTAAACATTCCTAACTCACTAACCTATTATTCAATGTGTCACAACTATTCTATTACTCAATGTTGCATTTAACCATTTAACCATTGAAGAACATCACAACTATACATAATACTTAATGTGATACTTCCATACTAAACAATTATCAACCATAAACATAATAGTTTTTAATCCTGGGAAAAAGTCCGTAATTTTATTTCAAAAAGATGATTAAAATTACATTCTGCAGATGTAGTAGAATCACAAGGATCCCTACATTTTCACATATTTATGTCCCATATAAGCAGATACAACAGCTTATAAAGAGCTGAACCAAAAAAAAGATAAACCCAATAAAACTTCGCCACAAGAAGATGAATCTTGAACAGCAGAGAGACGTTGCCACAAGAAAAAGATCTTGAGCAGCAGGTGAAACCACCAGAATGGATGCTCGACGAAGGTTGCCGCCGAGAGGATTCGGTCACTGCCATGCAAGACGTCTTCAAACGGAAACCCTCAGCAGTAGAAACAGCAGATCCAAGTCTGTGGACAAGCAGCAAACTCTGGATCTCCCAAACCGACGAACTCAGCCAGCAACTACTGATGAAGAAAAACGGCCAGACACCCTACACTCCAGAACCGATGCCTCTACCGCACGCCGTCCATCATCCTGTCTTTCCTTTCTTTGATCTCCTTTTCGTGGGTTGGCATGAGTGATCTCCTCCAGTTGGCATGAGTCTTCCCATCTTGATCTCCGCCTCGTCGTCTGTTCTCTCCATCTGAGTTCTGTCGGATTTCAGATCTTGAATACAATGCGGTCTTCTTTATAACTCTGCATCTTGGCTCTGTCTGATGCGTTTTCGCAGGCCAAGATCTCCCCCGCCATGACTGTGGTGCTAACATGAGGCGATTATAATCGGGCCTTCTGAATTCTAGGAGTCGGATCTGAGTCCGTTATCCGTTGGCTCTAAAGTGCATTCAAGAAATGAGGCAAAAAAATCATGCCCGTTACTTGCACACAGGCACGAACATTTGAACTCTGGAATAGTGACGGGAGAATGCCGTCGGCCTAAAGCTCATTATCATTCCATATCGAAATTCCTCTTCTTCATCAGTCGTCTAAAGACCTGCATAATCAAAGACATCCTAAAACAAGAACAAGAAAGCTTCAGAGAGCCCCGCCAAGGGCACCACCCCCCACCGGCCAAGAAACCAAATGCACGAGCTGTTCTGGTCGCGCCTCCAGGGACCACCGAAAATGAACCCCGACCGCACTAGTGGAACGAGAGGGCCCTTCCATTCCACGCCGAGGAGTGCAGATGCATGGCGAGATGAAGCCCATCAGCGCCGCCGCTCGCCCACAGAATCCCAACATCAACCAGTCGCCATCGCCACCACAGATCGCCGCCGCCACCATGCAGGAAATGGGTCGGCGCTAAGACTAGGATCAGAGGAGAAAAAGGGTTGGCAGCCATGGAAGGAACCATGGCCGCCGTGATGACCCTCTTTAGTTGCAGAGCCACATGCAAAACCCTCTCCCCCTCAATATTCTAAACATAATAGTTATTATCTATTTTGATTTATATAATATATACCAACATAGATCCATCTTAAACCTGTATTTATAAACACCGAAAGGGATCCAATTTCTTGAGGTGTATTTCTTTTTTTAAATTTAAACTCAATAAATTTGATCTCTCTTGATTGATAAATCCGGGTTTAAATTTTAAGTTCTTATTTTTAAAATGAACATCTATTTTTTAATTACTTTTCATAATATTTTATTTTATGAACCAACATGGATTTTTTTTAAATACTTTCCATAATTTTTTATTTTATGAACCGACTTGAATTTTTTTAATTATTTTGTTAATAAAAAACATTACATCACAAACCTTACAACATCTCCCCCATACTTACTTTACTTTACTTTACTTTACTTCTTTTTACTTTAATGTTACAAATGTTACTAATGTTATATCACGTTACAAGATCTCTTCCATAATATTCACTATCACTATTACTTTACTTCTTTTTACTTTAATGTTATAAACGTTACTAATGTTACATCATGTTACAAGATCTCTCCCATAATATTCATTAGCACTATTATTTTTGGCTGACATGTACTTGACTGTAGAGCACCTCTCGACGCAATTAAAATTTTGTAACGCTTTATTTTTTTACTAATTGTGAGAATATGTGAGAATATGTGCAAAGCTTCACAAATCGTGCACAAATCAAGCTGGGATAATACCGTAAAGATAATTGCTTAATATGTTAAATATAATTTGGTGGATTCAAATGCTAATTGATTTTTTATTCACATGTTAATTATTAGTGGATTAGGAATTGTTCGAGAGTAATTTTTTTAAAGAATTCAATATTAATATTTTTAAATATTTTGAATTATGAACCATTTTTAATATTATTATTTTTTTATGTAAGTTAGGAGTACTTATATTAATTTAAATAAAATATATAGATGATATCAATTCAAGTTTGCATCGAGAGAGACTAGACCAAAGATAGAATAATAAACTGTCAATAAAGTTCAAGAAGTCTTGACAATCTAGATAGAACAACAAAAAATATCTCATAGAACTAGAACATGATTATGATAGCTAATTTTCAAAAAATAAAATTGTAGAGAAACTAAACTATTTATATGTTTCATCATCATAAATTGGAATTAAAGACACCTCTTTCTCTTGATATGATCAAGGTGTTGAGGCTGTAAAATTGAATCCAATCGGTGCCTTCATGAGAATATTGAGCTTGCCCACTATTTTTCAATTATGTTCTTGAAGTTCATCCATCTGCAAAAGAAGTTTGTTTCTTTCTTCCTTACTTTCAAGAAGGACATTACCTAGAAGAGATTTGATTAACCAGTAAAGGGACACTATCTTATAGTATTTCATTTCCCGACTATGAGTGCATCCTATGTCATGCATCCATGGACCCATATCCTCAACAATGTCCTCGGTTTTTATGAATTCCTGCTTCGTTTTTACCCACCCTTCTGCCTAGGATATTTTTGGTGAATTCAAGACGATATCTATTGAAATTAAGTTGCTTTGGCCTCACCAGCCTCGATATACACCTTGGATTGGCAGCTACTGCTACTTCCTTTTTGCATCCTACAACCTCTATTGTTGTCTATCTATCTATTCTTTAACTTCCTTTTACTAACCCAGGTTCGGTGCAGTTAGGGAACCAACAATACCACTTCTCCACCGTCCCTTTCGGCAACAACCTACGAATAGGCTGAGGTCTAACTCAAGGCGAATTTATGGGGGATTATAGAAGCATGTTGCAATAATTAGGTGATGTGCAGTTATGGGACTGGCTCTGGAGAAGTTCTCCCAATTTCGCATATAACTTGATGTTACTATGCACCTCGTAACTTCCGCAATGCAATATAACAACGCAACTCCAGGACTGTGCTTCTAAGCAGTTACACACCGTTACAGACTTTGTTGACTTAGTGTTTATCCATGCAAATACGCATTCAACATACTTAGAATTACTTGTGCATTTAGCTATACATGTTCAATACTTAACATATTATTCTCATCAACCATACATGTGAAAATACATATAAAAGCACGAACATACATAAACATAAACATAAGCAATCTCACAGATTCAATCACACAACACAAGTATTTACGTGGTTCACCCCCAGGATGGGAACTACGTCCACGGGAACTATTGTTTATATTAATGGGAAGGGTCAACAGTTCCATTCTGCGCACACAGCTGCAGACTCTTCTCTACAATGGGTCTATGCGCACACATCTGTATAGCCTCTTTTCTCTCTTCTTGCTCTTACAATTCTTAGTCTTTTATCAAAACCACCAAAAGACCAACCCTTCCCTTACAAAATTTCCCCTTCTTATAGATCATCCCTGAAGGTCACATCTTTATAATCATTGTGTGCCAAAATCCCTATAGTACCCCAAAACCCCCAAAAATGGTGCGGTTACCCCGCTAACAAGGATTTTCATACTCGACAGCTACTTCACTTGACTTCGGTCACCTTTATGTGTTGCCTATGTCTCTGATGCTCTTCTGACAGCCGCAGTTCTGACTGCGCGGCTTTTACTGTGTACTGGCATGTCCCTTTCTATTGCTTTGCTTCTTCTGTCGTTGTTGGTCCATCGTTCTTCTTCTAATGGTCTCCACCACCCTAGCTGTCTTAGTACTTTGTCTGTACTAAGGCGACAGGTCCCTTTCCTCCAACTCCGCGTTGCTCCTCACCTTGCTCCCGGGATTTGTGGAGTCATTTACCCAAAATAGGTCGCTATTGAACCTCGCTTCGCTTGTACTTCTTACCCAAAATACTGCTGCGCTGGATCCTTACTCCACGAAAACTGTCTTACCAAAAAGTGGTCCATTTGGGCCATTCCCAAAAGGCCCCTAACACTCACATGTGGCTCGTCCCCGAGCCACTCTGACTGGGTTGTTCCATTTGCGCATCTACTAAAGTGTTTGATCTTGCAGTGAACTCTTGAACAGTTGCGCTAAGCTTCACAACTATCTCCTTGGTCTCCTTCTCGCACTCCTTGATTGTGTCGAGCATCTCCTCTGATAAGGGTTCTCGAAGTTGCTCCTTGACAGTATCCTTTGTCGTCCAGAGTTCTTTCAACTTCTGCTCAATTTCTTCTGTTAGCGTTAGTGCTTCTTCCTGCAGTGGCTGCAATTTTGAGGAAGTTTTGGCTTCCTTTGCTCTCAATGCTTCCAATTCTTCCTGAAGTTCCCTCCTCTCTGTGAACTTCTGCATCTTTTGCCTTGCTAGTAAGTCCTTCATAGCAATATTAATAGAATTGAGATCTTGTTACTTTCGTTGTACTTCATCCTGGATTTTCTGCAACTTTGGTTCTTCCTGTAACATAGACCAAACTTTAGAGACTTCATCCAGCAGGCTTTGACATCTCGCCACTTCTGCGGAGATGTTTTCTATGGAAGCCTTTAGTGCTTCGGTTCTTGCATCTTCCGCTTACTGCGATGTTCTAGCTTGATGTTGAGCTTCCATCTCAACAAATTTATCTTTATAGGAAACCTCCATCTCCATCATTTCTTCCTTAAGACTATCGACAACAACACCAATATTTAGGATGGCTGCTTCAGTTTCCGGTTCTTCATCACATTCAGGCAGCTTTTCACAAACTCTTGAAACTAATTCCTTTATCTTGCGTTGCTTCTCTTGTGCATACTCGAGCTCCCTTGTCTTCAGCGCACATTCATCTTGTAGTTGCTTGTAATTTTCTTCTTATAAGAGACTAAGTCACTATCACGGATTTCTTCTGCAATCTACGTGTGTAGATTATGTAACCCCTATATGGGTCACATCCCAACATTGATTTCTAGATGTGCGATCCACCTCGCACTTTCAGCAATGTCATCCATTGGAAATATGACAGACATCAGCTCAATTTTGACTAGTCGGGTCCTCATGTTATAGGAAGGAGGGTTTCTCCTCTGTTGGCTTGATTCACCTGAGCGATCGTCGGGGTTTGGTTCTTTCACCAAGTCTCGCTGGACCTATTAAATTCTTGCGACCAGAATTTTTAGCTCATCGACGCTCTCCTTCATACCAATTTGTGTTGTCTCTTCCTTGGCGTCTTTCAGCCCCAATGCATCTTCAAGATATGATGATACCCTGGCTGTGATGCACTCATAGTCATCGTCGTGCAACTGTGCATCCAGTGGCTGCCGAGTAGCTTTCGTCTTCTTTTTCTGTGGATTTTCCGAAATGGTTGTGTCTGGTTCCTTCCTTTTCTCGCCTGCTGCTTGGGAATATTTTGGATTCTTCGCACTTGTGGCCTCAACACCTTTAGCTTCTTTCTCCTCCTCTTCACTTTCCTCGGATGAGGTGATGAGCATGGCTGATGCATCAATCTTCCATTATGTCGGCTAGTCTTCTATGATCAGGTCGATTCTCTGCGCATCGAGCTGATACAACTCTTCGAACCATGTAGGAGGCGTAATTAGTATCTGTGGTTGTATGTATATAAAGTGCATTCTGGCTTTGAATGCAATCTTTGGAATATACCAAGCCGTCACTTCCTTAGTGACACGCGAAGTCTTCTTAATGACTTCACATAATTGCTTATAGTAGGTGAGAAACTATAGGTTGTTCCACCTCTATTTTTATGGGTTCAAGGTTTCCCACATGTTAGCAAACCTCAGCCCACGACAATCATTAGGGGCTACCAGTAGACCTTGCTGATAGAGGGGTTCCTTCCACCCCACAAAGGCAATCAATACCAACAGCCAGCTGTAGTGGAATGCAGATCCATTGTCCTGTGTGTCACGAACATGTTCTAAAAATTCATTTAACGGGTAATTCGTCCAATTGTACTGAAAACCATCCTTAGCCTTCGCAGCTAAGGATATTGCAGTAGTAGATACTTCAGTTGGTCTGGACTTCCTTAGAATCCTTCTCGCAATGAGCTAAACTGCGAAGAGCAGTGGCATGTTTTCAATTCCTGCGGTTATGTAACCACGACTTCCTTTGGTTAAGCCGAATTCAACCTTTATTTCCGCAGCCAATTCTTTATCCTTATTCTTTCGGACAAACTCAGTTGTAGGATCGACACCTCTTTTGCTTAGGCTCGTGATCCCGACGATAAGGTTAATAGTAATGTTCACTTTGCGGTCAAACCATAAGTACCCCTGGTGCGTGCTGTTAATTTTTTGATAAATGCATTCAAACATTATCTAGGATCCTACTAAGAAAATAACAAGCACAACATAACAATCATAAATACAAGAGACATAGAGTTTCCTCGGGGAAAACCAAGAAGGTGAAAAACCCCACAGCTTCCGCAGAGATAGAATAAGCCCCAATACAAGATCAAAATGATCAAACCCAAATATAGATAACTCAAGCAGCTACTCTTCCTCCACTTGTGCGCACTCCTCTCTCAACTAATGTGAGTTGGATGAGTGAGTGAATGAATAGAATGAGACATACTCACTCTCTATTTATACACAACTTAACCTGCCTTTAATTCTAGCTAGGCCGACTTCCTAAGGAAGTCTAATAACCCACTCACATGACACAAGTAAGGCCGACCCCACACTGGTGGGATAATAACCTATCAAATATAAGTTGCGACACTTGCGACACTTACAAATACAAATGACGACACTTCTAATTGGAGGAATAATACATCTCCATCATGAATATAATATAGTATAAGTGTAATACATAGAAGAATATCTTCCGAAGTTACAAATACATCAACACTCGCTCTTAACTAGGAAGGTATTATCTAGACACAGGTCATCAATACATATCTCCACAAGTCTTCAATTATGGAGATGGATCATCGTCACTGGATCACGGAGCATCATCATCACTGCTGCTATACTCATCATCTCGATCACGGGGCTATCTCTCAATTCTTCTCGTCATAGGAAGTTCTACAGAGCCAACCCTTTTTCATGTTGGATGTAGGCCTAGCCTCTATTGAGGCCTCGAATGTGTAGGGTATGCAAAGTGTTGGAATGGGTTCCTAAGCTCTCAATAGAGGGGGAAAACCCAGACTGAAAGGCTTCAAAAGGCCCTACACAAGGACAGTTCTATCCCCAGCTGTTGGCGGGAAAAACTACCCTATAGTAAGGAAACAGATACTATCAACTGAAAGGGGATGATAGGTAAACATACTAACTATGTTACAGAGATGTTTATGAATGGAAATAAGTTATAGGTCTTGAGAACATACCTTTTGAACGAAGTTCAATCCTAGCTCGTATTCAATCTTGCGCTTGATCCTCAAGTCAACCTCCTGTTCAATAAACCTGCAACACAAGTACCTTTCTCAGTGTATCTTGGATAATATATAATGATGAAATGGACAAAGAAATTTAAACATCAAATATTAACCAAAACAAATCCAAACAAGTACATAACACAATGAAAACTTGATTTGGAACAACAAAGATGCTTCAACCTTTTATTGTCAAATGCAAATTGATGATACAAGGTATACCTGACTTTGCAGCATGCTCCTGCAACCTGATCCCGGGCTCCTGCTCTTCTCTGGCTTGGAAATATTCCAGCATAACCTCCTTCAACACAAGCTTCTCTTTAAGAGTCTCTCAATAGAATTCATGTCTAACCCCTCTCTTCATTCCTCCTTGTATTTATAAGACAAGGGAAACAGTTCAGGTCGAGAGATGGTTATGGAGGAAGTTGGGGAAGTTGGGAAGCCAACTGCAACTAATCCTCTTCGTGAAATTAATTATTTTTTAATCATCTTTTGAGGTGTATGCTACTATTTCACAGTGGAGTAGCGCCCAGGGCGCTACTATAGTGTTTTTAAACTAGCGCTCAGCACTTTTTAAATGTTGTACGCTACTCTATTGAAGAAGAGTAGCACCCATGAGGCTTGAGCACTACTATTGCACATTGGAGTAGGGTATAGGCACTAGTATGTTAAGGTAGAGTAGCGCCCATGTCTCAAAATGACATTTTTGGGGGTTTTTCCAGCTTGCAAGGAGGTGGAGTAGGTGAAGGTCTCATCTAAGGTCAACATGCTCCTCCATCCAAGTTGTCCTTTTGTGTGATCAACAGCTCAAGGTGATCACGGATGGAGAGGTGCATATTTGACCTATAATAGATGCCCCCTAATGTGTGAGGTCAGAGGGAAACGATGGCCTAAATACATTATAGTCCAAAGCCAGAGGAGGAGCAAGGAACTGCGGAAACAAGTCACAAGAACACCTGAAACAAAGATCAAGGTCAGTGAGCAATTACATTCTTGACATCATATAGATGTGTAGTGTGATACAACATGATCTCCGATACATAACAAGGAGATGTATATATAGCATGGCCACTTAGAATACAAGCGTGGATCCATGTCAAACTAAGAGATCATAACCATAACAACAAACTAGATCTATGTCTCATGGAGAGCCGAATATAAGTGAGGCTTAGTCTTGCGCAACTTGGGTGATAACATAATGAGGTAATGTCATCCAAAATCCCAAGGTCTTCATCCAAAACAACCCGAGGTACAAACCTTAACCATGTGAATAGATGAGTTGATAGTCAAACATAAGGGGTATCGTTTGATTACCGGTCATTGATGTATACCGTTAACAAACGCGAGGACTTCCACCAATAATGATGATGGGGCCCAAGGTACCTAGTACGATCCGACAAGTGTGAATAAATGGACTTGGAGTCGAACACTTGGGAATCCTGTCAAAGAAGAGACATTGATGTATTCTCAACATTCAACAGCGAGGAAAATTGCCACTGGTGACTGCAATCTCCAAGGTACTAACCGAAACTCTAAACTTCATTCCTAGAGAAAAATGAGTTGATGTCGATGGGAAGAAGTCCGTTGGAAGGGAGGCCTTAAGGCATCCTCCATCATCCAACTCGAGGAACACTCAACTGGTATGAGCTGATATGGAGTAATATGTAACAAGACTGACACTAGGATGGCCAACACATGAGGTCAAGGTAAACTGCAGAATGGCTGACACAGGGTATATCCTTGAACAATGAGCACGACACAAAGTGACTCAGGCAGTTTCCGACATAATGGGGCAAATGATAAGCCTGAAATGTAGGAGACATTGCCAGACCCTCCATATGGTTGGAAGAATAACCAACCGGGGGAGTAAACAACTCGGAGATTAGGTTCACCCTGAGGTCAAAAACTACCCAACCGACATGATAGACTCAAGTAGGTGCTGTGTTCAAGGATAGAGATGACTAAACTGCCTTTGACATTGAAGATATGACACATATTTCCCATCCCTTATTCTTTTTAGATAAAAGAATACATTTCTTGTTGTTTTAATGAGTCCAAGAAAGAATGAAAACTCAATAGATCCAACCATGTAAAAATTTTAACGAGCCCATGGGATGAAGACTCAGGACCTTCTTCATTGTTTACAGAGTTTGAAGAAGAGATAGAAGATTACTCTATATTACTAATCTCTAGATTTTAATATCGAGCCAAGATCTGTTCTTGCTCGCCGGTGTTTTCAATTTTAAGGAGTCTGAAAAACTTAAACAATAACTCCATATATCTGCTCGTGGATTTTAGTATCGAGCCCAAGCAGATTAATGCTCATCGGTGTTTTCTTGTTTATAGAGTCTGAAAAAATTAAACAATCCTCTTTACACCTATCCGTGGATTTTATATCGAACCCGGATTGGTCTGTGCTTGGCGGTGTTTTCTTGTTTATAGAGTTGAAAAACTTAAACAGTCCTCTACTTACCCTGTCGTGGATTTCACATCGAGCCCGAGTAGGTGGATGCTCGCTTGGTGTTTTCATGTTTAGAGAGCCTGAAAACCCTAAAGAAAGGCTCCAAAAGGTCATTTTTCGTATAGTTAGTCTCCTCCCCCGAAAAAGTATAAACAAAGGAAGAAGAACTCTTCTAGCGCATACAGTAGTATACCTAGAGTATACCTTTTCCGTAATTTATCCACCTAGGCTCGGAAAAGGGGTAATTCTATACCTGAGTGGATGTCGCTTCAAATCCTTTAACTAATCTAAAATGACAACTATACTCGGCAATCTTGTCATATTTAAAGAGTCTAACAAGAGCTTAGAGAAAACTCTATAGGAATCTTTTTCATAAAATTTTAACGAGTCCAAAAAAGTAAACTCGTGACCTCCTTACTATTTTTAACAAGCTCAAAGGAGAGATGGAAGAATGCTCATAGCCTCCTTACTGTTTTTAATGAGCTCGAAGGAAAGGTGGAAGACTGCTCGTAACCTACTTACTGTTTTTAACGAGATCGAAGTAAAGGTAGAAGAATGCTCAAAGAAACTCCTCAAGTAGGGTCAATGCCTGGGATCTCATGATGAGGCTAGGCAAAGATGTCACGAAAATCATTAAAAATATTGGTGTACGAAATGATCTCATCAAGATAACATCCCGTTTCAATAAAAATGTTTTATGTGACCCCAGGTGTAGTGAAAATGTTGACCAGAATGGTTCTCGATCTATTCCCTTCAGCAGGACCAACTTGTGAAGTGGAAGGGATAGAAGTGACATCAACATCCTCACTGAGTGTCGAATAAAACTCGCCTCTCTCTATCAAGTTTAGAACGGGAATCAAGAAGGACCTAGGATCTATATGTTCACAAGGACGGTCCAGGTCAGTCATGGCTTCCAAAATTGCTTCCTCAGAAGGTAAAGTAGTATCCAAACTGTCAAGAGAGTGAGTCGAATCGAGTGACGGTGCAGCAACACAGTCCATATCTGACTCAACAGAGACCAGCGGAGTCAATATATGTTCTGTTGCAGTTTGATGTGAGTCCAAGTAGGTTACCTCTGCAACAGATGTAGGCACATAGGGTTCTGAATCAGTTGGGAGAAACCCAAGATCAGTTGTTAAACTGGCCATGGAAATCTCAGACGATAAACATTCCTCAGAACCGACAAATAAGGTAGGAGCAAGCAAGTCAAAAGTGCCTATTAATGACCCGTAAATCCCTGCTCCTAAACTCTCACTAACTGGGGCGGTTTGATCAACTAAAGGAATCATGGACTCCGAAGAAGTCTGGTTGTTTCTGTTAGTGAAAGAAAGCTGATCGACTGTAACAGCCTTACCTTCAAACGGGAACATAACAACTCAAAAAACTACCAATGCAATAGCTCGCATGGCATACGTCCAGATCCTACCTAATAACATGTTGTAATCAAGCGGAGAGTCCAGAACTTCTACTTCTATAGCAACTATCTTACCGGCCAATGTGACATCAAATGATGGAAAAACCTCGTGTGGACAGAAAGTCCTGCCATCAAATGCAGTAAGCAGTGTGTTAGAAGGGGCTAACTCGGGAGAACCCAAAGCTTTCCAACAGGAAACTGACATTACGCACGTCGACGCGCCCTCATCTATGACAGCTCGTCTAATGGTCATTGGGCCATGGACGACTTCAATTTGAAGGGCAATGTGGTACGACAACCGGTATTTGATATCAGCCATATCAAATCGCACAGACATGTTAGAGGATTCCATACTCCCAATAGCTGCTAGAAGTACATTTCGTTGTAAAGGACAACTTTGCAAGACTTCTAAGGTAGACATGGCACAAGGGGTGTGGGCTAGATCCTCAACCTTTTTGTAGTTGGAGGCAGCCCGAGTGTTGGGATTGTGCGATGCCCGTTTCAAGACACCTTTCGGGATCTTGGGCATTAGGTCCACAGGTATGTGGAGTGGAGTGGAGGATTCTGGAATCTCTTTATCCTTTTTCTGTGCGTCCGGGGTATAATTCCTGGCTCTCGTTTGTAAGAGTGCATCCGAATTAACCATGTTAATAAAAGTTTGATCAACCAAAGCATGTGTGGTGCCCCCAGCATTGGAGGTGCCAGAAGCTGAACCCTGCCCTTTAGGGAATGGATCTTTTAGTACGGCAGGATTCTTTTCTTGTAATAGCTTCTGGGCTTCTTCAAGTAGAGGGCATTGGTGAGTAAGTTGGTCCTCCTTGCAAAGTTTACAAGGGAACTTAACCTTCTTCTTCTCTTTGTTACCCTCCTCGGCATTCTCGTTTTTGGGATTTTGATGGTTCCCCTCTCCTTTCATGCCCTTCTTTTTGTTGTTGGGCTGTCGAGGGCCCTTTTTATTATTCTGAACCTGGTTAACAGATTCCGAAGTAGAAGGAGAGGTTGTGACGGAAGTAACTTCTGCAGTCGATTGTTTGACAGATAAGGCATGAACCTGTTTGGTCAATGCTTCAAAAGCTGCAGAGTCAACTGAACCTACTATGCCATCAGCATGTGGTCCGGGTTTAGGTTTGCTCAGATCAGTATTTGATCGCGGTGCATCAGGTATGATTTCATAAAGTAACCCAGATTGTGCGTAAACAAGGTCTAACTGCTGGGTCCGTAAGATGGCTTCTTCCTCTGTAGACACTCTAGAAGTAGCTACTTCCTTAGAAATATAAGGAACGAGTGATTTCAAATACCACTCAAGAAGGAATTATGGAGGTATGTTGGCTTTAATGAGCCTCTTTTGTCTTTTCCACTCCTGAATGTGATCAGATAAGTGAGTGGCTTTATTTTGTCTAAATGTAGACAAAGGTTTGTTCCGGCATCATACCGAATAGGAAGCTGGAAGTGATTCAAAAAGACAGTCGCGAGATCCCCAAAATTAAAGAATGTAGCTGCAGGTAACTCAATGTACCATTTGGCTGCAGCGCCGGTTAAGGTCCTTTGGAACAGTCTCAACCTAATGGAATCTTCATTTAATGCGTTCGTGGAACACCATAAATGGAAAGTAGTGACATGGTCACCAGGGTCCTCGCCCGTTTTGCCTTCGAATTTTGGAATGTCCGAAGGTAACTTGGTAGGGATAGGTGGCCATGTGGCGTTGTGATACACCGGATCATTTGTCAACTTGGAAAGGTCTGGCAAATTTAGAGTTGCCAGAAACGGTAAACGAGGTCTGTAAGACAGAATTTGATAAGCTGGGGTCATAAAGGGGGAACCACCCATAGTTTGACCCATGAACTGTTGGTAGGGGTTTCCCCCAGCCATCTGCTGGTAGGGGTTTCCCCCCGCCATCTACTGGTAGGGGTTTCCGTCAGCCATCTGTTGGTAGGGGTTTCCCCCAGCCATTTGTTGTTGCATGAAAGTATTATTGAAATTCCCCCACCCATATGAAAGTGGGTTAGTGCTCTGTGGGTTCGTCCACTGTGGCTGGGTGTTAGCCCCGCCATATTGTTGGTTTAAAATGTTACCCCCTCCTCCTGAAAATAAGGAAAAAGGGGCATTTCCTGCATGTATATTACCTTGATTCGTGTTGGGACCTGCAAAGGTATTAAAACCAATAATAGCTGACATAGACGGTGCGGTCATGGTACTCATGACAGGAACAGTTGCAGAAGCACTTGGCCCTACAGCGGGTGTGGAAATATAAGTACTGGGTATGTGATATGACGGTTGAGTCACAGGAGGTGGAACTAAATTAGATGTACTGTTAGGTCCAAAAGTAGGTGTAGAGGCAGATGCCATAGTTGTTGAACTTGGCATGCCTAATGTACCAGTATTAAAGCTGAAGGACGGAGTGGACATAGAGGTTGTCTGTGTCGAACTCGGTGTAGCAGTAAGAGGAGGATTAAAAGGAGTATTATACTCAGCAGTAGTGAGATCTTCAATCTCAACTGAACTAAAATGTTGCTGATCTGGAGTCCCCGGTTGTGGTTCCTAAGGAACCTCTATTTCAGGGCTTTCTGTTGCAGCTTGTAGTTCTTCAAGAAACTCAATTTCAGGTTGTATTTCCTCAGGAATTTCTATTTTAGGATTTTCTGTTGTAAAAAGTTCCTCAGGAAGTTCTATTTCACCAGTGGTTTCCAAAGGAACATTGGGGTCTACCCTTTGTCATCTAGCTGGTGGTAGTGGTTCTGTTCTAAGTGGAGGAAGGTTTTGCAACCTTCTCGACCTACGAATTTCTTGGTTTTCCACGATTATATATAAAAACAAAACTAGAAAACCTAGTGGCCACTAAGACTAGGGGGAAAACAGCACACCACTAAAAACGTCCTAAGTATGCAAACCAAGCAAACAAGATGCCTTTCGGAGAAGAGTCTGGGATGATGAGGGCCTATAACAGATCAACGAAGGATGAAGAAAAGTTACCCGGTGTCCTCAATACAATGACTAAGGGTGCAAGCGCTGGAATCACCCAACCACCCTCCCAAAGACCTGCAAGGGATTTCCTCCCACGTCTGTCCTAGGTATAGCAGATATACCCTCCGCTGTCACCTGTGTATGAACCTATGGTCAGATACTAAGGATACCACAACACCGAAAATTCCTGGGGAAACAGTCTCTGGTCAAATCAGAAGGCGTGGGTAGGGTAACTGAGCCCAAAACTCAAAAGAGCCCCCAAACGCGATCCAATCCTGGTATATGCTTGAAATAGAAAGTAGGAGGAGTATTCCCAACAATCTGATCTCACAAGATCTACTGCATATATCCTAGGCAAGCTTTGAATGAAGTGGGTTTACTTGTGATAGTTGAACTACGATTTTTGCATAATGTGTGACCTTGGGTGGTTTAAGGTGATTTAAACCCAAGATCCTAACCAAGACTGGTTGGTGTAGTGTATCCCTAAAAAGAAAAATTGTTGCTATTTAATTTTATTAAATATTTTTAGGGTTGTTATTACTCAAAAGGTAGTGCGTTTGTGTGGCGTGGTTGCAATAGAAAAGCAAAGTGCATAAATTATAACTTCCGACAACAAAACTTTTTATTTTTTCATTTAATGTTCTTTCCAAACTGAAAACTGAACAAATCTAATCAAATTTCTTTTTTGTTTTCTTTTGAAATTGTAAACAAAATAACCTATGCTATCTTGTAAAAAATATAAACCTTACTAACCCTAAGCTACCAAATTTTTGTTTTTTCTGTTATTATAAACGAAAAAGAACTATAAACATGGAAAGCAAATAAGACTTATGCACAATGTGTAAGTATGGCTAAAAATGGCTCCTAAGCTTATAGCTATCAAAACACTAGCTCAACAAAGACTTGTCCTACAGGTTTTTTGCAAAAGAAAAATCCTTCACACTCAGAAGCAAAGTGGAGAGAAAACAAAGGAGAAGGATGCTCAAAACTGGGAATCAAACACAAAAGGACTGACCCAAAGCATCAAACCCTGACAAGACCACCCGGCTAAGCAAACGGTAGGAAAGCAAGCTAACAACCACCGTACTAACATAAGGACTGAGAAATGAAGCAAACTAAAGCACTCTAAACACACTTGATACCGGAAAAACAAAAAGTCAAGGAAAGTTGGAACTCAACAAGTTTGGAAGACACCCCAAAGGCTCCAAAAGGGACCAAGCCCTAAAACAAAGGATAAGATGGGTAAAGAGAAAACAAAGGTTGCCACAAATAGCCAATGCAAAGCATACAGGTTTGTAGGTCAGCAACACACAGTCAGGTCAAAAATAAGCAGGAGTGTTCACTAAGGAACAAAGCCTAGTCTTCAAAAAGAGTTATAAATGGACCAAACATTCCACAAGTAAGCAAGCTATCTAAAGATGGCAAAAAGACTCAAAGAAAGGTTCTGAGACTCAAAGAAGAGTTATAAACCTCAAGTACCAGTCAAGGAGACCTAAAACAAAGTCAGAAGACCACGCAAAAAGGCATAAAACTCAACCAAACAACCAACAGAAGGCTACAGAAATGTACCCTACTGTGCAGTAGGGAAACTAGTGCTCCTGGAGAGATGGGTGCTACTGTATGTATAACAGAGTAGCGTATGGGAACTACTATATGTATAACAGAGTAGCGCTCAGGTCTTAAGGAATTAAAAAACTGACTTTGAAAATATGCAAAAAGACTGAGTGAAGCAGAGAGAAGCAAGCAGGGGATACCTACAGGTTCTCTCAGCAAATTAAAGGAGTTAAAATGGTTCTGGGAAGACAAACAAGAAAGGTTTCCTAGAGCAGAAAAACAACTTTCTCCACTGGAGTCGCCAGTCTGTTGGCGGGAAAAACTACCCTATAGTAAGGAAACAGATACTATCAACTAAAAGGGGATGACAGGTAAACATACTAACTGTGTTACATAGATGTTTATGAATGGAAATAGGTTATAGGTATTGAGAACATACCTTTTGAACGAAGTTTGATCCTAGCTCTTATTCAATCTTGCGCTCGATCCTCAAGTCAACCTCCTGTTCAATAAACCTGCAACACAAGTACCTTTCTCAGCGTATCTTGGATAATATATAATGATGAAATGGACAAAGCAATTTAAACATCAAATATTAACCAAAACATATCCAAACAAGTACGTAACACAATGAACAATTGATTTGGGACAAGAAAGATGCTTCAACCTTTTATTGTCAAATGCAAATTGATGATACAAAGTATACCTGACTTTGCAGCATGCTCTTGCAACCTAATCCTGGGCTCCTACTCTTCTCTGGCTTGGAAATCTTCCAACATAACCTCCTTCAACACAAGCTTCTCTTTAAGAGTCTCTCAATAGCATTCATGTCTAACCCCTCTCTTCATTCCTCCTTGTTATTATAAGACAAGGGAAACAGTTCAGGTCGAGAGATGGTTATGGAGGAAGTTGGGGAAGTTGGGAAACCAACTGCAACTAATCCTCTTCGTGAAATTAATTATTTTTTAATCATCTTTTGAGGTGTATGCTACTATTTCACAGTGGAGTAGCGCCCAGGGCACTACTATAGTGTTTTTAAACTAGCACTCATCACTTTTTTAATGTTGTACGCTACTCTATTGAAGAAGAGTAGCGCCCATGAGGCTTGAGCGCTACTATTGCACACTGGAGTAGGGTACAGGCGCTAGTCTATTAAGGTAGAGTAGCGCCCATGTCTCAAAATGACATTTTTTGGGGTTTTTCCAGCTTGAAAGGAGGTGGAGTAGGTCAAGGTCTCATCTAAGGTCAACGTGCTCCTCCATCCAAGTTGTCTTTTTGTGTGATCAACAGCTCAAAGTGATCACGGACAGAGAGGTGCAAGTTTGACCTATAACACCAGCTTGTTTGGTATAGTGATCTCCCACAGATATTCGGCCTCCACTGGCACTCTAAGAGTTGGTAGGTTTTGATCCAAAGGATCAGTTTCCAAATGAAGAAGAAACCTAAGTGTAAAAGTATGTAAACAAAAATCTATCTAAAAGGAATCTAAGCTAAGTTAGACCAATTCTAAGAAGGTGTTTTGAGATAGGTGTGCAGATCAACTTGATGTGTGAATAAATAAGATCATTTATCAATTAAACATAAATGTATAAAGACCAATGACTTATCCTGCTCAAGTTGTAATTAATTAATGAAAATCAACTAATGGAAAATTGAGGTTTGTTATACATTCAAAACTTAATCTGTAATTGATATGTTAATTGAAAAATTAACACCATTTGTAAATTATTGAAAAAATCATTTGCAGAAATCGATAAAAGATTTTAATAGAAAAAACTCCTTAAAACATTCACAACACATAAATCATCAGCAATGATAAACCAGGGTTGTACATCAATATGTTTAGTGAATTGCAAAGATTAAAACAGTATCAGATAAGTAACCTGGAGGAAAATCACATCCATCAAATAAACTTGACAAATAAACAAAAGTGGATCTGAGAAATAACTTTACCATATTCAATAACAGTTTGCAAGAAATTACAAGCTTGTATCAAAACAGAGCATCTCCAGCCTCTCCTGCAGATTTTGTCCTCCAAATTCCGTCCTCCTTCTCTACGAGGAATCATCTCTTTAAATAAAAGTTACAAAATAATATTACAAACAATAAATTCCCACAAAACGGGATTACAAAATCAAAGATAACCTAATGGCCTATAAAAACTTGACATTTGTTCCAAATCTCTAACAACTCATCTATAATCGGATAATTGGCTGACTCAAGCCCCAGCTGGGAATTGCATTTGAATGTTTCCATTTCATTCTTGGTCAGCTTATGCCAAATACGGATAAAGACATGGATTTTACGTTCCAAAGATATCGGTTTCCTGATCAGACGCTCCACATCATCGATTTTGACCTCTTCGAGGAGTTGAATCTGCTGCTGGGCTTCTTCACATTGGCGCTCGATCTCCTCTATCTTCAACTTCGGCGGGAAAGAATATTCAATGAGTTCCATAGCAGGTAACTGGAGAACCTACGTGACATTATCTGCTACATTCCATCGCCTGCTACAGATGGCTTTTGCTCTCTTGAGAATCTCTTCAACTGACTCATTAAGTTCCAGCCAAGTGTTCAATGCACCTCTGATTTTCTTAAATTGAAAACTGCTAAGCACAGGAAAATCTTCTGGAATGTCCTTGATATATCTCTGCCATTCACTAACATTCTCGTTTGCTTTTGAAGCTTCCAGCCTTCTGTCTTTCTGTTCTTCAAGGGCACTGAACAACTTACCAAAAGTGATATGAGTCTCCCTGATTTCATCTAGGGTTAAAAATAGCTTCTCCAGAAACTCATAATATTCTTTGTTAACTTGAAGGGCCAAATCCTTGAATTCTTGAGATGACAACTTAAAGAAAGTAGATGAGGATGCACTTGCAGTTGCATCCTCACATTGCTTTTGCAATAAGGCTATCCTTTGAGTGTTAGCATAATTCTCAGCTTGTACATTTAGAAGTTCAGCCTGTAGAGAGTTGTTACTTCGCTCCACATCTCCTAACTTGTCTTCCCATATTCTCTTGAGATCATTTACATAAATCTCATGATCTTCCTTGGTCTTCACCAATTCTTCTGACATCCTTTCCAATTCTTCTTTCTTCTGATCAATTTCCTTATTAAGTATCTGGACTGAATCAAAATTTGCACCAGCAAATGCTCCTAAGGCTGTAGTTGTTTCATTTCTCCTGTCTAGGGGTCACTTTCCTGTTGAGTCCGTACTATTTGGTTAGGGATAGATACTTCCAATTCACCTTGATCCTTACTCCTCTTCTTACCTCTCTTTACCACTGCTTTATTTTCCTTGTTGTAAAAATAATGTCCAAGAGGGACTACCTCATCATATTCATATTCAGTTATTATCTCAGAAGTGATTGAGCTTACATTCTCTGTAGAAACCAATGAAGGAGTTTGAGTGGCCACTGGATTAGGCATGGGCATGGTAACTTGAGGAATATCCATAGAGGTAGATACAGTCTGAGGAACTAATGTAACAAGAGTAGGAGAAGGGATTGAAATGAAAGCTTCAAAAAGAGGAACTTGATCATCATTAGTAGATGGTGATAATGGAGAAGGGGTTGAGGGTGACTCATTCTCAGTAGTTAATGATGAAGTAGATATGGGTAATTGAAGGGGGACATTCAAAGACTGGACTTCTACAAAAATAGATGAAGGGATGGTAAAAGAAACTGAGTTACCAGGAAAAGGGGTGGCTCTAGAGGTCAGAATATGAAACAATTGGGACATGGAGAATGGTGGCATCACCCCTGTAGGAAAAGTAGACAGATCCTCAATGGAAGAAAGTAACAGAGATGAAGTTGAAACATTAGATGTAGTGGTGAGTCCCAACCCCTGTTGAGTAGGATCAGAATGATCCATTTCAATAATATTCAACAAGTCTGTGACTACCTGTGAGTTGTCAATCACTTCCCCATTGATTTCCTCAATAACCTTTTCAGTCACCTTCTCGGTAACTTCTTTAGTCAGTTGAAATGCAGAATGTGTCTCATATTCCACATCACTGTCAATGAGATCAACAGTAGGGATATTTTATGTAGAAACCTGAACTTTCTGTCTCTTTGCAGGGTTAACCTTAACCATTGTCAAATCATCAGCTACCTGCAAAGCTGGAGCAGTCACTTGAACATCCATAGGGAGCTTAGGTGTTTCCACTGTCCGGGTGCCCAATACTGAAGTAAATTTTGCTAACTGTTTCTCTGAATCATGAGAGGTCTGCAATAAAGATTTAACTTACTCCGTTGTTTTCATCTGAGGAGGATTCTCCACGGGGGATTTACCTTTATCTCCATCTGTATAGGTAAGCATCAGAGGGGCATTATCTTGCTGGATTAACTTTTGTTCTTTATCCCTCCTAACTTGCTCAATGAGGTTCAATTCCATTGTTCTTTGCCTGTAGACTTGATTTTTTATCTCTTTCTAATAGGCCATAATCTGTTGTTGTTCATCTAAGCTCTTGGCCCTTGCTAATACTTCAGAAAATATATTCACACCTTGTTAGATGGAATCATCTAGGCATTCTTTATGGACATAATCCATTTTCATGTGATACTGCTTGAAATGTGCATCCAGGAACTTCTTAGGATCATGCTTTCTTTTGGGAGCTTTACCTAACCTCAAAGGATCTAGTTGATCACCAAGCACTGTAGCCCACGTTGAGGTAGGAATAACTCATGGCCCAAGATTTAAAGAGAAATTAGGCCAACCCCTCTTTTTAGGACCAGTGAGATTCTTGTAGACACCATCAGTGACAGTTTGATAAGAGACCTCTTGAATTACCAACATGTCAGGCACTATTCTGGCCAGAAGATGAACAGTGTCACTTCCCCAGACTCTGATATATGAGAAGGACTCATAAACATACCAATCACCAATCGTGTTGATGAAAGTTCTGGCATCAGCTGAGAAGGCGGGACCTTCCTGCTTGAATATTTTGAAATAAACAGTTCCCATGAAGTGGTCACAAATGTCATAAAGCAGGGGCACATAATTTCTTTCCCACAGTGCTGAGTGATATATATGTACTGGTGTAGCTTCACTAGTACAATTCCATCCTACGTTAGGATATTGAAATTCAGAGCAGAAGACATCAAGAACAAAGGTTGATAGATAAAAATGTGGCTTTCTTGAGGTAGGCGCCTTTTGATAGTCTTGAATTGATGTTTTGAGCTCTGAAGACAAGATAGATGCCCAAGGGAAAGATTCCCCTATTGTCAAGACATGGTGAGCAATGGGAGCCCATTCAACTTTAGAAATTGAGCAATTGGGAAGGCCAAAAAGCCTGCAAAGAATGGATGGCAATAAGAAGTGAGGTTCTTTCAACTAAGCGATTGGGTAAAGGTTATCAGCCTTGGCACAAAATTACTGGGTTTAATCATCCATGACTTCATCATTTTATCAAAATATTACCTGGTTCTGGACGATTGAATGAAATCAGGGGTAAGGATTTGTACAGCCAGCTTGAGGGAAAAATCCCTAATAAAAACTTCAGGATGGAAGGTTTCCAATTGTGACCCTGCACTTTCGTTAAACGACCGGTATTTAGGGTTAGAATTTTCAACAATCCATTTGACAGGGTCTGTATAAGGCAGGACAGCAGGGTGAGCAACAATGGCATGGATTTGGGAAGCCCTAATTTTTTCATAGGCAGGTCGGTCTTCCTTGATGTCTGAAAGGTCATCATTGTCGAAGATTGAGTATATTTTAGCCCAGTCCATTTGATAGGTTTCAGTGACCCTTTCACTGGTGTCTGAGAAGATGCCAAAATTGGGGTCTTTGGTCAGTGAATCTTTGTTAAGTACCCTGGACTAGGTATTTCGAGACATTTTTGGCGAAGCTTAACAATTTTGATAAATAGATAAAACACAATCAAAACCAAACCATAAACAGGAAAAACCGTAAATAGAAAATACAAAAATCTCAACAAACCAATCTGTAAATTCATGAAGGAAACCCTGGTAAGAAAATGATAGTAAAATCCACGTAGGAGCATAAATTTCCGACCGTAAAAATGATAACAAAAAATAGAAATAGTGTATTTATGGGTTTTCCAGTCGTATCAAATATGGACCATAGATTTAAAAGCAATGATTGGATAAGATTAACCCCTGCGGGATGCAAGATCGGGTTCATAATTTCAAAAATCAAATTTTATTCAAAATTCCCGAAATCCGTAATCCGAAATTTCGGGATGCGTATTTCGGGTTTTACAAGCTTCACAAAATAAACAAATGTGTTTCCGCAACCCACAACCCGAAATTCCGGTTTTTGGGTTTCGGAATGGAAACAAATATTTAAAATTGAATAACTTTTCCTGCTACACACAATCCGCAATTTGCGGGTTGCGGGTTTCGGAAACACACAACACTATTTATTGGAGTAATGAATTTCTGCAATCTGAAATCCAGAATTTCGGGTTTCGGAATCAAAATTTCTAAAATATTCACATGGTCTTCCTGCAACCCGCAATTTCGGGTTGTGGGTTTCGGGTTGACGAATCTCCAAAATTATAAATAAACGATTCCCGCAATCCGCAATTGCGGGATTTCAGGATTTCGGGATTTGCAGTAAGAAAATGATCTTTGGCAAAGAAACTAAGGTTTTCTGCAAATCAAGAAAACAACCAGAAACTTAGAAATTTTCAAAGGAGAAAATAATGACAAGTAAACAAACGAAACAAAGTGTATGATGCCATAACAAACCAAAATTTAAAACTTACCCAAATACCTTGATATTTACAAAATGGGGCTCCCATGATCAGAATGAAACATGGGATCTGTTGTACCTACAACAAATGGTGACTCACTAGGAAGAACCAGTTATCTCTGCAAACAAAACTTCAGTCAAAGAAAGTATGTCAGCCTACTGACTTTCAACCTGAATTAATAGAAAATGCTTATAGAAGACAATGAATAAGCAGAATTAACAAAATATTGATACACTCCCATCCTTGATCATATTAAAGATAATGCAAATCTGATAAGAAGATTCAGGAAGCAACAGAATTTTTTTTGACAATATGTAATCACCGGAAGACAGCGTTAGATGAACTTGGGGCAAACTTCATAATTCTCTAGATATCCAAATCATAAACCATCTTGACTTATTAATGTTTTATTCACAAAGATGGATTATTGATAGTCCATTGATTTCATTATATATATATATATATATATATATATATATATATATATATATATATATATATATATATATATATATATTGAAAATAGAAAGTTGAACACAAGACGTTGTTGGCATAAGACCACTGCCCTGACTTGGTGATCAGATTATGGCAATGCCATTCACAAACTTGATCTAGAAACTGAACAAGCTAGCTCAGTCATGAGACTCTTTGTCTTCCAGCTATGACACTGAAAGCAATTATCATGGCTTGGTGACCATATAATGACAATTTCAGTCCAAAATCAAACCCATGATCATGGCAGGGATGGCTTGTGATAAGACCCCCTCTGTTCTTATGCACAACATAGTCTAATTAAGAAAATAAAACAGACAGTTTATTAAGATGTGAACTGCAGGACACCACCATGGCTTGGTGACCATATTGTAGTGGTGTTACTCACCGATGCATTGCAGATCATGAATGGACCGACCTGTATTAGGATCTTCCATCTTTCAGTAAACTGAAAGCCATCTTATAAGTTTGGTGGCTTGGTGTGAATATGTCATTCCACTCACATCTATGAACCTAATGGGCTGGCTTGTAACAAGACTCCCCATCCTGTAATCCACAATTATTTAATGATGTTATTTTTCAAGATGATTGTGATAGGATCTAGAGCAGATAAAGGTTGTCTAGGTTATTGAGATATGTTGTATTACACATATGAAACATAAGACAAAAATTCAGTCACTTTCCACCATCTCAATTAAACAAATGCAACATGTGTAAGATAATGACCAAGGTGGAAAGATATCAATCAAAGTCCTGTAATTAATGACTGTCTATTTTATAATACAAATTTTAACATCGGTTGAAAAGAATAAGATTGACAATGTACTCCAAAACTTCAGTTTAGATTATCCTTGAGACAAACTGACCATCCAACATAACCAAATGTGTGGGGTTTATTAAAGGAAGAATAAAATAGAAGAAAGCCATTCAAAACAAAGAAAATACAAAACACACCAAACGTATGTACAAAGTGCATCATACTGTTTAGACAAAATACTTTTTTAGCAGTGAAACATTCACTGGATAAGTGTCAATGACATCGTCCAATGTCTGTAACCGAACTGTACTTGGACCAATCTTTTATGTAATAATGAAAGGTCCAAGCCAAAGGCATTCGAATTTGGCATATTGATTTTTATCCTTGTGTTTTTTATCCCACCTCAGTACCAAATCTCCTACTGAAAATTCCGTGTCAGAAGAATATTTCTCATCAAACCATCTCTTAACCATTTCTTGATGATGATATAACTTATTTTTAGCCACTTCCCTGTCTTCCTCCAACTTAAGCAAAGTATCAATTCTCTGCTGAAGAGGAGAGAAGTCATCTTCCTGGATAGATTGTGCTAACTGTAATGAAGGGATGGTAAGATTTGATGGCAGGATGGCTTCCTTGCCATAGATAGGACAATAGGGAGAATTTCCAATAGCTTCCTTTGGAGTGATTCGATTTGCTCAAAGAGCATTATAGAGCTGTGTGTGCCAATCCTTGTGATGAGTGGCTACTGTCTTCTTGAGCATATTTATCAGGTTTTTATTTGAAGATTCAGCAATCCCATTACCCTGTGGGTAATAATTGGCATAAAATTTCAATTTAATCCCTCTTTCAAGGGCATACTATGTCAAGTCGATTGAGGAAAAATAGGATGCATTATCAAAGACAAGATACTCGGGGACACCAAACCTTGTAACTTTATGGCTGTCGAGGAAGGAAATTACTTGGTTTGTGTTACACTGCCTAAGGGGGACTGCCTCTACCCATCTGGTAAAGTAGTCGATTGCTGTAAGGATATACCTGTGTTGAAGGGAGGAGGTAGGAGTAATGGGACCAACAAAGTCCAATCCCCATTGCTGAAATGGGAATTGAATTGTTACTGGTTGCAAAGGAAAAGCAGGTTTCTTGAATTTCCCTGCACACCTTTGACATGGTTCACACCTCCTAACATAGGCATAAGCATATTTAAATAGAGTAGGTCAATAATATCCAGCCCTGAGAATCTTGTGTGCTGTGGTTTCGCCTGATAAATGACCTCCAACAGGTCCTGCATGAAATTGGAAAAGAATGTCATCAGTCTCATTTTTCTCCAAGCATCTAAGAAAGACTCCATCATAATGTTTTCTAAACAAAAATCCATTAATGAATTGATAAGGAGTAGACTTTAATCTTAGAACTTTGTATTTTTCTAAGTCTAAAGTTTCGGGAGAAAACCCATGGTTTAGAAAAAACCTAATATGGTCATACCATTCAGATGTCGGAGTATCTATTGCATTAACAAAACCTATAGGGAGTTCTTCCTCCTGCTCCCACTCAGTCTGCTACTGTAAGGGGTCATTGGACTGAGCAGTAAGTAGGCACAAACCTTGTCCTTTTACAATTTTCGCTGGCCTGATTTCCAGATCGTATTCTTGCAAGGAAGTTATCCAATGGGCCCTTTTTTCGCCCAGTTTTTTCTGGATCAGCACGTTTCTTATAGCTGTGTATGGCACAATTACCTTTGTTCTAGATTTCAAGAAGTAGGGCCTGTAATGTTTCACATACTTGTACACTGCATAAGCCTGCTTATCAATTTGGGAGTACTTAAGTTCAGTTCCCTTAAATGTTGATCTCATGAAGGAAATTGGAATCTCAGTATCACTATCATGCTTTTGTGTCAAAACAGCTGCATAAGAAAAATTAGTAGCGAAAATGTATAAAATAAAATCCTTGCTAAAATCTGGGGACATCAGAACAGGAGTTTCTGCAATGGCCCTGCGAATTTCAACAAACGCATCTTTTTGTTCCTGTGACCAACTAAACTGTACATCTTTCCTAACTAATTGTTGTAAAGGCTTAACAATCTGTGCAAAATTAGGAACAAACCTACGTACAAAATTGATATTCCCAAGGAATGACTGCATGGAAAACCAATCTTTGAAATAGCATTAGTGTGCTTGGGATCTATAACCATACCTTCTTTGGAAACTATGAAACCTAGAAGCTTACCTTCCGTCACCGCAAATATAGACTTCTTGGGGTTCAGGATATTCTGTATCTCCTGCAGCGTTCAAAACCTATTTCAAAGCAGATAAATGTTCATGTTGTTTCTTGGAATAGATAGTAATGTCATCTAGATATACTACGACAGAATTATGCATTAAACCTCTGAAAGTTATATCCATAGCTCTTTGGAATGTAGCTTCATCATTTATCAGTTCGAAGGGCATTCACCTGTAGGCGAAAGTACCCCATGGGGTTCTGAAGGCTGTTTTGAGTTGGTCATCAGGAGCAACCATGACTTGGTTGTAACCCGAAAAACCATCGAGGAGGGAGAACATCTCTGACCCAGCTACCTTTTGCAAGATATGTTCCATGGGGGGACAAGGTAGTTATCCTTCTCGGAGGCTCTGTTTAGATTTCTGAAGTCGACACACAGTCTGATTTCCCCATTCTTTTTACAGACAGGTACTAGATTCGTTATCCATTGGGTGTGTCTGACAGGGAATATAATTCTTGCTGTCAATATATTTTCCAACTCTTTTCTAACAGAGGGCTCCAAACTAGGATGCATCTTTCTTAGTTTTTGTTGGTAGGGTTTCACTTCTAGTTTCATAGGTATGTTGTGATGCATAATACTAGTATCAAAGGTTTTTAGTTTGTCATAGGTCCAGGCAAAAACATCCTTGTATTCTTTACACAGTTTGATGAAGGATCTTCTCTTCAACAGAACAGTCCACTCCAAGGTTGATAAATCTGGGGTCTTGTTCAGTACCAAGGTTGACTGGCTCATAGTTCAGGGAAGAGCTTTGTGTCTTGTAGTTGGTCCTGTGTTTAAACTTGTCTTGCAAGTCATAAAACTTTTCTAGATTAATCACTGATTTTGGGATAATGTTTGAGGGATCATCCAGGGATTTTTCATGTTCAGCTTCATCTATCGCCATGTGTTGAAAGGTATCTTGAGCTGAGAGGAAATCCAAGATTTGTTGGTCATCATCAAACACTTTCCAGCTTGTAACATTGTCAGGGATGGAGGCCTGTACATTAATTCAATTGAAAAGGTTTTAGGTGACAGGATTCTGGTGGAATTAACCTATATGTCGTATTTGCTAAGAGGTCAGCATCAAAGTTCTGTGACCTAGGGACATAGTTAATGTTGAATGCAAAAAAGGAGTTGGTGAGTTCTCTTACCATTTTTTGATAATTAGTCAAACGAGGAGAGAGATAGTGTATCTTATTCCTCACTTGTTTAACTATAATTTATGAATCACTGAAACATTCAATGACTTTTGCTTTCATATCGATAGCTTTTTTTAGTCCCTGCACCAGAGCCTCATATTCAACTACATTATTTGTACAATCAAATTCAAGCTTGCAAGCAATCATGGTTTTTGTCCCTTTGGGATCAATAAGTACACAACCTGCACCAGCTCCATCCTTGGATTTGGAGCCATCAAAAAATAAAGTCTATGCAGTGGGGTCTATCCTAAAATTGGTATTGACATTATAGACATTATGTACAATGGTTCCAGAGAATGGTACTGTGGTATCATTAACAATGTGAGATTCATTTTGTGCATTCTTTGGTGATAAATCAGCAGGAAAATCTCCAAAAAATGTATCAAATGTAAAATGTTCAATGTGTGAGCTAAAATAACAGGCAGGTTCACTTGAATCATTTAGATCAATCGCAATTTGCTTCATGAATGGATCCCTACTGATCTTAATCTTATTCGGTTGACCATTGTAGGGTAACCACAGGTGAGACTAATCGGTGGCAAAATATACCTTAAGCTTTTCTGACCAATCTCTGCTCAACCACATCCCATAGGCTTCAGGGATGTCATCTATAACAATGTCAATTGTTTGATGAATCCGAGGATCAGTAGACAAAGTCAACAACACATTTCTCAATCTGCCTACTACTCTTACTTTACATCTATCTAGTTGAACAATCTGAGTAGGAAAGGGTTCCCAAGTGGCATTAAGTTTTCTGCAGACAGAGAGTGGCATTACATTGGAAGAAGTACCAGAGTCTATCATGCAATTGTGTATGTTCTTGTTGAAGATTTTGAAAAGTTAGCAAGAAAGGAGGTGTCCTCTTGCTTCCATATTTGGGATCTTCTGGCTTAGTGAAAGAGTCTAAGTTATTGTTCTATAATTCTCTTGGTTGTTTGATTATCATTCTTTTGGGTAAAGAATCCCTTATAGAAGGGATTTATAGAAGTTCAAACAAACAGGTGTTTGCCTTGACTCTTTTCAAATCTTCAGCTAAACTATACTCCAATTTAGGGATTACTGTATCCTTTTGAGGGATAGTCTTGTTTTTGTTGGGAGGTGGTGTTGAATACGAAGGCTCCTAAGTGGGTTGTGGTCTTGACCTAGTGTTATAGGGGTGTTGAACATTAAACACTATCTCAGGTTCTTCCTCTTCTTCATTCATAGGAAATTCAGAGAAATAGCTAACAGTATTTACCTAAGGATTCTCTTCTTCATCTTCTCCTTCTGGTAACTGCGAATCTTGGTTTGGTTGGTCTTCAGAAGGTTCAGGGCTATTTTGTGATTCAGTAGCAAGGGCTTTGAAAATGGAAGAAATCTCTTCAGAAGTCAATCCTTCATTAAGATTAGGAGGTGGAGTATTTTGAGGAGGTGGATAAGGTCTCCTAAAAGGTGGCCTAGAAAAACCTCTGTTATTGTTTCGGTTCTCATTATTATTCCTTTTAAGATCAACCATCTCGTTTGACATTTTCTGGAGAAATTTCTTAATGTCAGTCATTTCAAAGGGATCTTTGCTTTGGATAGGGGGTTTGGGAGTAGTATCAATTTTCTTCCTAGGTGTGGAAGTAGAGGGCTGATCTTCTAGAGCATCAGGATTATCCTTCAGACAATAGATATCTTTTTCAACTTGAATGGCTTCAGCATAAGCTTCAAACAAGTTGTCTTTATTTGCCATTTTTACCCACATTGCAATGGGAACAGAAAGACCCTTTTCATAATAGGAAACTAAAAGTTGTTCTGCTGGCAGAACAGTGGCAGGGATTCTGTTCTTTAGGTAAGAAAATCTTTGGTTGTAATCTTTAACTCTTTATTTACCTTTGATTTTCATGGAAGATAATTCCAAAACTAAATCCTGTGGTGTTTTTTCATCCCCAAACTTCTGGATAAATAATTTTTCAAACTCATCCCATGATGTTATGGTTCTTGCTTCCAAGGAAAAATACCATGTGGATGCTTTGCTTTCAAATGTGTAAGGGAAGAGTCTACAAACCACATCCTCATGTATAACACTCCGAAGTCTAATAGCCTACATAAAGGTTTTAATGTGATCGAATGTAGGTGACTTGTCATCAGGGTTAAATTTAGGAAGCCACTTCTCAGGGTTTTTGGGCAATCTATGTTGATCCCCAAGTATGAACACAACGTATTGGTCAAGCCAAGTTCTATTCTGGCCTTCCCCTTCCATGGGTTGTTCTTCTTCTTCTTCTGATGAAGAGTTAGAAAATTGTTCACTCTCAGATGAGGAAGATGATGATGAAGGAGGAGAGGCTGGTGGTCCACCTGAAGCAGTAGTGTGTGAGACTTGTCCTGTTTCAGTAAACAATAAATCAAGATCAAATTTAGGGGATTGCTGTTGGATTGATGAATTATTTTGTTCAGCATCCTGCTGTGCTGAATTTGAATTATCTTGATTATCTTGAATATTTGCCTATGGATTGGTATTTTCTTGGTGAATTGCTGCTAATCCTTGATTTCTCTCGATAGAGAGTCTCTGTTGTAACCTGGCAGCACTGTCATTAGACCTTTTAAGTATCTCTTTAAGTAATATAGGTCCTCTAGTGGGTGATATAATAATAACATCCCCTATTCTAGGATCTCAGTGAGCTGAAGGGGTAGCAGGGAGAGTATTAGGATGTTGCACCGGTTTCTCAACAGAAGTGGATGCTTGTGTGTGGCTATGGGTGACAATCGGTATTCTTGCTGGAGGAGGTTTCTGAATATTATGTTTAGGCATAGCCTACTGCTATCCCTCCTTCTAGTGCCATTTGTTGAGGCCTCAGATGTGCAGGGTATGCAAAGTGCTGGAATGGGTTCCTAAGCTCTCAAAAGAGAGGGAAAACCCATACTGAAAGGCTTCAAAAGGCCCTACACAAGGACAGTTCTATCCCCATCCTGTTTGGTATAGTGATCTCCCACGGATATTCGGCCTCCGCTGGCACTCTAATATTTGGTAGGTTTTGATCCAAAGGATCAGTTTCCAAATGAAGAAGAAACCTAACTATAAATGTCTGTAAACACAAATCTATCTAAAAGGAATCTAAGCTAAGTTAGACCTATTCTAAGAAGGTATTTTGAGATAGGTGTGCAGATTAGCTTGATGTGTGAATAAATAAGACCATTTATCAATTAAACAGAAATGTATAAAGATCAATGACTTATCCTGCTGAAGTTGTAATTAATTAATGAAAATCAACTAATGGAAAATTGAGGTTTGTTATACATTCAAAACTTAATCTGTAATTGATATGTTAATTGAAAAATTAACACCATTTGTAAATTACTGAAAGAATCATTTGCAGAAATCAATAAAATATTTTAATAGAAAAAACTCCTTAAAACCTTCACAACACATAAATCATAAGCAATGATAAACCATGGTTGTAGATCAATATGTTTAATGAATTGCAAAGATTAAAACAGTATTAGATAAGCAACCTGGAGGAAAATCACATCCATCAAATAAACTTGACAAATAAAAAAAAGTGGATCTGAGAAATAAATTTATTGTATTCAATAATAGTTTGCAAGAAATTACAATCTTGTATCAAAACAGAGCATCTCCAGCCTCTCCTGCAGATTTTGTCCTCCAAATTTCATCCTCCTTCTCTACGAGCAATCATATCTTTAAATAAGAGTTACAAAATAATATTACAAACAATAAATTCCCACAAACCGGGATTACAAAATCAAAGATAACCTAATCGCCTAGAAAAACTTTCCATTTGTTCCAAATCTTTAACAACTCATGTATAATCGGATAATTGGTTGACTCAAGCCCCAATTGGGAAATGCATTTGAATGTTTCCATTTCGTTCTTGGCCAGCTTATGCCAAATACGGATAAAGACATGGATTTTACGTTCCAAAGATACCAGTTTCCTGATTGGACGCTCCACATCATCGATTCTGACCTCTTCGAGGAGCTGAATTTGCTGCTGGGCTTCTTCACATTAGCGCTCGATCTCCTCTATCTTCAACTTCGGCGGGAAAGCATCTTCAATGAGTTCCATAGCAGATAACTGGAGAAACTCCATGACATTATCTGCTACATTCCATCACCTGCTACAGATGGCTTGTGCTCTCTTGAGAATCTTTTCAACTGACTCATTAAGTTCCAGCCAAGTGTTCAATGCACCTCTGATTTTCTTAAATTGAAAATTGATCAGCACAGGAAAACCTTCTGGAATGCCCTTGATATATCTCTGCCATTCACTAACATTCTTGTTTTCTTTTGAAGCTTCCAGCCTTATGTCTTTTTGTTCTTCAAGGGCACTGAACATCTTACTAAAAGTGATATGAGTCTCCCTGATCTCATCTAGGGTTAAAAATAGCTTCTCCAGAAACTCATAATATTCTTTGTTGACTTGAAGGGCCAAATCCTTGAATTCTTGAGATGACAACTTAAAGAAAGTAGATGAGGTTGCACTTGCAGTTGCATCCTTACATTGCTTTTGCAATCAGGCTATCCTTTGAGTGTTAGCAGAATTATTAGCTTGTACATTTAGAAGTTCATCCCGCAGAGAGCTGTTACTTCACTCCACATCTCCTAACCTGTCTTCCCATATTCTCTTGAGATCATTTACATAAATCTCATGATCTTCCTTGGTCTTCACCATTTCTTCTGACAACCTTTCCAATTCTTCTTTCTTCTGATCAATTTATTTATTAAGTATCTGGACTGAGTCAAGATTTGCACCAGCAAATGATCCTAAGGTTGTAGCTGTTTCAATTGCTCCTGTCTGGGGGTCACTTGTCTGTTGAGTCCATACTATTTGGTTAGGGATAGATACTTCCAATTCACCTTGATCCCTACTCTTCTTCTTACCTCTCTTTACCACTGTTTTATTTTCCTTGTTGTAAAAATAATCTTCAAGAGGGACTACCTCATCATTTTCATATTCAGTTATTATCTCAGAAGAGATTGAGTTTACATTCTCTGTAGAAACCAATGAAGGATTTTGAGTGGCCATTGGATTAGGCATTGGCATGGTAACTTGAGGAATAGCCATAGAGGTAGATACAGTCTGAGGAAATGATCTTACAAGAGTAGGAGAAGGGATTGAAATGAAAGCTTCAAAAGAGGACCTTGCTCATCATTAACAGATGGTGATAATGGAGAAGGGGTTGAGGGTGACTCATTATCAGTAGTTAATGATGAAGTAGATATGGTAATTGTAGGGATACAGCCGAAGACTGGACTTATGCAAAAATAGATGAAGGGATCATAAAAGAAACTGAGTTACCGGGAAAAGTGGTGGCTCTAGAAGTCAGAATATGAAACAATTGGGACATGGAAAACGGTGGCATCACCCCTGTAGGCAAAGTAGACAGATCCTCAATGGAAGAAAGTAATAGAGATGAAGTTGAAACATTAGATGTAGTGGTGAGTTCCAACCCCTGTTGAGTAGGATCATAATGATCCATGTCAATAATATTCAACAAGTCTATGACTACATGTGAGTTGTCAATCACTTCCCCAGTGATTTCTTCAATAACCTTATCAGTCACCTTCTCAGTAACTTCTTCAGTCACTTGAAATGCAGAATATGGCTCATCTTCCACATCACTGTCAATGAGATCAACAGTAGGGATTTTTGATGTAGAAACCTGAACTTTCTGTCTCTTGGAAGGGTTAACCTTAACCATTGTCAAATCATCAGCTACCTGCAAAGCTGGAGCAGTCACTTGAACATCGATACGAAGCTTAGGTGGGTCCACTGTCCGGGTGCCCAATACTGAAGTCAATTTTGCTAACTGCTGTTGTGAATCGTGAGAGATATGCAATAAAGCTTTAACCTACCCCGTTGTTTTCATCTGAGGCGGATTATCCATTGGGGCTTTACCTTTATCTCCATATGTATAGGTAAGCATTAGAGGGGCATTAGCTTGCTGGCTTAACTTTTGTTCTTCATCCCTCCTAACTTGCTCAATGAGGTTCAATTCCATTGTTCTTTTCCTGTAGACTTGATTTTTTATCTCTTTTTGATAGTCCATAATCTATTGTTGTTCATCTAAGCTCTTGGCCCTTGCCAATACTTCAGAAAAGATATTCACACCTTGGTAGATGGAATCATCTGGGTGTTCTTCATGGACATAATCCATTTTCATGTGATACTGCTTGAAATGTGCATCCAAGAACTTCTTAGGATCATGCTATCTTTTGGGGGCTTTACCTAACCTCAAAGGATCCAGTTGATCACCAAGCACTATAGCCCAAGTTGAGGTAGGAATAACTAATGGCCTAATATTTGAAGAGAACTTAGGCCAACCCCTCTTTTTAGGACCAGTGAGCTTCTTGTAGACACCATCAGTGACAATCTGATAAGAGACCTCTTGAATTACCAATCTTCTAGGCAGAAGATGAACAATGTCACTTCCCCAAACTCTGATATATGAGAAGGACTCATAAACATACCAATCACCAATCGTGTTGATGAAAGTTTTGGCATCAGCTGAGAAGGTAGGAGCTTCCTGCTTGAATATTTTGAAATAAACAGTGCCCATGAAGTGGTCACAAATGTCATAAAGCAGGGGCACATAATTTCTTTCCCACAGTGCTGAGTGATATATATGGATTGGTAGAGCTTCAGTAGTCCAATTCCATCCTAAGTTAGGATATTGAAATTCGGAGCAGAAGACATCAAGAACAAAGGTTGATAGGTAAAAATGTGGCTTTCTTGAGGCAGACGCCTTCTAATAGTCTTGAATTGTTGTTTTGAGCTCTGAAGACAAGATAGATGCCCAAGGGAAAGATTCCCCTATTGTCAAGACATGGTGAGCAATGGGAACCCATTCAGCTTTAAAAAATCAGCAATTGGGAAGGCCAAAAATCCTGCAGAGCATGGCTGCCAATAAGGAGTATGGTTCTTTGAACCAAGCGGTTGGGTAAAGGTTATCAGCCTTTGGCACAAAATTACTGGGTTTAATCATCCATGACTTCATCATTTCATCAAAATTGTACCTGGTTTTGGAGGATTGAATGAAATTAGGGGTAAGTATTTGTACAGCCAGCTTGAGGGAAAAATCCCTAATAAAATCTTCAGGACGAAAGGTTGGCAATTGTGACCCTGCACTGTCATTAAACGAGCAGTCTTTAGAGTTAGTGTTTTCAACAATCCATTTGACAGGGTCTGTATAAGGCAAGACAGCAGGGCGAGCAGCAATGGCATGGATTTGGGAAGCCCTAATTTTTTCATACGCAGGTCGGTCTTCCTTGATGTCTGAAAGGTCGTCATTGTCAAAGATTGAGTATATTTTAGCCCAATCCATTTGATAGGTTTCAGTGACCCTTTCACTGGTGTCTGAGAAGATGCCAAAATTGGGGTCTTTGGTCAGTGAATCTTTGTTAAGTGCCCTGGACCGGGTATTCCGAGACATTTTTGGCGAAGCTTAAGATTTCTGATAAATAGATAAAACAAAATCAAAACCAAACCATAAACAGGAAAAACCGTCAATAGAAAATACTAAAATGACAGCAAACCAACCTGTAAATTCATGAAGGCGACCCTGGTAAGAAAATGATAGTAAAATCCACGTAGGAGCATAAATTTCCGACAGTTAAAATGATAACAAAAAATAGAAAAATCATGTATTTATGGGTTTTTCGGTCGGATCAAATATGGACCGTAGATTTAAAAGCAACGAACGGCTAAGATTAACCCCTGTGGGATGCGGGAAGGGGTTCATAATTTCGAAAATCAAATTTTATTCAAAATTCCCGAAATACGCAATCCGAAATTCCGAGATGCGGGTGTCGGGTTTTACAAACTTCGCAAAATAAACAAATGTGTTTCCGCAACCCGCAACCCGAAATTCCGGTTTTCGGGTTTCATAAACGGAAACAAATATTGAAAATTGAATAACTTTTCTTGCAACCCGCAATCCGCAATTTGCGGGCTGCGGGTTTCGGAAACACACAACACGATTTATTGGTGTAATGAATTTCCGCAATCCGAAATCCGGAATTTCGGGTTTCGGGTTGATGAATCTCCAAAATGATAAATAAACGATTCTCGCAATCCACAATTGCGGGATTTCGGGTTTCAAGATTTCGGGATTTGTAGCAAGAAAATGATCTTTGGCAAAGAAACTAAGGTTTTCTGCAAATCAAGAAAACAACCAGAAACTTAGAAATTTTCAAAGGAGAAAATAATGACAAGTAAACAAACAAAACAAAGTGTATGATGTCCTAGCAAACCAAAATTTAAAACTTACCCGCATACCTTGATATTTACGAAATGGGGCTCCCACGATCAGAATGAAACATGGGATCTGTTGTACCTACAACAGCTTCCTGTAGGTCTTCATCATCTCTGCGAGCGGTCCATCCTGTGGAATCCTCAGGACTAATTACGTGCGTCAACAAAATCTCGAAAGAGTATCCCAGGATCCTTTATGTGCCGAAGCACGACTGACAAGATCTCCTAGGGAGCTATTACATGTGACCACCACAAAACCTTAAAAGAGTGTCCCGGGAACGTTTATGTGCATAGCATAACGGAAAGAACTCTAAAGAGCATCCCAGGATCATTTATGTGCTTTAAGCACGACCGGCAAGATCTCCAGGACTGATCACATGTGGTTTGGAAAAACCTCGAAAGAGCATCCTAGGACTGATTACGAGCATACTGCTCAACCTATCGGATCTCCTAGGGAAACATTATATGCCACAGGACAAAACCTCAAAAGAGTATCCCAAGATCCTTTATGTGCCTAAGCACGACCGGCAAGATCTCCTAGGGCAAGATTATATGTCCTCCCAAGCAAAAACCTTGAAAGAGCATTTGCCAAATCTACTAGGGAGCTATTATATGCCATAAGAAAAAACCTCGCAAGAGTATTTGCAAACCTCTGAGGGAAAGATTACATGCTTATCGCACAACCTGTCCACGGCCACGGAGTATCATTCTGATACTCATGATCCACCTGATCATCCTCGCACAGAGCATCCTCCTGATGCTCATGATCATACTGATCATCATCATGCAGTACATCATCTTGATGCACATCATCATCACATCATCATCCTAATCATCATCATAGCATCGTCCTAATTCTTATCATCATCGCATGATCATCTTGATCATCGTCGTAGCATCATCCTGATGCATATCATCTAGAGCATCTTCCTGATGCTCATCACATATGATCATCCTGATCATTATACATAGCAGTAACCGGAGCATCATTCTAATGCTCATCACACAACGCTTACATCCACAGCCATGGGAAGGATCCTCCTACCACCATGCTTGGAATGGCTCCTGCAAATGTGCCCCATCACTTCTTCCACGAAGTATCTTCTATCTGAAGAACACCAAGCCTCTCTCTGAAGTACTCAAACTTCACTCTGTCTAGTGGTTTGGTCAACACATATGCAATTTGCTCATCTGTCGCAACATACTGGAACTTCACTAATCCTCTCTACACCATATCCATGATATAGTGATATTTGATCTCGATGTGCTTCGACCTGTCATGGAACACCGGGTTCTCTGACAACTTCACACAATTATGGTTGTCACAATAGATACAGGTAGCATCCAACTAAAGATCAAATAAATCAGACAGTAGCTTCCTTAGCCATACTGCCCCTCAACTAGCCGAACAAGCTGCAACATACTCTGCTTCGGCTGTACTCAGTGCTACACAGGATTGCTTCCTGCTAAACCAAGAGACCACACCTGATCCCATACTGAAGCAGCACCCCGAGGTGCTCTTCCTATCTGCAGCACTTCCTACCCAAACTAAATCAACATAACCCTCCAGGTTAAACTTTTGATTCGCATCATACTTGAGCCCATAATCAATTGTACCCTTTAGGTACCTCAAAATATGCTTTACAGTGATCAGGTGAACATGTCTAGGATCTGTCAGAAACTGGCTCAAGGTGTTAACCACAAAGCAAATATATGGTCTCATGTTCATCAGGTACATCAAGGACCCAATTATCTGATGATACACCGTGACATCAACCGACTCTGATGAAGCATCACTCAATAGCTTCAAGTTCAATGCCATAAGTGTGGCTATGGCCTTGCAGTCCATCATCCCGATCCGCTTCAGGATCTCTACTACATACTTTCCTTGTCCAAGGAAGATTCCATATGCACTCTGCCACACCTCCATACCTAGAAAGTAATGCATCATTCCCAAGTCCTTCATCTCGAACTTGGCATCAAGCTTCCTCTTTGTGTCGGCAATCAATCTATCCTATCCTATCCTTCCTCTTTGTAGTAAAGGTTGGAATCCGCTTTACTCTTGGTAAAGCCCAAACTGGACAGGAAGCTGTCTATCCTACCCTAACATGTCCTAGGTGCTTGCTTCAAGCCATACAAGGATTTCTTCAATATGCACACATATGACTCCCTGTCATGTGTCTCAAAACTAAGTGGCTGCTCCACATACACTTCCTCTTCGACTACACCATTCAAGAAAGTTGTCTTGGCATCCATCTGGTGTATCTTCCACTTCATCACTACAGCCAGAGCAAGTATTGTTCTGATGGAAGTGTGTCTGGCTACAGGTGCAAAATTCTCTTCATAATCTATCCCCTCTTTCTGGGAGAAGCCACGAGCTACAAACCTTTCCTTGTATTTCTCTATGCTGCCATCTGCAGCATGATTGATCTTGTAGATCCATTTGGAAGTCACAACAGACTTCCCTTCTGGTCTTGGGACCACATCCCAAACATCATTCTTCATGATCGACTGATACTCCTCGATCATAGCATTCTTCCAGTACTGCATCTCGGATCCTAGGAACTTCAGATTCTTCAATATCTTCGATAGATAGTTTTCTTTGAACTTCGTTGCTGGAACAAATGTTGTAGTCCTTGTTTTGTAGGCGATTGCACATGATCTTTCCTACAAGTCAAATTCAATTGCACGATTAGAAACTTCTCATAGTTTACAAAACAAAGTCTTACACATAAAAGCATATGTCATACAGTCATGTAATTAATTTAGCCAATGCTTCAATGCAACATTCATCCATATCCCGTATTCATATGGTAACTTTATAAATGCCTTCCATCTCTACCAGAACATTGTTAAGAGTTTGCACTACTCCCAACATGTCAGCAAAGAGGTTTCATTCTAGATAAGTAGCAATGGGATGTTGTACAGTTCCATAGGCCACTTACCCATTACATGCATATTAGTAGTATATTGCTCATTAATGCAATTATTCTAATATGCATAATACACAACCTAAGTCTAGGAACATAAGTATATACATCATTTGAAAAATAATATTTAACCAATCAGATATACAAGAAATGACAATTCAAATACTTATCTTTGTTTGTTTGTTGGGTGGACTCCCTCTCAATCTTTGCTTCCTTGTAGAAGCTATTGGAATCTTTGATAGTGTGCACCTTAACCAATGCTGAAAGTGGATGATAGGTTCTTCCTTTCTGCAACTCCATTCTGTTGTGGATTGTAAGGAGTGGTCAACTCCCTCTTAATCCTTGAATCACTGCATAACTTCTTGAAGTCTTCTAAAGTGAATTCTCCACCATTGTCGGATCTAAAAGTCTTGATCTTCTTTTCAGTGTGGTTTTCTATCAAGGCTTTGAGTTCCTTGAATTTGTTGAATACTTCATATTTTGTTCTTCAAGAAACAAATCCAAGTCTTCCTAGAGAAATCATTAATGAAAGAAACATAATATACATACCCACTCAGAAGAACTAGATGACATCGGACTACATACATCGGAGTGGATAATTTCCAAGATTCCTTATGCCTTGCTTTCACTGCTTGGAAATGCCTTCTTTGTGTTCTTTCCTTTTGCACATCCTTTGCAAACACCTTCATGCTTTGACTGGATTTCAGGAATACCTTCTACTACTTTTCTTGCAATTGGTAGTGCCCTATAGTGCATATGAGCAAGCCTTCTATGCCAAAGTTCACTCGGTTCCATGGATTCATGTACCATGGCATGTTCAGGTTGTCCCTTCAATTTGTACAATCCTCCCTCTTGCTCTCCAATCACTACTGCATCATCTATGGTCTTACCTTTTGGCCACATGAGTACTTGGCCATCCACAAATGCAACTGTCATCCCTTTTGCATCCAAATATGATATGGAGAGAAAGTTCTTCTTGAGTCCAGGTACATATAGAACATCTTGCATCTTCAAAGACTTCCTAGAGTCTAACTTGTAGGAGGCTTCACCACTTCCTTTTATAGGGTATTGATAGTCATCCCCAAGTTTCACCTTATGAGGTGACTCATGTTCAGATAGGTCTATAAGAGATTCTTTGAATCCTGTCATATGTTTAGAAGCCCCACTATCAATAAGCCAATCATTACACCCATGTGTAACAGTACCTGTGAGAGAAGAGATTAGAACATATTCATCATCACTTGAAGAATCTTCACTTTCTTCTCTAGCCTTCTTCCTGGGAAGCTCTTCATCCTCAGCAGCATGAGCATGATATTTCTTCTTGTTCTTCTTCTTCTTATTGTTGTTGAAGTCTCTTTTGTTCTTTGGACAATCTCGGGCAAAGTGTCCTTTCTAATTACATGTGAAGCATCTACCATGGGAGGTGTCTTTCTTAAATTTCTCCCTTTGATGATGGTGAGAAGATTTCCTGGTATTAGGTTTCTCCTTCTTGAACTTACTTCTTCTGGTGTGAGCAGTGAGAGCTTGGTCTTCACTTCCCATCTTTTCTTCTCGAGCCACAAGTCTAGCTTCTTCTTGTGAACATTCCTCCCATAGTCTACTGAAAGAGATCAAATTATTTCTTGCACAAATACCTTGGATGAAGGAGTCCCATGACCTAGGTAGGCCATTCAATGTGGTCATGACAATTTCTCAATTCTCCACTACTTCATCCATAGCTTCAAGTTGTTCTTTGATTTGAGAGACCTTAGTAAAGTAGGATTGGATGGTCTCTCCATTCTGGAACTTAACCCCTTTCAATTGATTCCACAGAGTCATCTTCTTATTTATATTCTTTCCTTCAAACAACTTGGTCAAGGAGTCAAATATCTCCTTAGGTGTCTTTAGAGAAGACACATGGGGAATGAGATGGTATTTTATAGAATCAACAATGATTCTCTTGGATTTGACCAAGTTCTTCTTGTGTAAGGCCTTAGCCTCATCTCCCTCTGGAACTGGAACCTCTTCACTTATGTAGGTGTCCAATTCATTCTCTTATAGGATTAACCCAATCCTGTACTTCCATGCTCAGAAGTTGTCAGCTTCTTTAAGCTTATCCCCAAGCTTGGTGTGGTGATACATCTTAATGAGAAACTTAAATGAAAATAAAATATTTAGGTCTTAACACTTGATTTGCTAAAAACTGGATCTGGAGCTGGATTAGGGTTTTTCAGAGAAACCCTAAAAATTCAAACTTTGAATTCCAAACTTCTGAATGGATGGAAAGATGCACCTTGTTGAGCTGATCAGGTTGGTATACTTCAATTTTGAAATATGCAAAATTTGACCCCTCAAAATTGCCTTTGAAACTTCCGGATCTTCTAGACAAAATCCCGAACTAGGGTTTGATAATGCCTGGGGTTCTATCCAGCCAAAAAGTTTGATCTTGTGCTCTAAACTTTGATTTTTCTTAGCAACATCCAGCCATGGTCACAGATTCCAAAACATTTCACTTTTGTAGAAACCCTAATTTTTCACCTTTCCAATCAAAATCATGAATTAGGGTTTGATGATGCCTGGGGTTCTACCCAACCAAAAAGGTTCGATCTTGGTCTCCAAACTTCAATTTTATTGAGGAGCATCCAGCCGTGGTCTCGGATTCCAAAAATTTCAACTTTTTCCGAAACCCTAGTTTCCCGCAGCAGTGACGAGCCAAAAACTAAAAGTTCTCCGAATTGAATTCTGCCTCGACAGAAAGATGTGCCCTTGAAAGGAGAGTCAGCCTAGCCTCCCACCTTCGATGATATGAGGAGAGAAACCCAAAGATTAAGAAGCCCTAGCTTCCGCAACTGCACAATGTCTTCTTCTTAGCACGACTCTGATACCATGTTAATTTTTCGATAAATGCATTCAAACATTATTTAGGATCCACGACTCTGATACCATGTTAATTTTTCGATAAATGCATTCAAACATTATTTAGGATCCTACTAAGAAAATAACAAGCACAACATAACAATCATAAACACAAGAGACACAGAGTTTCCTCGAGGAAAACCAAGAAGGTGAAAAAACCCCGCAACTTTCCTCGGAGATAGAATAAGCCCCAATACAAGATCACAATGATCAAACCCAAAGATGGATAGCTCCAGCAGCTACTCCTCCTCCACTTGTGCGCACTCCTCTCTCAACTAATGCGAGTTGGATGAGTGAGTGAATGAATAGAATGAGACACACTCACTCTCTATTTAAACATAACTTGACCTGCCTGTAATTCTAGTTGGGCCGACTTCCTAAGGAAGTCTAATAACCCACTCACATGACACAAGCAGGGCCAACCCCACACTGGTGGTCTAATAACCCATCAAATATAAGTTGCGACACTTACAAATACAAATGAAGACACTTCTAATTGGAGGAATAATAAATCTCCATCATGAATATAATAAAGTACAAGTGTAATACATAGAAGAATATCTTCTGAAGTTACAAATACATCAACACATGACAGTAGAGTGCGCACCCACGACATTAAGCTCATTGTTTCGATCAAAATGTGAAATCCGCAGGAGATTGAGCAGTACAGATGGGGCTAAGGGCTCGGCCCATTCCATCGGGACAACGGTTGTTTGCTTGGTAGCTGCATCGTATTTCCTGTACATGTACTTATCCAGATGGAATTGTGGAAACTTGTCATCATTTAACAAATCATTGTCGACGAATTTGCACTCAGGGATCTTACTGAGCCAATTCTCTTCCAGCCGCACATGGCTTGACATCGACGGCAGGGGAATATCATACTGGGCATTCTTTATAAGAAGCACATATGGCGCGTCACTTGTCCTTGGGCTAACATACTCTAGAACGATCCATATTGGCATCGGCGGGTTCCCTTGTGGTGGAGTTGGCTTCTTAGCACTTGCGACCTTCGGCTTTTCCTAGTCAGTGGCCTTGTGCTTGTCTTTTCTTCTACTGTTGTGATTGATTCCGTGGTGAATTCCTAAATGAGCCACCTCCTTTTGGAGTGTCTTGCTTGATGGGTGTCTTCATCACTCCTCCCAGACCAAAACACCTAAAATTACCCAAAACTTCTTCTAATGTCAACTCCTCGGACATATACTAGCGGCAACTATTGCTTTCAGCTGGTAAATACTTAGGATTTTACAATCTCTAAAAATTCAAAATTCGTGGTAAAAACCGGTAAGAAAACAATCCTTACCATTTATAGGCCTCTTACCCCCAACGGTGTGCCCAAAACGGCTAATTAGGAATTAAATGTCGTGACCGTTGGCCAAATCCCCCCAACGATCTTGGTCCTTTCCCTTCATTGAATGCATCGGAAAACGACTAAATTTGCGTTAAATGCAAACGTGGTCGTCGGCAAAACACTGTATAATGGCTATATTTCCGACCGACAATTGTAACTGTTATTTTTCCTTATCTTCGCAAGTGACCATTGCAACTTCAAAGTTCACTGCACATTTCTATTGTTGGCTTCTAACTTCGCAGCGCAAGCCTTATTTTACAGTGGATATGTGAGTTGCGAGGTTCACTGCGCATTTCCCTTTCCTTGATGTTAACTTCGCATTTTGAACCTTTTCTTACTTCGCAACTCAGCTTGTTATGTGCGTATCATAGAATAGCTCTCGTTTATGTGAAAACTTCGCATTTTACCAAAATTGTGTACAGACTCTTTACACTGTCATTCTTAGTGTTCAGTTTCAACTACACATGACACTTAGAATTTTTCTTCGTTGCTGATCAACTGATGTCTGGCAAAGTAGGACTATCCATGCAGGGTTTTAGTCTACTTCCATTAATAATACCTGGTAGGTTTTCTCCCATTAATGTGGCTAGCTGAACTACGCCACCATTAGTAACATGCTTGACAACATATGGCCCTAGCCAATGCATCTTAAATTTTATAGGAAACTTCAAGAATTTACTGTCATAGAGGAGGACAAGGTCTCCTACCTGAAAGAATTTGTACTTGATGTGTTGATCATGCCATGCTTTTTCTCGATCTTTCTGCACCTGTTGGTGAAATCCTGCAATAAAGCGATCTTCCTCCAACCTAACCAAGTGTAGCAGCCTTTCTTCCATTGTCTCATTGTTAGCCATAGCTGTGAATGCTGCAATTCTCAGGCTTGGTAATATATATTCCATAGGCATGACAACTTCCTGTCCATATGCTAACCTGGAAGGTGTGTATCCTGACAACTTTTTGCAGGTTGTCGTGTATGCCCATAACACAACTGGTATTCGCAGGTCCCAATCATCCATGTTTGTATTACAAACCTTAGTCAGCGCATTTTCCAATACTTTGTTTAAAGCTTCAACAATGCCATTAGCTTATGGATGATATGGTGTGCTCTTATGATGGTAAATATGAAATTCCTCAGTCAGGGCTTCCATAGTTCTATTCAAGAAGTGAGTTCCCTGATCGCTCATTAGGATCTTTGGACATCCAAACCTTGTGAGGATGTTTTCAAACATGAACTACGCGGTAGTAACTGTGCTACAGTCCTTTACTGGTTTTTCCTATGCCCATCTGGTTAGATAATCTGCAGCTGTAATGATGTATCTCGAACCAGTTCACTTTCCTAGTGGGTTGATAGGTCCCACAAAATCAATAGCCCACTTATCAAAGGCTTGCAAGGTCAATTGTGGCATTAGTGGCATTTCATCTCTACGAGATAGCTTCCCTGTTCTCTAGCAAACATCGCAATTACAGAAATGTTCCTTTGAATCCTTATGGAGTGTAGGGCACCATAGTCTTGCTCTTAGAATTTTCTGCGTAGTGGCTCTTCTTGCATAGTGACCTCCAAACACCCCTGAATGTGCTTCAGCAAGTATCAACAGTTTCTCGTGTTCTAGCACACATCTGCGCAGTACTTCATCTGGTCCTAGCTTGTATAATTGTCCTGCAATTATGGTGAAGTCAACTTCTTTAACTACCAATTGTTTCTTCTATTGCATAGTAAACTCTGTAGGTTCCAAACCTGTGGTCAGGAATTCTACAATGTCCTTATAATAGTCATCTGTTATCTGAATAGCAAACAACTGCGCATCTGGTAGACTATCTTCTAGGTTGGTAGGCTCTTCGCCTGACTCAATTATGGAAAGATGGTTAGGTCCTGAGTTCATCCTTCCTGGCTTAACACTGATTTCAAAATCATACTCCTCAAAGAGTAGCAACCATCTACAGATTCTCCCCCCTAACATTGGTTTATTGACCAGGTATTTCAAAGCTGAATGGTTAGTAAGCATACAGAAGTGCGCACCTAGAAAATAGTGTCTGAACTTCTACAGTGTGTATACCATAGCTAAGCCTTCTCTTTCTGTCGTTGTATAATTCTTTTCTACTGACGACAGCTTTCTGCTTGAGAATGCAATAGGATGGTCAATGCCTCCCTCACCTGGTTGAGCTAGCACGATGCCCAGTGCGATAGATGAAGCATCTACATGCACATGGAATGGTTTACTCTAATCTGGAAAAACTAGAATAGGCACAGTTACCATCCTTTCTTTCAATGTATCCAATCATTTCTGACAATCCTCAGTCCATATGAACTTCGCTTCCTTCTTCAATAATTTTTCCATAGGCGCAGTGATCTGTGCATATCCTTTGATGAACTTCCTGTAGTACCCTGTGTGTCCCAATGTAATGCGTAGCTGTTTTACTGAATTAGGTGTTGGGAAATTCGCAATAACTGCGATTTTTGCTGGATCAACCATCAGTCCTTGTTTACAAACAATGTTTCCCAATAGAATTCCATACGGAACACAGAAGATGCTATTCTTCAGGTTCAGGGAGTTCTGATGTTGTCTACACTTTGCTAACATAAGTCTTAAGTTCGCATGATGGTTCTTCAATAACCCAAATACTGCCCAATAATCAAAATACACTTCTAAAAATTTATGGATAAAATCCTTAAATGCAGCAACAACTACTCTTGAAAAGATAGCAGGTGCGTTCTTCAGACCAAAAGGCATAACTGTGTACTGAAATGAGCCCCATTCAATGGCAAGTGTGGTCTTGTGTCTATCCGTTGTATCAATTCTGATCTGATGATATCCAGAAAATTCATCAGTGAAGGAGTATGCTTAATTCCCTCCAACATTATCTAACACTTCATCTGTGAATGGAGTAGGAAATGGGTCATGCAGCAATGCATCGTTTAACTTTCTGAGATCTACGCATATCCTGATTTCACCTTTAGTTTTCTTGTCCTGGATAACCATGGGTCTTATCCATTTTGAATCTTCTACTGGTTCAATGATTCCTGCATCAATCATCTTATCAAGCTCTGCCTTTACTCTTTCTTTGTATCTGGGATTAAGTCGATAGGGTCTCTACTTAATAGGCTTCACATCCGGCTTGAGAGGTATTTTCATGACTCCCAAGTCGCCCAAAATGCCTTTCATTTCGGAAAATTTTGTAGGAAATAAGTCTTCATAATCACACAGTAAGTCTGCTATCTGCGCTACCGTTTCCTCATCCCAATAATCCCCTATAGAAGCGAACTTCGGTTCTTCACTAGTTCCAATGTTCACTTTTCGAGTTTTCACAGGATTACTCAGATCTGGAATTTCCAATGGATGTCCGTCTACTTCGCGCTCTCCTTCTGACTCAGGTATGTTGACATCGCGCAGATCTCCATCTTCGTTTTCATCTTCATCGTCGTCTAAAGAAAAGTTATAACATTCCAGGGCATGTTCTAGCTGTCTTGCCCATTCTGGTTATTGATACACAAGTTCTGGTTTGTCATTGAATACCTTCTTTTTTATGATATGCAAAGCCTCATTTATACTTGGACAGTCGTCCTCGAAATTGAAAGTCGCTTGGAATTTCTTAGTCATGACGGACCATTCTACTGTTTCTTTGCGAAGTTCAGTTTCTGTGTACCAGTTCTTTGGAATTTGCCCCAATGTATGCACAAACCGATGGACCCCAATGTATGCACAAACCGATGGACCCATTCTGCTTGTGGTACGTGTGTCCATGCTTTCAGGCAAAGGTCTATGTGATCTCTAAGATCAGTCTGTCCATTATATTTCACTTGTACAAACTTCGTTTCCTCTAGAAATATGATATCCATCATGTGCTTACACTCTGCCCATGTGGTCATATTATGCTTATGCACAGCCCACCATCTAGCAGGTGTAGCGCGCAGTGTTGTATCCAATGCTGCTAACTTGTGTTCATCTGGGACTGATATAAGATATTCTTGAAAAAATGCTTGAATATTGCTTAACCCATCATAGGTAGGGATTGAACTTACCTATGTTCCAATCTTGCGCAGTGATCTCGTGAAATGTGCGCATCTTCTTGCAGATACTTCGTGCATTATGCTCTGCCAATTCTTTAGTCCTGCATCTGATTCTGATATGCAAGAATTGTCACATCGCCAACTCAATGTTCCATCATCAGTAGGATTGATGTAGTCTGCTTGGTTTACTGTCATCTTGTAGATGTGATCCAGATCTTGAGTTCTGCATTCTTCTCTTATTGGTTCAGTATATCTAGGTCCTTGTGAAGGATCCAAGGGTGCGATAACCCTGATATCTGGTCCTTCGAATATCATCTGCTTCTTTTTCAAATTGACAGTCGGGAGGTTATCAATTGCCCAATCTATCCCCAATAGTGCAGAATAGGGATGGCTATATCATCTACGATCTCAATCACTTCAAAGTCTTCTCTATTTCCCACTCCATCAATGTCGACAAGGACATTTGATAATCTCCCAAAGGGTAAAACCTTTTGTTGATTAGCTAGCCTCAACTGTATTGGTGACCATGATAACTTCGTCTTTTTCATTTGTTCCCATGTCTTCTTTGTCAATACATTTACTTCTGAGCCTAAGTCAAGGATAATCTCGTCCATTTCAAAATCCCTGATCTACACACTTAGTCTCATTACTCTTCTAGTTCTTTTATGATTCTTAATATGATGAACCACTCTATGTGCTTCATTTACTACATTATGCTGCTCGTAATGACTCAGTAGGCTTTGTAATTCTGCTAAGGCATTTTCATGCTTTAACAACTTCATGCAGCTCTGTAAAATTTGCACAACAAGACTCACTGTGTCTGTTGCAGTACGTGATCAATCATACGAAGCTGGCATATCCATCACAAGCATTGTCTCACTCCACAACTTGATTCTCATAGTGGAAGGCTCTGATTCTTTGAAGGCGATATCCACTCGTGTAGCTTGTTGCCGAAGAATGCGAAGAAGACTTTGTAAATGTCAAAGAAGAGGTATCTCTGTAACCACTCTTCCGTAGATAAGCACGGATGTATGTTTTCTTTCTTCGCAAACTCTTCCTCTATCTTAATTACCCAGTTCTGCATCTCTATCCGCTCAGGATTCCAGTTATCAGAGCACATCACTAGTTCAAGCACGGCAACAGAACCATTTGTTGGCTATCTATTTGTTCTTTAACTTCCTTTTACTGACCCAGGTTCGGCGCAGTTAGGGAACCAACAATACCACTTCTCCATCGGCCCTTTCAGCAACAACCTGCGAACAGGCTGAGGTCTAACCCGAGGCGAAGTTATGGGGGATTACAGAAGCAGGTTTTTGTAATCAGGTGATGCGCAGTTATGGGACTGGCTCTGGCGAAGTTCTCTCAATTTCGCATATAACTTGATGTTACTGCGCACATACGGGTCTGTGCACCTCATAACTTCCGAAATGCAATATAACAACGCAACTCCAGGACTGTACTTCTAAGCAGTTACACACATTAAAGACTTCGTTGACTTAGTGTTTATCCATGCAACTACGCATTCAACATACTCATAATTACTTGCGCATTTAGTTATACATGTTCAATACTTAACATATTATTCTCATTAACCATACATGTGAAAATACATATAAAAGCACAAACATACATAAACATAGACATAAGCAATCTCACAGATTCAATCACACAACACAAGTATTTACGTGGTTCACCCCCAGGATGGGAGCTACGTCCACGGGCACTGTTGTTTATATTAATGGGAAGGATCAACAGTTCCAGTCTACGCACACAACTGCAAACTCTTCTCTCTACAATGGGTCTCTGCGCACACACCTGCAGAGCCTCTTTTCTCTCTTCTTTCTCTTACAATTCTTAGTCTTTTATCAAAACCCCAAAAAGACCAAGCCTTCCCTTACAAAATTGCTCATTTTATAGATTGTGCCCGAAGGTCACGTCTTTATAATCATTGTCGGCCAAAATCCCTATAGTACCCAAAAACCCTAAAAAATGGCGCGGTTACCCCGCTAACCAGGCTTGTCATACTCGACAGCTACTTCACTTGACTTTGACTTCCTTTCTGTGTCGCCTCTAGCTCTGACGCCCTTCTGACAGCCACAGTTCTCACTGCGTGGCTCTGACTGTGTACTAGCACGTCTCTTTCCATCGCTCTGCCTCTTCTGTCGTTGTCGGTCCGTCGCTTTGCTTCTAATGGTCTCCGCCACCCTAGTTGTCTTAGTACTTTGTTTATACTAAGGCGACAGGTCCCTTTCCTCCAACTTCGCGTCGCTCCTCACCCTGCTCCTGGGATTTGCAGAGTCATTTACCCAAAATAGGTCGTTGTTGGACCTCCCTTCGCTTGTACTTCTTGCCAAAAATACTACTACGCTGGAGCCTCGCTCCACAAAAACTGTCTTACCAAAAAGTGGTTCTCTTGGGCCATGCCCAACATCTACTTCTACTTGCCATTATTGGGGTGGCCCAGTGGACAATGAATACTAGAGAGAGGTTGCAAGCCTAGAGGTTCAAACTAGAGATGCTAGTCTTAGGGAGGAGAAGGGAGGTTTGTGAAGGTGGATGGGTGAGTATTACAACAATCTCCTTGGACTGAGAGGGATAAGTTGCAGAAAATGTTGTAGAACATGGATGCCATTGTGGAAGGATAGGAGGAAAGAATGTTGTGAACTAAAAGAAAGATAGAGCGACCCTAAAGATGCACAAATACATCATGTATGGGTGTTGCACCCTCTAAAGCATCATGTTTGGAGTCCCATCCTCTGCATACATTTCCATGATGTCCTAGTGTGTCAATAGATTATATGTGATACAAAGAACTAGAATGAACTAGACCATTAACTCCCTACTCATTTGGTTCTATGTGAACCCCTTCCATTGAGCCTTCACTTGTTCCCAATTGTCCTACATCGAGTGTTGTGCATGGTGATAACCTTGACGTCAAGCAGAGGAAGGAGCAAAGCTAAGATAAAGATGATGGATGATAATAATGAGAGAGAGGTCTCAATTAAATAGAACATTGATTACTTCTAGAAGCATCACAATTAATTCCTAGGGTTCCATAGATTTAGCAGGATACCATTTAGTTAGGACATAAACATAAAAGTCACAAGATATATAAATATAAAACACATTATGGTCAAAACAATAAAGTCACATTTAATAACATAAAATATAAGTTGAGTATCTTAGTGGGTACTAGGGTTATACAATTAACTAGATGAGGGTACAATGACCAATCAATGTGGTACAAGTCAAAACCATAAAAACAAGAGTGGGTATATTGACCCATAACCCCTAGGACCAAAGGGCGTACCTCAAACAAGGTCAATCAACCATAGCACCCATAAGACCAAAATATCAAAGGTGGTACAAATAAAAAGCAACTCAAGGTGTAAAGACCAAGGATGAGCAACCAAGGTGGAGTACAACCAACCATCTCTCTCTCAAATGTACAAGTTTTCCATACACAACCGGAAAGTTCATCATCATTGTATAAGGAAGGGTCCACACTGGATGATGTGATCATGTGTTCCTTTAGACTGCTCCTGAGGTCAAATGTTAGTGGCTCCATCAAGGGGTGGTCAGTCCCATGAGAAGACCATCTAACTCAACCATCTCGAAGACCTAGGAGAAGAGGACATTACACATCATCATCTTGATTCACTGACCAAGATCCACCTGGTTAATTGACCAGGTATATCACTACAGGAACTACTTGGTCCTCATGACCAAGAATTTGCCTGGTCCTAGACCAGGAGGTCTCTGTCTCAACCTATAGGGCCTGATTGGTCTTCGTGACCAAGAAACTGTCTAGTCCCAGACCAAAATACCGTAGAGACAAGTAGGGTCCCTAGCCACATGCTAGGGACTTTGCCATGACATCAACCTACTTGGTCCCCGACCAAGAACCCCATGAGACAACTAGGGGCCCTAGGGTACCATCTAGGGTCTTACTCTTTACTCTGCCTGGTTAACTTAATCATGAACCCTAGTTAACTGACTAGGGTACCATCCTCTCTAATAATGGGTCTCACAGTTGCACTAACTTTAACACTCCCTCTCAGTAAGAGAGGCATTCTCAGCAACACTAAGCTTGTTGAAGACAGAGGCTTAGTCAACACATCAATAAACTATATTGTTGACAACTGCACCATGTCCTTGTCATGGTGAAACTTTCTCTCGATGTATCTTGATCTGTCATAGAATGCAGTATTTTTTTAGAGCTTCAAAGCACTCTGAACATCAGAGAATACCTTGATCTTATAGATCCATTTGGAAGTTACACCTGACTTCCCTCGTTGTCTGAGAATCACTTTCCACATATCATTATCCATTATCAACTAGATATCTTCTATCATCTTTCCAAACCTGAAGTTTGGTTGCCTCCATATCAGTGGATGATCTTGAATCAGTGACATGGCTCTCACTGGAGCATCCTTGGAACCTCTCAATAGGTTCCTCAATGAGATCAACTGAAGGCTTCTTGGCCTTCTCCCTCTGCTTCTCTGAACGAAATGTCTCATAGGATTCCATATCTAAGTCACCGGATGACTCCTTAGAACGATGGAAGATCACATCTCCACTTTTCTTTTCTGCAATCCCATTCTGCTTGGGATTGAAGAGCACTGAAGGCTCCCTCTTGATCTCTGAAACTTGACAGGGGTTATTCATTAGAGATTTAACATGTATTGAGACATTGTAAAGGTCCCCCTCATGGACACCAATCCCATTAGTTGAGCTCATATTTCCACCTTTAGTCCACACTAGCGCCTTTCCTTCTGAGAATGATACAAAGAACCTCTTGTCTTCTAAGATTACCACTGAAAGAACATTCTTCTTTAAACTAGGAACATACAAAATTTCCTCAACATGAATTAACGTACCTAAATCAAGCTTTAAGGCAGTTGAACAAACTCATTTTATTGCATAGGTACTTCTATTTACCATCTCCACTTTCACATTGAACTTCTTGGCCTTGTAACCCACAAGAGCCCTTTTGTATCCAATCATATGCTTGGTGGCCCCACTATCAATCCACCATGAATCTTATGAGTTGGAGATGGATCCTAAGAGTGTTGAAACCAAGATGAACTCTCTTTGATATTTTTATTTGGTCTCAGTCTTAGATTTCTTTTGTTGAGGCTCTTCTTCTGTAGCAGCTGAAGCATGATACTTCCCTCTATGCCAATTCCTGATTTCTACAATATTTTGCATAATGACCAAGCTTGCTACAGTTATAACATCTTACTTTTCACTTATGAAAGTGCTTACCTTGAGTTCCCTTACCTTTGTTGTGATGCTAAGGGAAGCTTCTTCCTTTCTTTGTCTTGGCAGCAAGATCATGATTCTTTTCAGCCGGAGACACGGATCTACTTCTTCTTTTAGGAAATCATGGCACAACCTATCAAAGCTTGGTTGTATTTCTCTTCCATTTACTACTACAAGAAATGTCTCCCAAGATGTAGGAAGACCATCTATTGTTGTTTGCACAAAGTCACCATCATCTACTTCAACTCCTATTTCCATGAGTTGATCTCTTGTCTGAGCAATTTTTTAAAAGGAGGCAACTGGTTCCTTCTCCTCCATCTTAAATGAATGAAGTTGCTTCTTCAAGACTCTCTTCTAAGTAGGTGCCTTCTTCTCATAGAGATTTGCTAGGGCATCAAAGCATTCCTTAGTTGTCCTTAGAGGAGCTATCACAGGCATCAAATTGTCTTTAACTAAGTCAAAGATGACCCTTTTGCTTTGGCTTGCTTCTTCTTAAACGCTGCTCTTCCTTGGGTTGTTGTGGCTTTTTCCACAACTCTAGTGACCAATTCATCCAAATCATTCTCCTCCAAAATATTCAAGACCCTAGCCTTCCATGCATTAAAGTTTGAGGCTCCTTCAAGCCTATATTCTGCTTTCACCGAGTTAGAAGCCATCTCAAACCCTTACAACCAACTTGCCAAGTACACCTGTAAACCTATAGTCAAGTTAATTAGGACACAAACCCTTACCTTGGGATCTATGTAGATTATGTTAGTTTGCAAAACAGAGTTACCTACAAGACCTAAGCTCTGATACCATGTTGAATTTTGGTTAGGGTTAGGGTTTGATGCAGTAAAATAGAAAATCAATATACTTTAATGCAAAATTACATTTAATAAACAAGTCCTGAAACTAAATAGTACAACAATAACTTCAACAAAACATAATGTTCATCTCTTTCAACTTTTCAACTTTAACACTACCAATTGGGTCACTGTGTTAAAGTAATCTTCAGTAACATGTAATCACTAAAAGTAGTTAATCAACAGTAACATAAGTAAAGAAGACAAGTTTAGGGTACTTACTTGGAGCGTGGAACCCTTCATGTTTTATGCTCAGAAAATTTTACTTTCAAAAAAGGATTGTGCCTCTCAGAGGTCAGTCAATCAATAGGAACCACATTACTTTGCTAGAGGGTTAGTACAAACCAGAGAGATGGAGATAATGGGTTTGAGGTACAGTCAAACAGAGATGGTCAATGACAGTCATAAAACACGATGATAGTCATAATCAAGTCCCATCATAATAGATGTCCAAAAGATGTAAATACAAGAGGTCTAAACCCTAGGTGGTGACCTCAATAAATACAAAGGATCAGCACAAATATCATACCCTAATTAATCTTCAATACAAAGACCAAACCCAAAACAAATCTCAACAATAAGAATCTGGTCAAGGTGAATCTCAGCAGTAAGGATTTAGGATAGATCAGATATAAAGCATTTAACAATAATGACAACAGATCATATGATCAAATCCATAAGGCCCAAGATCAAATCAACCCACTGTAGCTACTACAACAGGAAGGTCTAATCCCCAACTTCATGACCTTCACAAGATGTACCAGATTTGGCCTCTAGGCTTTACGGCCCAATCAAGCAAGTCAACAGGAACCAGATCGGCCCACTATAAAATCTCAGGCACACAGACCGAACCCCAGACAGGTCTTAACAGTCAGATCGAGCTCATCATGTATGGATAGATTAGACTTCTTTCAAGCAGATCAGACTCTTTTCTAGTAGATCGGACTCCAGGCAAATTACAATAAGAAGAACAGTCCTTAGTAGCACCAGATCAGACTTTCAACAAGGCACAAATCAGACGCATAACTCAGCAGCAGGTTACAGCCTTCATCAGCAGAGCTCACGGGTGGCTAGGTAATGTTTCCAGGGCTGATGGCTTAGTTCAAGAGCAGCATAAACCCTCAACATTAACTTCAGATCAGGTCTAGAAGGTTTAACAGGTGGGCGGCCTTCAAAAACAAAAGTGAGCAGCAATGATAACCTTGACGTCAAGCAGAGGAAGGAGCAGAGTTGAGATAAAGATGATGGATGATAATAATGAGAGAGGGGTCTCAATTAAATAGAAAATTGATGACTTCAAGAAGCATCACAATTAATTCTTAGGGTTCCACAGATTTAGGAGGATACCATTTAGTTAGAACATAAAAATAAATGTCGCAAGATATATAAATATAAAACACATTATGGTCAAAGCAATAAAGTCAAATTCAATAACATAAAATATAAGCAGAGTGTCTTAGGTGGGTACTAGGGTCATACAATTAATTAGATGAGGGTACAATGATCAATCAATGTGGTAGAAGTTAAAACCATAAAAACAAGAGTGGGTATATTGACCCATAACCCCTAGGACCAAAGGGTGTACCTCAAACGTGGGCAATCAACCATAGTACCCATAAGACCAAAAGATCAAAGGTGGTACAAATAAAAAACAACTCAAGATGTAAAGACCAAGGATGAGCAACCAAGGTGGGGTACAACCAATCATCTCTCTCTCAAATGTACAAGTGTTCCATACATAACTGGAAAGTTCATCATCACTATATAAGGAAGGGTCCACACTGGATGATGTGATCATGTGGTCCTCTAGATTGCTTCTGAGGTCAAATGTTAGTGGCTCCATCAAGGGGTGGTTAGTCGCTTGAGAAGACCATCTAACTCAACCATCTCGAAGACCTAGGAGAAGAAGACATCACACATCATCATCTTGGTTCACTGACCAAGATCCACCTGATTAATTGACCAGGTATGTCATTGTAGGAACTACTTGGTCCTCATGACCAAAAATCTGCCTGGTCCCAGACCAGGAGGTCTCTGTCTCAACCTGTAGGACCTGCTTGGTCCTCGTGACCAAGAAATTGTCTGGTCTTGGACCAGAATACCCTAGAGACAAGTAGGGGCCCTAGCCACATGCTAGGGACTTTGCCATGGCATCAACTTGCTTGGCCCCCGACCAAGAACCTCAGGAGACAGTTGGGGGCCCTAGGGTACCTTCTAGAGTGTTACTCTTTACTGTGCCTAGTTAACTTAACCAGGAACCCTAGTTAACTGACTAGGGTGCCATCCTCTCTGAGAATGGGTCTCGCAGCTGCACTAGCTTTAACACATACTTCCACATATCCCAATCCATTCAAATAATCAATAAATGCAGTACAGATAAATGAACCTATCGTTCAGTCACATCATTGAGATTACACATTGGTTTCTAAACATTCCACTACTATCGTGTAAATATAATATGATAGGTTGATCTATATGAACAATGACTTCAGCATACACCATTATCTTGTACCAGATCTAGAGCAAAACTCAGTAACTCCTTTTACACCCTGGATTTCTGAGCGATGGAGTATACCTGAAACAGAATATGGCAGATACAAGTTGCCAATATAGAGCATATCAGCTTCCTTTATTTGTTCTTTGTAGATACAACACCTTATGTTTTTTACCCATTGAAATTAGCATCACCTGTGGCTGTAATGTCCACAACAGCATAATCCATTATATTATTAAACTAATGGAGATGATTTACATTCCTCATTGTAAATTCTTGACTGATTAATGTCGAGATGAATTCAGTCCAATATTGCAGTCCCCACACAAAATTATCAGGGATCTCTATAGGGATCCCAGCACATCACTAATAAGTCCAAATGCAAATGTTAACTTCTTCAATGTGTGCTAATAAGTCCAAAAGCAATGGCTAATTTCTCAATACAATAGTAGCCTATAAGTTCATTCAGCTCCTCCTCCATATTGACCCTTTCTCTTCTATAATTATTCTCATCTTTGTTATATCAGTCGACCTGCCAACTGCATAAGATGTTGGAGAATGGTACATTTTTTCTTGTGACAATGGAATCTAAGTCAAAAAGGTGCTTTGCTTTGCCACATGTTTTCCTCAATCAATATTATTACAGAAATTTCTACAAGTATCAAGGCAGGTACCCACACCAAAATTAAATTTCATTGGAGTCATTTTCTATATATTCATATACCTAATGATTCCCCTCATGCACTGAAAATAATGCTAGTCCTCACTCCACAGGCGTGCATGCCAGATCACTCATGAATGAGCATGATGTGGTTTGGCTTTATGCAATCTTCTCATTTCTGAAACAAGTTCAGGGGTTTGAGGCCAAACAATCTTTGCATATATAAGGCATCTGTGATTTGGAATGAGAAATCCATTTACATGAATAATCTTGAAGACATGCTTCAATAAAATATTGAGTCTGTTGACAATGTTTGAACTTGTCCTTCGGTAGATATCAGAGAGGCGACTGTTACAGAAATACAACATTAAATTTCAAGAAACACTGATGATGCTAGAAGTGAAGAGGCTGATCTGTTGAAATAGAAATAAACACCATTGAAGCTTGTCAGAGAATACTGTAGATTAATTCACTTAAGTGTTTGATGATGTTGACACACTTTTTGCCTGGAACCTTTCCTTGAATGCATAATGGACAAAGAACAGAGTATAATTCAGCAGAAAGTGATCATCTGCTCACATGTTCATCATTAATAAGATGCAGAACAACTCCTCACAAGCACACTCCCCAACATTAGTGAGCTTATGCTTTGATTTGTCTATATATTCCAATATCCAGTAAGGACGCAAGTGTAGCTCAATAAACATATAGTCTTTGACTTCAACATTCACCATTATCTCTTACCCAGTCTCAAACAAAACCCATTACCTCTTGTTGCACCCTTGAAATCCAAGCACTAGAGAACAATGGAAACAAAGATACCGCAGACTCTGGCTGCCAACCGAAGGCATATTATATGCATTTTTTTCATAATTTGTACATGTGCCATCTTATCTTAGTACCTTGTTACATTTAGAATCACCAATAATCTCCACAAGAACACGATCCATCCTTGAAATGATGAAAACGTTTTGCATCCCTCATGATAATTTCTCGTCTGACTAACTTGGAGATGAATTTACTGGCATTGTGGCAATCACCACACACACGAAGATTCTTTGTGATCTGAATTGTAGTCCCAGGGCTTGTGCTAATGAGTCCAAAAGCAATGGCCAGCTTCTCACTGTGAGTGTAGACCATATGTTCCTTTACCTCATCCTCCACATCATGCAACACAAAGTCTGTGTCAGGTACATACCCTGCTTCCTCCATCTGCTTAGACAGAGCATCTAGTGTTGCATAAATTTCTTCAAATTGAGGATGAGATTTGTCTCCCACAATGAATGCATGAACCTTCTTATTTACTTCAATCAAGCTACGTCCCGGTATCTTTTTCAAGCCTTTGCTTTTCATCATTACTCTTACTTTTGCTACATCATTCCACTTGCCAGCTGCAGCATAAATATTAGATAATAGCACATAATTTCCAGTGTCCCCAGGTTCTAACTCAAAAAGTTTTTCGGCCACACGTTCTCCTAGACCAATATTGGAATGAATTCTGCAAGCACCAAGCAAGGCCCCCCACACCCCCGCATTAGGTTCTATTGGCATATTTCTGATAAATTCTTCTGCCTCACCAAGATACCCAGCACGGCCAAGAAGGTCCACCATACATGCATAGTGATCCACCTTAGGTGTGATGGAATAATCTTGTTTCATGGACTTGAAATATTGCCAGCCTTTATCCAACAGGCCGGCATGACTGCATGCACATAAAACATGAGTGAAGGTAACATGGTCTGGCTTTATACCCATCTGCTCCATTTGAGAAAAAAGTGCAATTGCATCTTCACCATGCCCATGCATTCCATACCCAGCGATCATTGCACTCCACGATATCACATCTCTTTTCAACATACTGTCAAACAACTGCCGTGCAATTTGTAAATTTCCACCTTTAGAATACATGTCTATGAGTGCAGTGCCCACAAGAACATCTGCCTCAAATCCACTTTGGATTATAAAACTATAAATACAGTTACCTTGGTAAAGGGATGCAAAATGTGAACATGCCTGGAGCACACTGACCATGGTAGCCCGATCAGGTGTTGCATCTGACAATTGCATTTCATTGAAGAGTGCCAATGCCTCGCAAGCATGTCCATTCTGGCTATAACCTGCAATCATCGCATTCCATGAAACCACATCTTTTTCAGATGTCTTGTCAAACAATGCCCGGGCGACTTCAATGCTCCCACACTTGGCATACATAGCTACAAGGGAATTTCTGATAGAAACGTCTGAGTCTAACCCATTTTTTATAATGTAAACGTGAAGATCTTTACCATGTTTCAGAGATGCTAATTCAGCACATGCTGGAAGTATGCTCACAATGGTGACCTTGTCAGGTTTCACATTCGCCAATTTCATTTGATGAAAGAGAGACAAGGCCTCACTGGCATATCTATTCTGAGCATATCCTGCAATCATTGCATTCCAAGTGACCTTATCCCTTTTAGACATTTTTTCAAACAATTGGCGTGCAGCCTCTATACTCCTGCATTTCGCATACATGTCTATAAGAGCCGTCTCTACAAAAACATCTAAGTGAATTTTATGTTTGATAATGTAATCATGAATATACTTCCCCTGTTCCAAAGCCTCTAAATGTGCACATGCCCTGAGAAGAGTCATTATTGTAAGCAGATTCGGTTTCATGTCTGTCAATTGCATTTGACGGAACAGTCTCAACGCTTTCTCGGCACACCCACTTTGGGCATACCCCGCAATCATTGCATTCCACGAAACTACGCTTCTTTCAGACATTTTGTTGAACAATTGGCATGCAATATCTACACTCCCACATTTGGCATACATCGCTACGAGTGAATTTCCTATCGGGACATCGGATTCAAGTCCAAATCTGAGTATGTCATAATGAATCTCCTTGCCCACTTGCAAAGCTGAGAGAGTAGCACATGCCTTAAGCGCAAACGGAAAGGTAAATTTATCTGGTTGTATGCCTGCCTCTTGCATCTGATAATAGAGTGTAAGGGCTTCTTCAGAGGTACCGTTGCAGGCATAGCCTCTGATCATCATGTTCCATAAGAATCCACTTCTTTCAGATATTTTGTCAAACACTTGGCGTGCATCAACCATATTCCCACAAATTGCATACAGTGCGGCAAGTTTGCTTGCTAGGAAGATGTTTTGGTACAGTCCAGTGATGAGAAGGTGGGCATGAAGTTGCTTGCCCTGTAACAGTGATTTTTCGTTGGTGAAGGCCTGCAAGAGGGAGGCATAGACGTTGGTATTGGGACTGGATCCCTCTGCCCATAAATAGTTATTGGGTTGAAAATCCCAATTGGGTTTTGGTTTAAGAGCAGCAGATACATGAAGGAACAAGCATAGTATCTGCCTGTCATTTTTTAATTTGTAAGAAGCTTCCAATTCCAGGGAATGAAAAAGCTTAGTTCTAGAGCTAGCTATACAAGCCATAAGTAATGTGTTAATGAAAATTCATAAAAGAAGTACCTGAAAATTCGAGGTATATTTCGAATCGGATCAGAGCCCATTGTTTGGGTGCGAACGTTGTCATTGACATGGCCATTAAAGAACAGAGTACTGCCGAATAAAGATGACAAACGTTCAATTTACTTTCAACGGGCAAAAGCATGAGTCATAGCCTGGACATTAAAAGAACAAAAGACATAGCCAAACTTTGTATTGAGGATATATTAGAGATGTTATAGTTGCTTTCAATTTTCGTTCAAGGCTTTAGTATCTCAAAAATCAAAGACACCATACAATATGGTAAATTACAATCTGGTAAATTTTTGGAATTGTTTCCATTATTACATTTTAAAATTTTTGCATGGGATTGGTGAGCGAGATCAGATCACTTTAATATGTTACCTTTTTAAGATTATAATTGTATTGGTCCTCCTCTGTAATGGTTTTTTAACTTGATTGGTTAAAACAAATGGTATTTTATAGCATAGTAGCATAATTCAAGTATGAATATGGGAAAATACGAAAAATTTCACATTTTAAAAAATTTAAATATATAGATAAACTATTCAATATTTTCATACAACATTCATTTTTCATTAAAAATAATTTGAAACCGTTTCCAAATTTAAAACATAACATATAATACATATATTATAACATATAATATAAAAATATAGATTTAATTATAATAAAAATATAAATCTAAATACAAAATTAAATTAAATTAACTTTTATAAACTTTAAACTTTAACTTTTATAAAATAAACATAATCTAAAAATAAAAACCTAATTGAAATAATAAAATTTAAAACTTAATATATAAAATAAATAACTAATCTAAATCAAAACGAAACTAAAAAGAATGCATGGGTTGCATTAAACGAAAACGGAAACTAAATAAATTAATAGAACTAAACGAAAAAGACTCGGCCACATGAAATTGCAAATTGCAAAACAAGTAAATCTTGCCCAGAAAAATATCCCCCGATAAATTAATAAAATTGCAAATTGTAAAACAAGTAAATCTTACCCTGAAAAATATCCCTCGATAAATTAATAAAACTAAACGAAAAAGACTCGGCCACATGAAATTGTAAATTGTAAAACAAGTAAATCTTACCCAGAAAAATATCCCCTGCATAGCTGTAATGAATTGTAAAGTTGCGCAGTGCCAGGAGCATGTAGCCTGAGCCGCTGAACTTCGACTTCGAACCCTGTAGATTTTGTAACTGCAGCTGCTGAAGTTCGACTTCGAACCCTGTAGATTCTGTAATCCTAGAGATTTCAGAACAGATATTGCAATGCGATTGCTAACTTAAATTTGAATGATAAGTATGTTTTTTAGAACATATAAAATCTAAAATTTTGAATTTATTTTGCTTTTGCATCATTTTTGGGATTGTCGACTTAACTCTCTATTATATTCCGATTTGAATGGTATATATATGGATACAATAGGGTCGACCATACCGTATCCGTACAATGTCGAATTATAGCCGAATTTTCAACTATTCCCCAAATTTTCGTACATGTGCTTTATAGTACTCCTTTCCCATGATATCCTCAAATGTCTATTAAAAATTTGGATACATTAAATTAATAAAAAAAAACATAGTATATTAAAAAAAATTAGTACTTTGCTTATTAAAAAGGAGAAGGCTATTTTATTTTTAGTTTTTGAGTTTTGGGTTTTGGTTGGAATCCGTAAAAAATTATTGGTAAAATCCAAATTTGGAAGTTTTCAAATTGTGTTTGTGAATCTATTGGTAAAATCAAATTTGTAAGTGTTTAGATTGTGTTTGTGAATCCATAAATAGACTCAGCACCCTCAAATACCCCCATGACATCCAAATTATGCAATTTCCATAGCTAATATATGTGATTCTAAGATTTTTTACACATTTCCAATCGGACTCCAAACAAAAAAAGACAAAATCATCACTTACTAAGCTCAAGGATAATCATTATGGAGTACTTCACACACACACACACACACACTTCATTTAATGCATTTGTTTATGTATATATATGTGTCCAAATTGGTGTATGAAACCTCCTTGTTTTATGGGATAAGAGGCCCCCTCATTGCAACGATTCACTACTCAATCCTATAAAGATGTACATACCCTACCCCACTCTAGATATGAACTTGTGACCTTCTAGGAAGACTCATGTGTGTGTGTGTGTGTGTGAATTTATAAATAGTTTGACATTTTTTACAAATAGGTCTTATAATATTCATTTGTAAGACCAAGCTTCATAGAATCTTTCTCAAAACTTGAATTACAATAGTCATACACATTACTTCAATCCATACCTAATGTGATGCATTATTTTGTGTCAACAATAGATGTACAATAGAGCAATCTTAGGATTTTGGCAATATGGTTTAGATTCTTCATTGGTTTTGGTTTATTTCGCTAATGGTTTGCATAGATGGATATAAACATAATAAACTAAATTCATAATCACATTATGTTTGGTTAGTTAACATTATGTAGTCCATTGATTAATCCTCATAGTTTCGAATTGCTTTTACACTCTCATTCTTCAATTTTCATGTGATTCCATTGGATTCAATCATGGTTCATGTTAGCTGAGTCTGTCACGACCATTCAATACTTGAGTAGTTTCATTTTTTCAACATCACTTGTGTTGCACAATTTGACCAATAGCTCATAAATTGAAGAATAGTGCACAACCAAGGATGATTTTGATTTCCTTTTGCACTCTCAGTCTTCAATCATCATAAGCTTCCACTAGATTCAATCATGGATCATAGTAGTTGAGTGTGTCATGGTCATTCAAGACTTGAGTAGTTCCTTTTGTTTGACACTATTATCTCATAAATTGAAGAGTAATGCACCAACCAAGGATGATAGTAGCCTTGGATCAATTCACTCATATGAATGAATAGTTTCTTTTATTCAACATCCCCTAGAGTTTCACAATTTGAACAAAATATTTCATAGAAGGAATAATAAATCTCAACCAAAGTCATGATACCAACCTTGGATCAATTCAGCCATATGAAAGATTTGAGTAGTTTCTTTTGTTCAACATCCCTTGCGTTGCTCAATTCGACCAATATCTATGTTACCAATATATCTTGCACTTAAGCTAGAAAGTCTCAAAAAAATGATGCAAGACAATGGGGAACTCAAGAGGGGAACCAATGTCATCACACTATACTCTTCTCGCTTTAGACTGGATTTCCTCCAATAAAAGGGGAGTGTCCCTGATAGGATTGGTAAAGCTAGGAAATGGAGGGTCAAGGTGAAGTAGAGAGTTAACTCTAGCAAAACATATAGTTGTAGCATATTAAAATAAGGGGATGGAAGGAATGAAACCAATGCCTATCAAGATTAAGAAAATGAAGTTGATAATAAATTCAAGGGGTCAAGATGGATGAGTGGAGGGAGTGAGCAGTGTTGTTACAGTATGCAACATATCACGTATGAATGATAAATGATATTGTTGGAAATAAGAGTTATGTGGATTCTTTTGGGAGTACTCCCCTTATGCACATGTTAAGAAAATAAAGTGTGATCTTATTCCAACTTTAAATGACATTAGGAAAACCTCTCATTGAAATGATATGATACAATGCTCATATTAGAAGTAAGAATAACAATAAATATCAACTAAATACCTTGTTTAATCATCATTCCTTAACAAATGGTAGCCTATTCAAGGTCTATATTTGCAATAGAATTATTTTGGGTAGTTTCCAACAATATGCATTCATCAAATAAGAGTAAAAATGAATCCATGTTTAAAATGAAACCCTTAGTTTTTTCATTAATTTTTACAAGATATTCAATGAAGCCCTATAGAGAGGAGTTTTTCCATAAATCCAACCATGACCTCCAAATGGAGAGAGATACTCTTTAAATAGAGTTGAGTTCCATCTACTTACTTCAAGGTACCCTAGCTCCTCCAAAGAAAAGTAATAGCATATTACATTTTTTTTAACCTTTTCAACCATTTCTCATGATAAATGGAATAAGGTGGTTTTAAATCCACTTTTCCTCTCATTAAAAAAAGCAATATCGCATAGCTACCTTACATGACAAGTCAACAATGCATAAATAATAAATGCCCCTCAACAAGCTGGGCATCTTCTTCTTAAAGGGAATAAACCATGTAAGAACCTCCTTATGTGACTCGTGTGACTTCCAAGGTAGAAATCCCCTCAATTAACTCAACAATTTCAAACTCTAATACATAACAACCTCTAATGAATGTGCTCAATGATTAATCCATGTAAAAGGGAGATATACCAACTATTTTCTCAAAGGAAAACGGGTCCACATAATTTTAAAATATACTTGGCAGTTTTGTATCCATAATCTAAGGAGGATAAAGGTAGTTGGGTGTTCCTCTAAATAAGGTTAAAAACCTCTTTGATAAGTGGACCTCACGTGGAGAAGGTCTCCTCAAACAATGTGAAAATGTAGGGAGTACTTTCCTTAAGGCACACTTGTTTGAGCATGCCTTTATCCAAGAACAAACAACAACCTCATTTAAAAAAACAATAATACATTCCTTTAAAGTGTATTGGAATTTTGCATCCATAATCTTAGGAGGATAAAGGTAGGTGGGTGTTCCTCTAAATAAGGTTAAAAAAGACTTGATAAGTAGACCTCTTGTGAAGAAGTTCACCTCAAACAATGTGCAAAGGTATGGAGCGCTTATGTTACAACCCTAGGGTGTGCACCCTCCTTATGACCAAATTTTTCTTGTTGGTCCCTAACCGTCATGTGACACCACCTATCTTTTGGCACGAAGTCTTGGTCACCCACACTTACTCAGTAGTGGATTATGCCTCTTCACTCAAGGCATGCCCATACATTCACCTTGATCTATCTGTCACTTTGAACTACTACGGCTGACGACCTTGCCCAACTCTTGGACTTGTTATCATATGTGTGTTGATTACTTGGTTACACTTAAACTTGTTATATTACTTAGTCAATTGTTAGAACAATATTCCCATCATAGACATGCCATGGACCCTTATGTTGTTCTACCTAGTGTTGTTTTGTTCATTAGTGCCTAGTCTAATGTCTTGGACCACATGTTTGTCCACATTTGACTACTTAGACTAGTGATATGCCTTATCCGCCTTGTATGTCCACAAGATCACCATATTTCCTTAGTTTTGGGAGTCAATGCGTGCATTTATGAGTAATTTATGGCATTTCCCTGTTTTAAGGAGTCTAAGGGCGCAACATCATTAATTTGATCAAATCGGTGTATTAATGGCCACTAGTGCTCATAAAATCACTACTCCACTACTTTGGTCCACAAATAGGTTCATAATTATCCACTCATGGATCTCATAGGTATTATTGACCAATTTGTGAGGTCCAAGTATGAGTTGGATGGCATTAATGTCAATTAGTGGGGAATTAGTTTAGGTAATCCCTCATTATTGTGAGCTACTCAACTTGCCACTAAGTCTCTCGATTTTTCCTCCAGAGAGCATATATACATTATACACATCTTATTGAATAATAATGTAATGGAAGATCAATCCACATGAGTGTTTTTCTCTTGTGTTCTGCTTCATATTTTCTTAATTTTTCTTCTATTTTCCTGTCAATGTTTGGTAAATTCTAAGTGAAGCTTTCTCTAGTAATCTAGATCCACCCGTGACACATATAGAATTTGACATCAATATGCAAGAAATAAAACCATAAGACAACACATATATGTGTGGTGTCCAAGCCAAGCATTGGAAATCATTTTTATTGAAGTGTACAAATAATGATACAATGGAGAATACAAAGGATGGGTTTGGCATTTTTTTACCAACAAACTCTTACAATGGTTAAACCTGGGAAGACCTGCCCACTTCATCTCTAGTTGCTAACGCATTGTTCCTATCGTCAGGTCTATTGTTGACACATTGTACCTATCATCGGTTCTGATATCGACGCACTATGCCTATTGTCGAGCTTTTTATCGATGACTCTGTCACTCTTCTTATCAATGGTCACACCTTTAACAACGGGTCTATCCACCCATATTCCTATTGTCGTTTCCTTCTTTGTTATCACACAAGTCTAGCTATGTAACACTTGTCTTAAATCATTTTAGGTTGCCTCTCACAACACAACTCCATTGGAAACCTTATTCCCTTATCCTTTATCGTGGAGAATCTTCTTGTGGAAACCCTTCAACTCAGAAATACTCCTAGTTAGACTTGGGTGCCTTGCCTCCTTCTTCCAATATTTCGCTTGGCTTGATTGCTGCAAATCTAAGGCCTTGCTCACCTCCTTCCCTTGGAATTTAGCACATTCTACTTCCCATGCTTGGTTTCATTTGCCTCAAGTGTTCCCAAAACACTTATATGAGATGGTTTCTCATCCTCTCTCATGAGTGGGTGCCCCTCTCTTCCTTGACCAACTTCTTCCTTAAGACGTCTCTCAAGCCTTTCCTCGATTGACTTCTCTTCTAAGGTGCCCAACGAGGTCCACATATGCCCGCGGTGTGTAACCATTTTTCCTCTCTTCAACATGTCTTACCACCACATGTGGACAAGTTGACTCAATGACCCTTAAGCCTTCAAATGAGCTTTTTGCGATGTGCCTAAGTGTCATCTTACCGAAGTTTCCTCTCTTGGCACCTTTCATTAGGAAGTATCCTTAGCACCCTATGCAAGTCTTCTTAGTGGCTTCCCATGTCAATGTCAAATCCTTCTCTTCGAGCCCCTTCATTGACTACCACTTCATCGAAGCCTCTCCATATAATCCCCCTATCATGCACACGTACCCATCCCTTCATATCTACTCATGGTTGTCAGGTTTTCTCCCGGCATTGGGGATATATTCATTTTTCAACACCCGAAGGTAACCGCTCAAGATAATTAGTGTATTCCCAGGTTTCTTCATTATGCCCATATTCCCTGTCGATGCCTTAGTTGTGCATGGGTGTGACTATTGCAAGTGCGCACGATCCCTACAAAGGGTAAGTGAGTGTGGGTTGGTTTCCTACCTCAAGGCAGGGACATTACATCCTCCCCCACTCAAAAATGTTGTTTTCCTCAGAAAATTTGCAAGATATTATGTTGTTCTCGCAAAAATTTTGTTCATCCTCCCCACTAGGTCATCAAATCCACTATCTTCTTGGTCATTCTATCCCCAAAGAGTAGTCTTCCCAAACAACTTCTTCTTGGTACCACTTCTTTAACACCCTAGGCTACACTACCTATTTGAACTCAAATTTATTCCACAAATCCAAGTCATGGCCATCGTTGCACCTCTCGACCTCTTATTACTTCCATTCCTTACCCAAACTTAGCACGTTCTCTTCCAATGCTATAGCCCTCATGTGTCGAATTGGTTATGTGATCAGTCTAATTATCATTCTCAACCCATGAGAATAAAATTCTGCATGTCAACTTGGTCACAGATTCTGCACTTCAATATTTTATCCAACTTTCTTCTTGGGAAAGGTAGATACTTACTACCTTTAACCATTCATATTTTTCCTCCGCTCAACACAACATTTTTTGAATCTAATTCTAAGGCACGAAATTCTTGGTACCCATATTCCCACTGTCCATATTTTGAATAGTGGGTTTTCGAAGTGGTTAACTTTAAGCATGAATGGGGCACGCAGTTGGAGCTCCAACCAACATGCCTTCTCCAAATTTCCTCTCCAAGTCCTTCGCACCCATACTTGAATTTCAAAACTCTTCATCATTTCCTAGCTGTCGAAAGTCATGTTCTATTGTTGGCAAAGGTCCCTTGTATTCCTTTATCTATTTTCCATGTTTCCTTCTTGCTTTCCTCTTTTCCAACTTACTCAACCCTTGAACAAAGGATTGAGCCTCCCCACAACTTCCTCTAGGATTTATGATTTTCCTAAAACATGGTTTCGACACTATCCAATATGAAGTCTATCGGATGAGAAGGAACTCGTCATAAGCTCAAGTTTGTCAAACATGCCTCCAAGCAATCTACTTCTTGGAACCTCTGTGTGCTTCTTGCACCCAACTCTTAGGTTGTCTTCATCAAAACACTAGGCAATCCCTTGGACTTCCCTTTCTCTCCTCGTGGGAACATCTTTGTCTATTGCACCCATGACATCTATGCCTGAACACTTCAATTTTGAATGTTTTGTCAAGACTTCTCCTGTTGTTGTATTTACCGATGAGTTCGCTACCCTACACAAGGTGTTGCAACCATTGGCCTCTCGGTAAATTCCCCTTGCAGTTTATTTTCAAATGAGCTTATGGGTCACACTGGTGCCCACCAAGGCTACCTCTTCCAACTTGCTAACTGAAATGCTTGCAAGGGAAATTCCCTTTCTTCATTTACCCTCCGATGTTTGTCTTGACCTTCCATTGCGAACTTTCCCAAACCTTCAGTTAAGGCATTCAAAACCTGCAATGTTTCTCTCAAAGGTCATTTCCCTAGTCTTTTGTCAAGGTTGTCGGTATTTCCTTTGGTGGACAATCCATTGCAAGGTTTTTCTTATGAATGGAGCACAAATCCTTCTTGCCTATGTGATTTAGGAAGTCTTGTGCCTCCCATTCTGTCAAGACCTCCTTGGTCTCCTTCGCTTGAATGGATCCCAACTCCAGTTGCATGCTACCATCTACCTAGTCTTCCATTGCTTGCAACCAACTCAATAAGACATTATTTCACATGTGGAACTGCTTCCAGCTTGCTCGGAGGGATCAAGTAAGCTCACACTCCTTCCGCAACAACTGCTCCAAGGTGGTCCTTGCCATCAATCACCTTGTCAAGTGCTCCTCAAGTGCGACCTTCATTCTGTTATCTTGGAATTCCCAAAGAGAATTTGTCAAAGTTTACAATCCTCAATCCTTGTCATTTCACTGTTGTCGCACCAATTTCTACCTTTGGCATGTTCTTTGTGTCGATTCTTGCCACCCAACTCTATCGATTACCTTTATTCGACACTACCCAACAACCTAAATAAGACTTGTCATGAAACTCAAAACTCGTCAAGGGAAAGACTTACCACTTTAAGTTCAGTGTGGGATGTTCAAAATGTCCATCAATTATTTCATCCCTTCTGCATACATAAACCAATGTTTCCCAAGCTTAGTTTGTTAATTCTAGGTGCAACGGGTCACTTATGTTGTAGAATTTATTGCCTTATGGATTTAGTATTCTTTTCCAAAAGTGACCAAAAAGCCAAACCATCTTCTCCTAATGTGTTGCTGACAGTTTTTTTCCCTTATTGATGGGAGTTTCACAATGCCCAGTCTTAGTTGAACATTGTCGATGGAACTATGCACCGATGGGTGCTACACGCTACCAAGCTTCAACCCTGTACACTATCGATGGATTTCCCTGTTGACATAGAATTTTGTTGATGGACATTTCTCTGTTGACTTGTGTGTTTATGCTGGCATGCTCTATCTTCTAGGAACTCTATCGACAACCATTTTATTTTTTGGGCACCTTGTTTTCTAGGTTCTCTATCGACAGATGTTGCATGTGCCCAATTTATACCCTATGCAAGGTCATGTTTCGCACCCATAGCCTGATGGTGTTGAAACCTTCAACAAGCTTGCTTTTAGCTTCGTTTAGCTCTGATACCATCTATCACAACCCTAGGGAATGCACACTCTTGATGCCCAACTTTTGCTTGTTGGTCCCTATCCCTCGTCCATCACCAAATGTCTTTCGACACGGAGAATCGGTCACCCACACTTACTTGGAAGTGGTACCTTCACCTTGAGCTTCCTATCACTTGGACCTGCTACACCCAATGACATTTCCAACTCTTAGACTTGTTATCATATGTGTTTTGTTTACTTGGTTACACTTAAAATTGTTATATTACTTAGTGAATATGCAAGAAATCAAACCACAAGACAACACATGTATGTGTGGTGCCCAAACAAGGCATGGGAAATCCTTTTTATTGAAGTGTACAAAGAATGATACAATGGAGAATATAAAGAATGGGTTTGGTGCCTTCCCACTGACACCCTCTTACAATATTTAAAACTGGTAAGAGATACCCACTCATATCTCATGTCGATGCATTGTTCATGTCATCGTGTCTGTTTCCGATTCACTATGCCTATCGTCAGGTCTTCTACCTATGCATTGTGTCTATTGTCAGTTCTACTACCAATGACTCTTATTTCTAGTAGTTGCATTTCTACAATGAGTCTTTCTGCCCATCATCCTCTTGTCATTTCCTTCTTCATTCTCCCACAAGTATGCCCATGTAAAACTTTTTTTAAATATTTGAGGGTTTCCTCTTGCAACACTACTCCATAGGAAATCTTGTTCCCTTAGCCTTTGTCATGGAGATTCAGCCCATGGTAACCCTTCAACTCATAACTACTCCCTTTTAGAATTGGGCACCCTGCCTCCTTCTTCCAATAGTTTGCTTGGCTTGCTTGCCACAGACCTAAGGCCTTTCTCGCTTCCTTCCCTTGGTCTTTAGCATGTTCTACCTCCCATGCTTGGTTTCCTTTTCCTCAAGTGCTCCCAAGTACATCGAGTAGAGGGTTTCCCATTCTCTCTCATGAGTGGGTGCCCATCTCTTCCTTGGTCAACTTATTCATTAAGGTGCCTGATCCCTTCCTTGGTTGACTTCTCTTCTAAGGTGCCCAACGACATCCACATATTCCCATGATGTGCAACCATTTTGCACCTCATCAGGGTGTCTTATCACTGCATGTGGGAAAGTGGAATCAATGTCCCTTAAGCTTTCAAATGAGCTTCTTGCAATGCACCCAAGTGTCATCTTAGCAAAGTTCCCTCGCTTGGATCCTTTTGCAAAGAAGTCTCCTTGGTTCCTTATGCAATTCTTCTTGGCCACTTCCTGTGTCGATTCCGAATCCTTCTCTTCAATCCCCTTCATTGAAGCCTCTCCGTCAAAGCCCCTTATCATGTACGTGTGTCGATCTCGTCATCTTTTCCCATGGATATTGGGTGTGCTCCCAATTGCACCCATATTTCCCATGAATTCCATGGTCACGCTTGGGTGTGCTGGTTGCAAGTGAGCCTGATCCCTATGATGGGTAAGTGATTTTGGTTGGTCACCTACCTCAAGGCGAGGACGTTATAGCTTCCTTTAAGGTAGACTTTTTTTATCATGCCTTTATCCAAGAACAAGCAATAACCTCCTAAAAAACAACAATAATACATTTCTTTAAAAGTGAATCTAGCATGTGAATTTTAGTGGCTCCTTGATCCAAGTATTCATCCAAGAAATAATAATACAATTATTTCCAAATCCATAAATTAAGTAGTATATAATAATATGACCGTCAAAAAAGTCATCCTAAAGGAAATTGCATTTTATTCTTTGACCATGTCATTACTATAACGAGAATGCCCTACTAGATTCAACATTAAATGAACCCCAAACCAATTTAGATAATGGTAATTATGTCTTAGTGTCTCCTTTCTTAAGTTGTTTAGATGATGATAATTGTGCCTTATGTCTCCTTTCTTGAGTTATAAGAGCTAGCTACTTCATTCCTTAAAAAAAAAAAAGTAGGCACAAGTAAAGGGCATGCAATAATTGAAGTTAGAAAAAGGTCTGTAAGACTTTCCAAACTAATCTACATAGTGTACCCAACCTATCACTACAACTATGTGTATATAAGAACAACATTCCTTTGTTGCTCCAAATTTTACTATTGCACCCTTCTATTGATGGAGTATTTGAAAATAGGTCTTAGAATTTTCCGAGTTACAAGTATGCAAAGCCTTTTCTTTTATCATGCACATGACAAATATAAAATGAGAACCCCATTGGTGTGATTTGTAAACTTAGTAAAAATTGGCTACTAAAATTATGCTCTTGATTAGTACCCCATCAGTCAACATGGATTGATTTACCCTATTATCAATTTGTTTGTGGCTAAAATTGATAGAGAAATATCACCTTGATCAAACATTTGATCCAATGTAGCCTAGAAACATAGGGGATTCCATTATCAACTTGCTTTCCACAAATAATAATAATTTGAGATTCCATGGAATTATGCTTTTGTTTAATCTTGTCCTTCTTGATGGTAGCAGTATACATGTACTTGTTTCCTTTTGCACCCCATGTCTCTAATAGTTCATTAGTTTTATTCAATGCCACCTCTAGCTATTAAAATAGCTTGATGCCCTATCCTTTGAGCCAACTTAGGTCAACAACCAAGGTGGCATGAACGTCATACTCACCCTTTGTGTTCTCATTTTAGTATATGTATGTGCCATTCAACAGATAAGATCCTTTAGCTTTTGGGTTTGGATGGATCTAGGTATTAATATTTTTATTTTATCGGAATCCCTAAATTAGTGGCACCAAAAGGCAACATCATTCCATCACCATCCACCCTGTTGGCTTGGTTTTGCAACCAAGCTTAGTGCAATGGGAACCTATCAACAAGTGATAGCAGTTTCAATATTGAAAGCAAAAACAATTGTAAATCTAAATCTAAAACTAAACTAGCATGTGCATATCATAATAAACTTTTGAAAGATTTGAAAACAAGAACAAGAAATAGAATAAAAAATAACTTTGTATTAAGAATAGGGGCAAGCAAGTGCTTGCAATGGTGATACCTCCAAATGGTGAAGATTGTTGAGCAACTTCCAAGGTGAGTAGCTCCAAGCTCCAATGGTCTCTTCTCCAAGTTTGCTACAATGGTCAAAAGCTCATGAGAGATTTTGACAGCATGAGGATAGGAAGATGGATGGATGGAAAGTGAGGAGCCCCTACCACCTTTTTATAGTTTTTGGTGGTGGGAAATACCATTATGGTTTTGAGGAAACCAATGGTATTGACCAACATGGTTTAGGTACTTTTTCCCTCCTTTTTCTTTTTTGAATATTTTGAATATTTTTATTCCCTTTTTAATATTTTTGGGAATTCTGGACCCTTTTTGAGGGTTTTTTTATGCTTTTTGAGGAAAAATATTCATTTTGAGTGGAAAAAGGGGTGTATTAAGGTCTTTTGGTGACCTTTTGATGGCTTTAGAGGCTCAAATGGTGAAAAAGTGGACAAATGGGTCATGTGAATAAGGAAATGAGCTAGTGATCACTTTTTGGGTGTTAACAGATTGCCCCCTGATGTGTGAGGGCAGGAGCTCATCGTATGGTCGATAGAAATCATAGTTCTTTTGTCGTTTTTCTGGGGTTTGGGGAAGAGAAGAGACCGATTGGAGACTGGATCCACGGCCCTTGGAAGCTGCAAAAAATAAAAAATATTACATGGTGTAATGTCCCTTGTTAGGAATTTTATTAAAATTGCAATTTTCCACCTTTTTCCTTGGTTCGACCTTTGACTAGTTTCGATCTCTAGGTCCCAAATTTGCCCCAAATGATCCCAAATATTCTGAGAAGGTATATGAATGATATTAGAACATAAATATGTGTTTCAGGGATGCCTTTGTACCTTTAAAACACTTCTTCAAATACTCTTTCAATTCTGGTCAATGTAGGTAACTTTACTAGTGATTTCCCTTTGACTAGTATTGGTCTCTAGGTCTCAAATTGACTCCAAATGCCTTCAAATATTCAAGGAAGGTTTATGAATGATATTAGGAATTGAATATGATGTTCAGGGATAACATATGGCCACCAAAAGACCTCTATAAACTCTCTTAAGATTCTGGACCAAGTATGCAATTTTACTAGTAATTTGGGGTTCAAATCCCCCTAAGGTAAGTACTGAAAATGGCTTCCCAAATGCCTCCAAACCCACTCAAATTTATGAACAGAGGTATGTAATGTGTTAAGTATGTTATTAAGGTCTCATATGCACCATTAATGGTTTATTAAAACTGTTCTCACCCTCTCCCATTCAACAGCAAAAATCCCCAATTCGACCCTTGGGGAAATGGCACTATTTCTTCTCCCAATGCAATTAAACTGACTAAAAATGCTTCAAATGCTCAAGTACAGTACATGAAACTTGCATAAGACATCCATGGCAGTATATTTATCACAAATATATCAGAGAATCATCCATTCATTCGAAATCATCATCAATACATTGGCTCACAACAAGGTAGTGGGGAAATGGCATTGTTCTTCCATTAAAAATGGGATTTATACATTTCTACTTGGAATTTCGACCTGAAAATTTTTGGAGATGAAGAACAGAGTATTTAATTCATATTACAAAAGAAATGGGGCATTAGAAGCTCCCCCAAAGAGTACAATAGCTCACCAAAAACGCCCTCCCTCAAGGATCAAGAATATGCCATCAAAACTGGAAATGGTTGAAGGAGCGAGCTGCAATAGAAGAAACCATGAGCTGCCCTGTAGCTTACACCTGCAAATAAAGACTCCATTAAATCTCCAAATGAAAGGTCTGAATGGCCTTTCCAATTTCCAACTTGGATGGGAATCTTTCACCCTCGAAATTGGCTAAGGCAAGAAACTAGTCATCCACTAGCTCTCCCTCTTCACAAATGCAATTGCAAATTCTACAAATGATCAAAAGCCGGTTTCATTCTTTGTTATTGATATTTATAAACTTCTAATGTCCTCCATGGGTCGAATTCCTTCCAAGAGACTCATGCCAACTCAAGTTGGGAAGAGATTCCAAAGTACGCCACTTGTACAACAATTCCTAGTCTCCCACTTCCACCAAATCACATGTGGAAGCATCTTAGCTACCCTAACACCCTTGAGCGCCCTCTTGGAGTCTATTTTTAGCCCTGACATGTCATATATGTCATATGTCAGCCTTCAGGTCTGATTTGTGTCATAGGTGTCATAGCATCTTCATCATTGTTGTTATAGAGCTAGGGAATCTAACCCAAGTGTCTCACTAGCTCCAAATTGCCTCTTCCTCTTCCATGGGAGTTACTCTTCCTCTATATTTCGACCTTGGATGAGTCATTCAATGAATAATACCTTTTGGACTCCCCCAAGTATGTTACCATTCACCTTGAATTCGAATTGGTGAGAGAATGATGCCAAGTGTAGTGGGGAAATCTAGCCATATGTGGGTCCCACTTCCTCCATGTGTCTTCATGATGAAATGCCAATTTGATTTTCACTTGTATATATTTATTTATCTCCTTTATTAAATATTTATGCCATTCTAATGTTCAAACATCATTTATTATCCCCATTATTCCAAATCCCAAAGCTTCCACCCCAAACCTAGGAAACTAGTAATTTTCCTCCTTGGCAATTATTTGACCTTTAGCATCAATTTGACAAACTCTAATGAATAGGGCCAATGTAATTAGGCCATTTTGACCCAATACCAAATTTGGGACATGACAAATCCTACCTTCCCAATATTGCTTGTCCTCAAGCAATTTTAAACATGGGTGTTGAAGAACCTGCTTTCTGTATAATTCTTTGAAGTTGCCATTGAATTGCCCAACCTTGAGTCTTTGAGTTTCCATGAAGATTTTAGAGAGGAACCAACATGCTTGATGCTGCACTACTCTGATAAAAATCACTTTATTAAGTGGGGAAATCCATCTCCCATACTGCTTGTTTCCCCAAAAAATTTGAAACCAATGAGATAAAAATTATTCCAGGGTCCCATTGCTTGTATTGCACCCGAACAATTAAGAGTGCTCTCCAACCCATACCATCATATAAGAGGATTCCTAGATCCCATTTTCTTGTATGCATTCTTCCAAACATCATGAGTACAAAATACATATCATCAAAGTACATAACTACATAATGAAAATTAATATCAAGGAGGTGCTTCATCAAAGAATCATGAAAGTGCTTATACCTCCAAGCAAGTAGACCACCGTTTTCCAAGTGCATACAAGATTCAAGTGACCAATCAAATCTGCTCCAATGACATAGGTGAGGATCCCATGTCCTATAAATCTGCTCCAAAAGGATGTGATATGCATCAAAATATTCAGCCATGTATTCTTTCATCCAAGAAGTGAATGAAGAATCTCCACTAAAATCTGAACCAAATAATGAGCAGAAAAAACAAGGAGACTTCAAATGACTCAAAGAAGTCTCACCCATACACCCCTGAATGTGATCATTATAAAGATATAACAAAGTATGTGACTTCCAACGAAAATGTTCTCCAATCATAAATCTATTCACCCAAGTGTTGGATGAAGTTCCTCCAACATCAAATGAATCAAGTGTTGAGCAAGAAAAACCATGAGTCTTCAAGTGACTCAAATGCATATCATAGGTGCATCCATGTAGATGTGCATCATCATAAAGTAATAAAGTATGCTGCTGCAAATGTGAATAAGAATGTGCTCCAACCATATCATCATAAAAAGTAAATCTAGGAGTTCCATATTCCTCATGTGGCACCATCAAAAAGAACCCTTTCACCCATGCTTCATTGAGACTAATGTTGCAAAACATGGAATTGTAGGATGTAGGAGAATGAACCAAATCACCCAAATGATAAAAAAGTACAGAAGTTTCATCATGGGGAGGATCCATATGGGTAGTATCATGCAGCTCCTTCAAAAGTGTGAACTCTTTGTCATAGTTTGGTTCCAATGTAGAGGAATCATGCTCTTCTTTAAAAATTGCACAACCTTCATCAAGAGGCAATTCAAATTCCTCTTCCACCACATAAAGTGTTTGGATCTCTTCAAGTTCATCTTCAAACACATCAAGAACATTCAAATTTTCACATTTCTTATGATCCACCATGTCATGAGAATCCTCCAAACAATCTACCATTTGACAATCTGAAACATAGGAGGAAAAACAAGTATCTTGCAACTTTTCAAGAAGTTGCTCATTTTGAATTGTGAGCTTATGAATATCCTCATTATTCTTCAAGTATGCATCATGTAACAATTCATTAAGCTCAAACAAATGGTTTCTATCAAAAAGCAAAGACATGAAATTACCTTTGATGTGGCACATTGCTCTTTGAATCTTCTCCATATCTTCAAGGAAGGATGTTTCCTCCAATGAAGTAGCTCTCCAACAAGAATTTGACACCAATGCTTGAGTGTCAAGGAGAATGCTGAGGGACTCTTGGATCTTCTTTTCATTCATCTTTAAGGACCCTTCAAGAAAATGAGGCTCTTGCAAATGAACCTCCTCATCTTCTTCATTTTTGCTTGGACCAACTTCATGAAGCTCAAGTGGTGATGGGGAAGTTGATCTTGGTTCTTCTTCAACTGCTACAAGGTCTTCATTATCATGCTTAATGGAACTTGGGCTTGCAGCAACACTTTCAAAAGTGATCTCTATGTCACCAACATAGAGGCGTGAGCACCCATCAGTAGGTACTCCTTCATAGTTTAAGCATCCATCAGTAGATGCTCTTTGGTTCATGTCTAAGCTAAAAGGTGTCTCGAAATGATCTTCCATATTTTCAATAGAATCTTCTTCATGATCTTGTGATGTCTCTTCATTTTTCTCCTTCAAGCAAGCTGATTCATTTTGCCCCTTGTTTTCCTTAGGATCGGTATATTTGGAATCCCTTCTTGAATAAATCTCAAAAGCTCTCCTCAAGGAGGACATCATTTCATGCACACATATATGATACTCGCTCCAAGGGTTCTTACAAGAAGGGCATAAACCTTTCTTAACTAACTCCACATCTTCATTTTTGGGCCTATTTTCAAAAACATGTTTAGCATAGTACTCAAAAGACATGGCATTTTGTGTATTTTTTCTCGAAGCAAGATATTCTTGATATTTTTGATATTGTTGGGGCAAGGTTTTATATTTTGCTCTCCATCTTTGGAACTCACTCATAGAATTATCCTTGGTTGGTGTGACACATTCATATTCATCAGATTTAAATTCATAAGAATAATCTTCATTTCTCTTGAAATTGTAAGAAGTGTTGCATGATGGCACCTCTTCCTCATACCATTCACATTCTGCTTCATATTGCTCATAAGCATCTGCATATTCATCATAAGAATTGTACTCATAGGATTCATCATAATAGTAAGACATGGCTGCCAATTATTCTTGAATGTATGTACCTAATACACAGGTGCAAGGACCATGCTCTAATACCACTGTAATGTCCCTTGTTAGGAATTTTATTAAAATTGCAATTTTCCACTTTTTTCCTTGGTTCGACCTTTGACTAGTTTCGATCTCTAGGTCCCAAATTTGCCCCAAATGATCCCAAATATTCTGAGAAGGTATATGAATGATATTAGAACATAAATATGTGTTTCAGGGATGCCTTTGTACCTTTAAAACACTTCTGCAAATACTCTTTCAATTCTGGTCAATGTAGGTAACTTTACTAGTGATTTCCCTTTGACTAGTATTGGTCTCTAGGTCTCAAATTGACTCCAAATGCCTTCAAATATTCAAGGAAGGTTTATGAATGATATTAGGAATTGAATATGATGTTCAGGGATAACATATGGCCACCAAAAGACCTCTGTAAACTCTCTTAAGATTCTGGACCAAGTATGCAATTTTACTAGTAATTTGGGGTTCAAATCCCCATAAGGTAAGTACTGAAAATGGCTTCCCAAATGCCTCCAAACCCACTCAAATTTATGAACAGAGGTATATAATGTGTTAAGTATGTTATTAAGGTATCATATGCACCATTAATGGTTTATTACAACTGTTCTCACCCTCTCCCATTCAACAGCAAAAATCCCCAATTCGACCCTTGGGGAAATGGCACTATTTCTTCTCCCAATGCAATTAAACTGAGTAAAAATGCTTCAAATGCTCAAGTACAGTACATGAAACTTGCATAAGACATCCATGGAAGTATATTTATCACAAATATATCAGAGAATCATCCATTCATTCGAAATCATCATCAATACATTGGCTCACAACAAGGTAGTGGGGAAATGGCATTGTTCTTCCATTAAAAATGAGATTTATACATTTCTACTTGGAATTTAGACCTGAAACTTTTTGGAGATGAAGAACAGAGTATTTAATTCATATTACAAAAGAAATGGGGCATTAGAAGCTCCCCCAAAGAGTACAATAGCTCACCAAAAACGCCCTCCCTCAAGGATCAAGAATATGCCATCAAAACTGGAAATGGTTGAAGGAGCGAGCTGCAATAGAAGAAACCATGAGCTGCCCTGTAGATTACACCTGCAAATAAAGACTCCATTAAAGCTCCAAATGAAAGGTCTGAATGGCCTTTCCAATTGCCAACTTGGATGGGAATCTTTCACCCTCGAAATTGGCTAAGGCAAGAAACTAGTCATCCACTAGCTCTCCCTCTTCACAAATGCAATTGCAAATTCTACAAATGATCAAAAGCCGGTTTCATTCTTTGTTATTGATATTTATAAACTTCTAATGTCCTCCATGGGTCGAATTCCTTCCAAGAGACTCATGCCAACTCAAGTTGGGAAGAGATTCCAAAGTACGCCACTTGTACAACAATTCCTAGTCTCCCACTTCCACCAAATCACATGTGGAAGAATCTTAGCTACCCTAACACCCTTGAGCGCCCTCTTGGAGTCTATTTTTAGCCCTGACATGTCATATATGTCATATGTCAGCCTTCAGGTCTGATTTGTGTCATAGGTGTCATAGCATCTTCATCATTGTTGTCATAGAGCTAGGGAATCTAGCCCAAGTGTCTCACTAGCTCCAAATTGCCTCTTCCTCTTCCATGGGAGTTACTCTTTCTCTATATTTCGACCTTGGATGAGTCATGCAATGAATAATACCTTTTGGATTCCCCCAAGTATGTTACCATTCACCTTGAATTCGAATTGTTGAGAGAATGATGCCAAGTGTAGTGGGGAAATCTAGCCATATGTGGGTCCCACTTCCTCCATGTGTCTTCATGATGAAATGCCACTTTGATTTTCACTTGTATATATTTATTTATCTCCTTTATTAAATATTTATTCCATTCTAATGTTCAAACATCATTTATTATCCCCATTATTCCAAATCCCAAAGCTTCCACCCCAAACCTAGGAAACTAGTAATTTTCCTCCTTGGCAATTATTTGACCTTTAGCATCAATTTGACAAACTCTAATGAATAGGGCCAATGTAATTAGGCCATTTTGACCCAATACCAAATTTGGGACATGACACATGGCCTCAATATGAATGAGGAATAATCTCTGATAATGGACGAGGTGGGCATACCCATGCTCGTATCAAGACATATACATACCAATTAGTCCCAAGAAGGGGGACCTGAAAAAATACATAAAAAATCTGCTGGTACATCATAATGGTCCAGAGGGGACATCATTTTGGGATGTACTCATGATCATAACATGACTGATCTCAATAACTGATACACTGGAATAACTGATGAACTTGTTGAAACTGAAGGTGGCGAACATCTGTAGGGACTCAATGACTGTGAATCATCTCTGAGATATATATGTGACTGTATACTCGAGGGAGTATAAAACTGGGGTATATCTGAATACTGTCGCCATGCGCAACCCGGATATATATAGGAAAAATGTAACTGGTTGTTTCCATAGGTAGACTCTCAAATGTGGAAGAGTCAGGTGGTATCCGGGGTCTTCGACTAAAAACTGAAAGGATCAATATCCTGTGCGAGTCTCAATGATGCGATGAAGGTGTTGAAGTCGAGCATGTGAGAAACAACCATTTGGAGAGGCACTGAGGACTCTTCTCGAAATGATTCGTAGGCACTCATCATAAATGGTGATGAGTCCAAGACACAGGGACCTCTAGGTCTATCCTCTGGAATAAATTTGGTTGTCGTCGACAGAGGGAGACCAACAACTAACAAGGCAATGATGTTTCCTTGATAGGAGCGCGAGGTGTAGAACTGAAGTGTGGTAGTACTGATGGTAGGACTGACATCCTTGTGGGGATGGGAAGTAACTGGGGTCATATAGTGGGTAGACTCAAACTTCCTTTGTTCAGAGCATGATGACATGGTTGACCTGGAAGCGTAGGGAACTGACTTGTAGGTGCGGGGATCATAGCTTTTAAGGACTGAAGGGTATGTATTAAACTGAGGGGACGAGCTGATGGGTGCTGTCGAGGGATTCTCAGGGTGACATCCTACAGAATACTCTGAACAAAGGCGACCAAAATGGGGAAGCTGCCATATGAGTAGACGTGATCTGTTCTGGCGCCGAGAAGCACCATTGGGTCCTTCTTCATAGTTTTAATGAGCTCCAAGAAGGGATAAAGTGTGCTCTGAAATGGTACTGTCCTGTGGATTTTGTGAGCCCAGGGCTGTTCGTGCTCATGAGTGCTTTCATTTTTTAAGGAGTCTGAAAACGATAACAAGACTCTGCAGTGGTTATGAGTACCGTCCTGTGGGTTTTTTACGAGCCCAGGATGGTGATTGCTCGTGGCTGCTTTCATGTTTAGAGATTCTGAAAGCGGTAAGTGGACTCCATTGGTGTTCTTTTTCATAAGTTAGTCTCCAAGGCCCGAAAAAGCATAAAATGATGCAAATGGAGAACTTTTCTAGCCGATGTGACTAGAGTATTCCTTTTTCGTAATTAGTCTACAAGGTCCGGAAAAGGGGTAACCTTATACCAGGTCGACGCCCTTTCAGATACGTTTAGCGAGCATGAAAGGAAGCAAGGTTGCTCGACGATCTTTTCATTGTTTTAGGAGTCAGAAAAGAGCTTAACAGAAACTCCCTAAGTGCCTTTTTCGTAAAAGGGATTGCTCGGCCCGAAAAAGGGGTAAAATTATACCGAACAAAAAAGGGGCTGATGAGAGCGAGAAAAGGTCTCAAACATCATCATGTGTGCATAATACTGGATCCGGTGACATAGAGATTGTCAACAAGGGGCAACGACTAATGTGGCACGCAAACCGAGGTGATGGGTGGCATTTTGAAACAATACCTAGAAAATTATGGGGTGAGAGTGAGAAATGATCTCAAGCATCATCACGAGCACGAAAAACTGAAGCTGGCAATATAAGGCATGTCAAAAACGGACGACGGCCGATGTGGCATGCAAACCGAGGCGACGAGGGGGCATGGAAAAATGGCCAAAAAATATGGGCGTGAGAGCGAGAAATGATCTCAAGCATCATCACGAGCGCGAAAAACTGAATCCGGCGATATAAGATATGTAAAAAATGGACGACGGCCGATGTGGCACGCAAACTGAGGCGACGAGGGGGCATGGAAAAATGCCCAAAAAATCTGGGCGTGAGAGCAAGAAATGATCTCAAGCATCATCACGAGTGCGGAAAACTGAATCCGGCGATATAAGATATGTCAAAAATGGACGACGGCCGATGTGGCACGCAAACCGAGGCGACGAGGGGGGCATGGGAAAAATGCCCAAAAATATAGGTGTGAGAGGGAGAAATGATCTCAAGCATCATCACGAGCGCGGAAAAATGAATCCGACGATATAAGATTCATCAAAAATGGATGACGATCGATGTGGCATGCAAACCGAGGCAATGAGGGTGTGTAAAAAATGGTCAAAAAATGGACCTGGTGAAAACAGGAAAAAGAAAGAACTGTCATGAAGTTCAGTAATGGACGGTGGTGTCCATCCGGTTTACTATGGGTAAAATCGCTTGAGGTACAACCCGTTGCGTGGGTTGCGGAGGGGGTTGCCTTCTGAATCGGTCAGAATGTACGCCCCTTGTCCGAGGCAGGTGTGTATAATATATGGGCCTTGCCACATGGACACAAACTTTCCTTTCCCGGTTTTGTCATGAGCCTGATCGTAGGCGAGGACAAGGTCCCCTTCAAAAAATGTTCTTGGGTGGACATGTTTATCATAATTTAATTTGGATCGGTTCTTGGCTACTTCCATGGTTTGGAGGGCTGTGCACCGATCTTCATCGGCCTACTCCAGGAGTAGTAAGCGTTGCTCAATTGGGGCAATGTCCGGTAGGAGTTCAACGGCCATATGTAGGGTTGGAATCTGGCACTCAATGGGGAGGACGGATTCGACACCGTGAACTAAGTGGAAAGGGGTAAAACCCATGGCGGTTTTAGTTGATGTGCGGTATGCCCATAGTGTCGGGAAGAGCATGTGGTGCCAATTTGATTTGTGTTTGTCTACAGTGTGCTGGAGGATGGTTTTCAAAATTTTGTTGATTGCTTCGACTTGGCCGTTTCGTTGGGGGTAGTAAGCAGAGGAGAAATGGTGTTCAAATTTTAGTAAGGTTGATAGTTCTCTCCAGACGGCGTCTTCAAAGTGAGAGCCGTGGTCTGAGACGAGTTGCTTTGGCACTCCAAAACGAGCGATAACATGGTTGAGAAAAAATCGTGCTGCGATGTCGGCCTTGAAATTGTAAGTTGGCATGGCTTCCGCTCACTTGGTGAAATAATCTACAGCCACAATAATGTGTTTGTGACCGCCGGTTGACGTGGGATTGCAATCGAGGAAGTCGATGGCCCATTTGCAGAATGGTCCGGCAGTGATGACTGGATGAAGGGGGGCGGGTGGGGTTCTTGCTTTGGGGGCAAAAAGTTGGCATTTTTGACATTGTTTGACTGCGGTGATGCAATCAGTAAATAATGACGGCCAAAAGTAACCTGCGTGAATGATCTTTTGGGCGGTGGCCATGCCGGAGAAATGGCCTCTGCAGGCACCGCTATGGCAATCATTAAGGACCTGTTCTGCCTCACTATGGGATAAGCAACATCGTAAGATGGTGTCAACGCCACATCGATAAAGTACATCCCCTAACAAGAGGTATCGGGGAGAGTGGTGTCGTATACGACGGTGTCCGTCACGATCGATGTGGGGCCGAAATTTTTGCGTGAGGAGGTCAATTAAGATGTCACCGTACCATGGGTCGTCAGACGAAATGATGAAGATGTGATCGTCAATCAGATCCATTTGGATAGCGGGTGATGACGAAGAGGATGGGACTTCTGTGATGAGATGGGAAAGCGCGAGGGCTTTGGTGCTCTTGGGAGTTTTGAAAGTGAGGTCATATTCCTGGAGGATAATGACCCATTTAGCAACATGACCTTGTAGGAGCCGTCGGTTTAGGAGATAGACCATAGGGTTGGAGTCGGCAACAACTGTGGTATGACTGAGCAGAATGTAGTGTCGCAATTTTTGGACGGAAAAGACTACAGCTAGGGCTAATCTTTCCTCGTATGGGTAACGTAGGGGTGGGCCAGACAAGGTCTGGCTGATGTAATAAATGACATGCTCTTGGTGAGAGGCATCTTCTTGGACCAAGACTCCGGACACGGCATGTTCGGATGCCGAGACGTAAAGGATGAAGTCCTGGGAGAAATCCGGAGGGGAGATCAAGGGGGATTGTGTGAGAGCTTTCTTGAGGGCGTCGAATGCTGTGTCTGCTTGCTCATCCCAAACAAAGGGTATGTGGGTACGAAGTAGGCGTAAGAATCCATGAACTTTGGTGGCGTAATCAGGAATGAAGCGACGAAGGAAATTGGACCGCCCCTGCAGACTCTGGAGTTGCCGAAGCGTGCACAGAGAGGGAAGGTCTAAGATGGCTTTGAATTTCAGGGGATCAACAGTAATTCCATTCTGGGAAACAATGAAACCCAACAACCGGCCTGCTGGAACGCAAAAGACACACTTGTGTGGGTTCAAGCAGATTTTATATTTGCGACAACGCAGGAAAACTTGCCGGAGGTCGTTAAGGTGGTCTAATCGTTTCCGGGAACGAGCTGTAAGGTCATCAAGATAGACTAGCAGGATATGGACCAAGTCGTGAAAACAATAGGTCATGGCCCACTGGAAGGTGGCACCAGCATTTTTGGGGCCGAAAGGCATGACACGATAGGCAAAGGTGCCCCATGGGGTGGTAAAGGCAGTCTTGTACTGATCCTCCTTACGGATCTGAATCTGGTTGTATCCGAAAAAACCGTCCATGAAAGATAGGAATTCATGTCCCGCACACACATCAATGAGTTGGTCAATGAATGGCGTGGGGAAATTGTCTTTGGGACAAGCGCGGTTTAAATCACGGAAGTCAGTGCATACTCTAAGGGTGCCTTGTTTTTTGTTGACGGGAACGAGGTTTGAAACCCAGGTGGTATAAGCAATAGGATAAATGAATCTTGCTTTGTGAAGTTTCTCAACCTCGCTTTTAACAGTGGGGAGCTTGGAAGGATGAATGGGTCGCTGTTTCTGACGAACGGGGGGGACATCAGGCCATGTGTCAATGTGGTGCTCTATAATGGTGGGGTCAAGACCAGGCATTTTGGTATAGGACCAGGCAAAGACATCATGAAATTCTTGGAAATTTTTTTTATATGCCTGAGTTTCCGCTTGAGTGCAAGATGCGCCCAGTGAGATGAGCTCAGGTTTCCTAGTTGTGGTGGAAATGTCGATTTGTATAATGGGGGAAATGTTTGACATGTTCTCTTCTTCGAAGGCATCCGGTGCTAGGATAGGGTTTTTGAACCAATCGACCTTAGTGGGTATGAAATCTTTCGATTTGACCGATAGCTGATTAGATGCAATGGATGTAGGCGCCTCTGGGAGGAAGTATGAGCGATGATGCATATCGTCCGAAGGGTAGTCAGGTGCAATGAGTGTTTCCAAAATTTGCTCATCAGTATGGAAGTAGTCAGACCATAAATCAAGGGGTTCTGGTTTGAAAGTGGTTGAAATCATATAGATGGTATTGATTTCTTCCGAAGCGGATGATTTCAGGGGGCAGATCTCCTCAATTGTAGGGGGCGCCATCTCAAGGTCCAAATTATTCATCTCGTAGAGAGTTGCTCTGTAATCTGGGATATCAGGACAATGATGTGAGTAATGGCTGTAAATACTGCATATTGCACAAGGGTGGTTGGTACGCAGTGATTTATCACGAGGCTTGGGGTTTGAGTCGATTTTGACAACCGGGATGTTGGGGTCGTCGTCAAGCATTTGCATGTGTTCCTGTAATGCAGGTAACTGTGGACATTGATGAGTTGGATGGCCTAACTCATCACACAACGAGCATTTAGGAGGAGCACGGAACACGGGGGAAGGTTTAACTGCTTTGGGTGGGGGTACCGCAGTGTATGGTTGTGGGCCTGATGAGAGGAGGGGGATTCGTAGATGATGAAGGGGTAGTGATACCGGGAAGTGGTTGAGTAGAAGTGACAATGGGTTGCACCGGTTGCAGGATTACATTTGGTGTCGGTGGGGGAACGGGAGGCAAAATATACCACATGGGTAATCCCAATGTTAGCCCGGGGAGACTAAGGGTAGCCATAACCGGAGCGCTTACTATGCCTGAGGGAGGAAATAGAAAGGGGATTGTGTGGATGGGTGTAACACCAATGTGACTAGGGACCAATGGTGGTTTAGGTAACAAGGATGGTTGATTGTTGGGTGTTTGTGTATTGTGTGAAAGAGTACAGAGGTCAGCGACGTGGGTCTCCAGTGACAGTGGTGGAATGGATTGGAATGTAGAAGTCATCGGCACGTCGGAGTAAAGTCCGGGTCCCACGGAGGAAACAAACGAGGTAGTTGCACCACAAACAGGTTGTTCAACCATAGGGAGAACATTTTCAGGTGCAACGGGGGCCTTGGGATCGTAATAGGTGAGTTGGTCGACCTTGACCACACGTCCGTCATGAGGGAACATCATGGTACGAAAAATGGATGAGGCAACAGCCCGCATGGCATACATGTAGCTGCGGCCAAGTAAGAGGTTATAGTCAAGCTGGGCATTGATGACCTCTATGTCAATGAGCACGGTTTTACCAGCCAGCTGGACGGGGACATTAGCTAAGAGACCTTGGGGTTGAGCCGAACGACCGTCGTAGGCTCGCAACGCAGTGGTGGACTGCTGGAGAGTAGGAGATCCCAACTTCTGCCAAACGAATGTGGACATAACGCATGTAGAGGCACCTTCATCAATAATGCACCGATGGATGACAAGATTCCGAACGAAAACATAAACTTGGAATGCTAAAGTGGAAGGTAGGCGTGGTTCGGACTGGTCTGAATCGAATGCCATCAGTTGTGAATCATTGGGGTCAATAGCGCCAATGGCAGAGAGCAAAGTCTTGCGCTGTGAAGGACAGTTTTTTAAGACTTCTAAAGCAGACATGGCTGCAGGAGACTGGGCTAAGTAATCTACAATGCTGTAATTCGACGCTGTGCGAGCATTGGGATTATTGTTGATGCGACAAAGTGGGAAGCGAGGTGCTTTAGAAGCGCCATCGAGTGGAGCCGGAGGTATACGTAACGTCTGATCCGTGGGATGAACGTTAGTGTTCTTGTCGGCGGGAAGGGCTTCAGGGGTGGAGCCATATTGGTTCCAGCGGGTTTGGAGGTCAGCATCTGCGGATGAAATCATTAACAAGTGGTGGGTATCTGAATCAAACATGGGTTGATCAGGAGTGGCATAAGTGATTTGTTGTTGTGGTTGCGCGTTGCCCTGAGGGGGAGCTAACGACTGCGTGTTCACTACGCCTTGGGTTGGAAAGGGGTTTTGCAGCACCAAAGGTTGATGTTGAGGTGGTGGAGGGTTGGGTGGCGCCTGAGGAGCCGCTTTCCCTTGACGATGGGAATTGTCAGTCCAGAGTTGCCGATATCGCTCCAAATGTGGGCAAGCGTGTGTGTAATGGCCATAGACCCCGCAAATAGAACAAGGATGGTTTGTTCTGAGGTTATTGTTTTTGGGCTGCCTAGGATGACGATCCAGATTCTGGTTGGGAGGAGCAACATTGTTGTTATTTGGAGGATTGGGTGGTGGTGGACCTTGATTATGCTGTTGATTGTTGCCGCGGTTACGTCCTCTTCCACGGTTTTGTTGTCCACCCTGGTTGCGTTGGTTGTTTTGATGTTGGGGCTGATTGTGTTGTGTGTACACTTTCCCGTGAACAGCGGGAGGATTTTGGTTTGCCGCAGGTGCGGGAGCAGGTTGCGGTGGATAATAAGCTGGTGGGGCTGGAGATGGTCCAGTTACCTGCTGGGGTTGTTGGTAACCCTGAGCTATTGGAGGTGTTGGGTTAGCTGTTGTAGCTTGCTGTGGGTAATATATTGGTTGTGGCGGAAACTGAATTTGGTTCTGGGTGGCCGGTTGGTTAAAGTATGTGGGTGGTACATATGTCGATGGCGCTTGCCCATAGCAATGTTGTGGACAAGAGGGGCCATGAGTGTGATGAGTCTGATTCGTTGGAGCGTACGAAGTTGTCGCTCCGGAATTAGATGTAGCCCTAGAGAGGTCTGGGGAATTTATGGTGCTCACCATGCTAAAAGGTTTAATTTGCGGTGTGACCTGGCCAATAATACCATCAGTGGCATGTGATGCCCCCGGCGCGTCACCACGTGAAGAATCGCCTCGTGGGGCATCCGGTATGATGGTGTAGAGATAGCCTAATTGGGCGTAAATTAGGTCGAATTGCTGAGCTTTTAGGATAGCTTCTTCCTCTGAGTGGGGTCGTTTGGAGGCTACGTCTTTTGCTATGAGGGGTAGGAGTGATTTAAGGAACCAGTCCAAAAATATACGGTCATCCCAGAGGCTACGACGCTTGCGCCACTCATGGATGTGGTCCGTGATGTGGGTAGCTGTGTTTTGTCTGCAAGACAACAATATTTCAACTCCTGCATCGTAACGTACAGCTAGCTGAAAAAACTGAAGGAAAGTGGAGGCGAGAGACGTAAAAGTCTGGTGCGTCCCATGTGGTTGTTCAATGTACCACTTGGCTGCAGAGCTAGTGAACGTTCGTTGCAATAGTCTTAGACGAATGGAGTCATCCACTATGGAGTTAGATGAACACCATAGGTGAAAAGACATTATGTGGTTTTGAGGGTCTTCTCCAGGTTTTCCTTCAAACTTGGGTATGTCTGAGGGGAGCTTTGTAGGCATGGGTGGCCATGTAGGGTTGTGCCTGATAGGATCGTTGGTTAGCCTGGCTAAGTCTGGTAAGTTCAGACTCGCCATGTAAGGTAAACTAGCAGATGGGTGTGGCGTAGTGACTGGGACATGACTATTCATGGTGGCATGATGTAATGGTCCAGTAGCCCCTAAGGGTATGCTAGGTATTGAAGGTATGTGTCCTCCAACAGTTGTGGTTTGGTATGGTCCAGCGTTTCCAAGTGCAACATGGGTTACACTGGGGTTAGGAATAGTAGTAGGAATTCCTGGGATCTGGGTTGTGGTAATGAGAGGGGGTGTGACCCCTATGTTTGGCATACCCATAATAGGAGGTAGTCCTGTGTTGGGCATTCCTAAAGGTGGAGTGTCCCCCACATTAGGCATGCCTAGAGGGGTTGTTGTTACTATGGATGGCACAGTAGTGGAAGGGTTTTTGGACGTATCTCCAATAGTACTAATAAAAAGTGGGTTGAATTGTGTTCCAGCCACGAGGTTGGTTGGTAATAATTTAGTAGGGTTTTCGGATTCAGCCTCAGAATCAGATGTGAAGTGAGGCGTGTTAGAATCGGATGACTGTATGTCTGGTCGATGACGTGTTGAGTCAAGGGATAAGGCTCGACGTCGGTGACGTGGAGAGCCAAGCAGACTGAACTGTGGGGGTTCACCCTGAAGACGACGAGATCGTCTAAAATTCTCAATGGTGAGAAATATGTTTTGTAAAAAAATTTCAGTGTAAGATGGTGATGTATAAAAAAATCAAAACCCTAATGCAACCAAGGGTGCAAAAAGGGGAGTGAAAATAAAGGCTCTCAGGCCAAAAAATCAACCTCAAAAAGCACTTATTATAGCAGCTGTGCTATAATAAGTGGAGGGATGCAACAAAAATGGTCAGAATACCAACAGTCAAACAACTTCTAGAAAAAAGAGGTGCTACTAGACCAAAGGTGGATTGTATCATGCAAACACCTAACTAGAAGTATTGTGAGTCAACAAACGATATTCTCTGTAAGGTGATGAAATCCAAGTCAGACAATATTGAGTGTTGAATCAACGGCTAGATATCCCCCTACCGGGAGGGACACCGAGTAATCAATCCTAAAGAATGGCAATTAGGATACTCCGTTCATGACACATTCAGAAAAGGTGAATCTGCCGTTTGGTACTTTTACCGCAATACCCCCATACAGGGATATCCCAAGAACTGCGAATGGTAGCCTTCGGTTACTGAATGGATTTTAGTATTCCACTCGGGCTTCCGGAACCATCCTCGCGACTTCAACCCTCCTAGGGGAGAGGCCCTCTGATAAACTGGTTGTGACCATGCCAAAAAATACTAGGAGATTTTGGTTCCCTAATGGACAACAGCTATGTCTCAAATGTAATAACTGAGGGATGTTATTGGAACACCTATCCCCTCAATTCTACCTAGATACAAAGTTCTTTTAAGTTCTCCCCAAGTGGGGTTAAAAGTTGGTTGAAGTCAGGGTAAATTTTAAGGCTTAGTTTAAATTATGTGTTTGAGTGGGTGCACGTGTGGTATTTTAAACTAAACTTGAAAATGTAAATGCTTTGCAAAAACTATTCAAAAACAAAGGATCTTTGAAATAGGAAAGCAAATAATATGAATACTTCAAGAAATAAATGGATTTCTTTTAAAAATTGCAATGGGCACCTATCAACAAGTGATAGCAATTTCAATATTGAAAGGAAAAACAATTGTAAATCTAAATCTAAAACTAAACTAGCATGTGCATATCATAATAAACTTTTGAAAGATTTGAAAACAAGAACAAGAAATAGAATAAAAAATAACTTTGTATTAAGAATAGGGGAAAGCAAGTGCTTGCAATGGTGATACCTCCAAATGGTGAAGATTGTTGAGCAACTTCCAAGGTGAGTAGCTCCAAGCTCCAATGGTCTCTTCTCCAAGTTTGCTACAATGGTCAAAAGCTCATGAGAGATTTTGACAGCATGAGGATAAGAAGATGGATGGATGGAAAGTGAGGAGCCCCTACCACCTTTTTATAGTTTTTGGTGGTGGGAAATACCATTATGGTTTTGAGGAAACCAATGGTATTGACCAACATGGTTTAGGTACTTTTTCCCTCCTTTTTCTTTTTTGAATATTTTGAATATTTTTATTCCCTTTTTAATATTTTTGGGAATTCTGGACCCTTTTTGAGGGTTTTTTTATGCTTTTTGAGGAAAAATATTCATTTTGAGTGGAAAAAGGGGTGTATTAAGGTCTTTTGGTGACCTTTTGATGGCTTTAGAGGCTCAAATGGTGAAAAAGTGGACAAATGGGTCATGTGAATAAGGAAATGAGCTAGTGAGCACTTTTTGGGTGTTAACACACCCCCTTTTGAATATTTTCCTACTAGAATAATGCTATCTAAACTCTAAGCATACTTGGCCACTTTATAATCCGTTTTGGTGAAATCTATGCAAGGTGCAAACTGAATTTAAAATGCCTTTAGATTTTTTTTATTTTGCTAGAGATATCATATCTATAACACAAGTCCTAGACTACAATAGAGAGAGTGTAGAGGCTTTGTTCACTACTATAGGCCTGCATTTCTACCAAAAAACATAGCACTTTCTTGAGGAATCCTCCTTTGACAAGGTTCTTTGACAATGTGTTTCTAATGCCATCCATGGTTACTAATATGACTGTTGGTTGTATCATGGTGAACTGACAATTACATAACTAAATTTAATGTTAGAATACTTCTAAAAGGATCCTCAAGATGCAAATGCATTTTCATTAGTAAAACATGGATGCAACATGGGGGCATGTGCTCTAAAATATTGCATGAGAACTCTAGAAATCAATGTTGTACTTGTTAAGAGGAGGTCATGAAAACAAAGTAAAACATGTGGCAAGATTACCAACATCACATCCTAAAACCCCACACACAATCCATATGATGTTTTAGCATCAAGATTCTTTAAATTTTAGCTTTACATAGGAAAAGGGCATAAGCCAAGGATGCCAAATGAACATAAAATATATCTAATGCTCACATGTTGAGATCATTCTTCATAGTTAGTGCTCTTCAAGAGCAGATTCATGCTACCCTACTCTAACATAGGAAAATGAGCATGTTAGGTGAAATAGAAAATCCAATGCAACCATTGGATGACATCACCAATGCCATAAGCCATTCCCTTATGTTTAGTCACAATCCAAAATAGGGTTGCATCCATCATCAAGCAAACATAGGCTAGAATATCCATTAGTGCAAGGTTGAAATATGGAGCAAGCTTATGAAGATGGCCAAACACACCATAGTCATGCCAAGAATGGCATATACCATTGTAAGCATACTCTATCCATTGTTGGATAGGGCTGATGTAAACATTACCCTATTTAGAAAAATCAATCATGCCCTCATATAGTAAAATTTTAGGTGTCTCCACAAATTTGTCCCGACCTCTTTCATTGTCATTTGTAAAAAAATATACAAGAAGAACAAGGAAATATATCAGATCTGAAAATTGAACCATAATATAGGGCATTTTACCCTTGCTTAAGTGGCTAGAAATCCCTGCAATGTGGCCAAATTTGAACATGATGCTGTCCAAAATGTATGGAAACCTTGAAAACACCATTTCCAACTAGATTGTTATGCTTAAGAAGGGTGGAGATTAGAGATATCAATGGAGGCAAAATTTCTAAATTTATATTACCATGAAAGACCTCTTTTGTGAACTACCAAATCAATCCCATCAATGATTGTTCATGCGTCATGAGACAATTTCTAAAAACATATATTGTAATATGTTTATCCATGGAGGTTTCGGTGGAGAGATGCATTAGAGTCTGTAAGAGTAGACATTTCAAACCATAAATTTTGTTCATCTTCAGGACTGAAAGATGTCGAGGAGGAGCGGTATCCAAATGAATGCATAAATAGACAAGTTGTTGCAAATAAGTGAGGACTAATATGAGTCGTATCTGGGATGGTATTTTAGAAGCAAGGGTTTCCAACTGCTACTCACCTCCCAATTGTTATCTCTGTTAAGGTTAAGAGGGCGTTTGAGATTGCAATGGCCTCCCTAACTTTTTCGTTTGTAGTAGTTTTCTTCTTTTGCTATAATTTTAGATTTTTCAAGGCATATTTGATGCTTTGAGGGACTTTTCTGCAAGGGATGAGGAGCGTAGAAATTGAGCCTAATGTTAGCTCCAGGCTCCTTATATCTTTGTTGAAAGGAGAGTCATGTTTCTCCAATATATGGTATCCCGCAAGAACATGGGATCTCATACACACCTTTATAAAGAAGGGGATATATCGGGTCTTTAACTGAATCCAACACACCTCTAATGGTATTAGGGGGTAAGAATCCTTGCTGTCTTGTCTGTGACTCCATGGATGTATGGGAGGATCACTGAGAGGTTGTTATCTCTAACCTTATCACGAGACCTCGTGTCAGCTTTATGGATAATCTTCCTAACAATGAAGTCATTGTATCCATTATTCTTAAATACTTGGGCTAGATGCTCACATTTTTTATATAGGTGGTCTTTATCCAACCCCTAAGAGCCCTAATAGCTAGAGTATTAATGACCCTAAGTGTTTGGTTTGGGTGATGGTGGGAGTTGGCATGAAGGTATTGTTTGGTGTGGGTTGGTTTCCTAAAATCCCTGATGAGCCAAGGTCCCATCTTGCTTCTTGGTAATCATTACATCAAGAAAAGGGATACTTACTTTTGTTTCTATTCCCATGATGAATTGGATGTGTTCAGATGATGGACAAAATTATCCAACTCCTCAATACCATGAGGCCAAATAACGTTTGTGCCATCAACATATATTTTCCACATCTTGGTCTTAATGGGATAAGAGTCTAAAGTCTTAGTTTCAAACCATTCCATGTAGAGGTTTGCAATAATTAGGGATAGAGGAGACCCCATGGCAACCCCACTTGTCTGCTCGTAAAATTCTCCTTGGTAATTGAAGAAGGTGGACCTAAGACAAACCTCCTCTAACCTAGCTATCTCAACACTAATGACCCTATTTATGGCCTCTATTGCTTCATAGAGAAGGATCTTAGTGTATAGGGAAACCCTGTCAAAGCTAACCATCATATCTTGAGGGTCTAAAAGGGTGTTCTTGACGATGTTGACAAATGACGGGGAATCTTTAATGAAAGAATTCATCTTCCCTACAAGAGGCTTAAGAAGTTCGGCTAAGAACTTAGCAAGCCCATATGTTGGTGAACCAATTGTGTTCACGATCAATCTAAGAGAAACCCCATTTTTATGGATTTTCGGTGACCCGTAGATCCTAGGAACGAGGGGGCAGTTTGGAGTCACGCGTTTCTTGATATGTTCATCTAACGGGGCATCTGGATTTTTTTAACTTTGTTGGTGATCTTATTTAATGGATTAGAGGAAATTTTTTTGTAACTACCACATGAAAGATGCTTTAACATATTATTTTGATAGTCTTGCTTGTCTAGGATGACAGTTGCTCCGCCTTTATCGGCTTTCAAAATAACTATGTTCTCATTTCTATGTAGACTCTTCAAGTCTTCGAACTTATTCCTACTAATGTTTAGTTTTGGTGGCATCATTGTCCTAAGGGAGACAAAAATGTCTTGTCTGATTTCTTCCTTAACGACATCTGTGTAAGAGTCGATTCCCATTTCAACTCGGCACAACATGGGAAGAAAGGTGACGTGGAAAACCGTAAAATCATGGTCAACCTTTGCAAGAAAATGCTAAAGAATGATGCGTTGAAAATTCTTGGTAAAGGATTAGGGTTTGTCATTGCCCCTCGATCCATTCCCATAGAAGATATTATATGCCAAGTTGAAATGGGAATTGGCTCTTGCACAGATGTCGTTAAGGAAGAAATTAGACAAGACATTGCCATCTCCCATAGGACAATGAAGCCACCATGTGGTAGTTACACAAACATTTGCTCTAATACATTGAATATGATCACCAATGAAGTTAAACAAGCCATAAAAGATGCTATGTTAGATGAACATATCAAGAAACGCGTGACTCCAAACTGCCCCCTTGTTCCTAGGATCTACAGGTTACCGAAAATCCATAAAAATGGGGTACCTCTTAGACTGATCACGAACACAATTGGTTCACCAACATATTGGCTCACTAAGTTCTTAGCTGAACTACTTAAGCCTCTTGTAGGGAAGACAAATTCTTTCATTAAATATTCCTCCTCATTTGTCAACATCATCAAGAACACCCTTTTAGACCTTCAGGATATGATTGTTAGCTTTAATGTGGTTTCCCTATACACTAAAATCCCTCTTGATGAAGCAATAGAGGTCGTAAAGAGGGTCACTAGTATTGAGATAGCTAGTTTAGTGGAGGTTTTTCTTAATTCCACCTTCTCCAGTTACTAAGGAGAGTTCTACGAGTAGACAAGTGGGGTTTCCATGGGGTCTCCCCTATCCCCAATTGTGGAAAACCTCTAGATGGAATGGTTTGAAACTAAGAATTTAGACTCTTATACCCTTAATTCCAAGATGTGGAAAAGATATGTTGATGACACGTTATTTGGCCTCATGGTATTGAGGAACTGGATAAGTTTGTCCATCATCTGAACAACCAATCTGAACACATCCAATTCACCATGGAAACATAAACCAAACGAAGTATCCATTTTATTGATGTAATGATTACCAAGAAGCAAGATGGTACCTTGGATCATCATTTTTTTAGGAAACTAACTCACACTGAACAATACCTTCATGCCGAATCCCACCATCACCCAACCCAAAAAATCGGTGTCATTAATACTCTATCTATTAGGGCTCTTAGGGTTTCGTATAAAGACCACCTAGAACAGGAACGTGAGCATCTATCCCAAGTATTTAAGGATAATGGATATAATGACTATGTTGTTAGGAAGATTATCCACAAAGCTAGCACTAGGTCTCGTGATAAGGTTAGAGATAACAACCCCTCAGTGGTCCTCCCATACATATATGTAGTCACAGACAATATAGAAATGATTCTTAGGAGGAATAATATCAATACCTCTTTCAGACCCCCTAATACCATTAGAGGTATGTTGGATTTAGTTAAATACCCGATATATCGAGCCTTATTTATAAAGGTATGTATGAGATCCCATGTTCTTGCGTGATACCATATATTGGAGAAACATGACACTCCTTTCAACAAATATTTAAGGACATGGAGCTAGAATTAAGGTCAATCAATTACACTCATCCACCCTAGCAAAACACTCCCATAACTCAAAGTATCAAATATTCCTTGAAAACTCTAAAATTCTAGCAAAAGAAGAAAACTACTACAAACGAAAAAGTCAGGGAGGCCATCAAAATCTCTAGCCGCCCTGTTAACCTTAATAGAGATAACGGTTGGGAGGTGAGTAGCCACTAGAAACCCTTGCTTCTAAAATACCATCCCAAACCCGACTCATATTAGTCCTCACTTCTTTGCAACAAGTTTTCTATTTATGCATTCATTTGGATACATCTCTGCCTTAACATCTTTTAGCCCTGAATATGAACCAAATCTATGGTTCGAAATGTTGACTCTTACAGACTCTAATGTGACCCTCCACCGAAGTCTCCATGGATAATCAATCTAACCGCATAAGCCTTTTTACTATCATTGTAATATGTTGTCCAAGAGACCCAAAAACTGCACTATTGACCCTAGAATTCACATTATAAATATCATAGATAGGATCCCCCTAAAAAAAGCACTTTCTATCCCATATAAATATCTTAATATGGAGAACAATATCAATATTTTCAATCTCATGGCTATCATTCTCTTCATCAAATGAGGTGGTGACCAAATCCAAGGGATTTTTTACAAACTTTTCCTTTTCCAAATCATAAAATGATTCACAACAAAACTCAAAATTTTGGAAATGAGCATAACTTAATAAACCCTTGTTTTTGTGCAAGCATACCTCCTCACCATGATGTGCTTCTTCCAAGACAAAAGGGCATGCATATTCTTCACAAGGTGTGACCTCAAGATCCTCAAGAATTTCATCACACTTTTCTTCCCCCGCATATGAAATTTCATAGACAAATGACACATAAGATGAAGATGAATGGTGGTCCTCCAAGGACTTCTTAGCATCACCTATGGAATGAGGGCTATGAGGAGATTCAACTTGATCTTATTCTTCATAGACAACATCCCAATGTTTCCAAAGTACCCTAGTCAAACCTGCAAAAGATAATATTTCTTTTCTACCAAGGTCAATAAACCAACCCATTGCATCACCAACCAAACTACCCACAAAATATTCATCATGGCACCCTCTTGGACAATGTTAAAATCTACCATTAGACTCATAAAAAAATGTGACATGTAATTCAGTTGAATCAATGTGTCCATGAAAATCCATATCAACGTCATCCCAATCAACATTAACATACTTATTGTGAAAGATTGCATTAACCAACTCACAATTAAATTCTTATTGGCATGAATATATAGCCAACATACCATTCTAACAAAACGGAAAATGAGGATAACAAACTCTAATTGTTTCTAATGATAAATCACAATTACAACCTAAAATATTAGACATCATTGATGTCATTATTGGGCATCTTATCTAATTGATATAATACCCCCCCTTAATGATGAAACTAAATACAATTCCAAGTTTATATCTAAAGTTGACAAACTTATCATTACCAAGGGGTTTTGTCATTATGTAAGCAATTTTCTCTCCTATAGGACAATAATAAAGACAAATGTCTTTATTATCACCCAATTGTCTAATGTAATGATGATAAACTTCAGTATTATTAGTTATAGCATGAAATTACTTCAATATGCTTAGTTCATGCTTACTTTTCCATAAAATCAACCATGAACCAAGAGTGAACACATAACCTATTGTTGACTTCTTCGTATCAACTGATCCAACCCAATCATAATCAATATACCCTACTAGTTTGAAGTTGACAGATCTCTAATATACAATGCCAAAGTCAAGGAAACCTTTGACATATCGAAGGACTCTTTTTGTATCTTGCCAATGTATGTCTTGAGTCTTAGACATGACTCAAGAAAGACAACTTACTACAAAACATAGATCCAATCAAGTAGTAGTAAATAAATCAAACTACTAACCAATTGTTGATACAATGACTCATTGATCTATGGTGAGTCAATGTAAGATGAGATTTTTATCCCAACTTCCATAGGTGTAGATGTAGTATTACATTAAGTCATTTTGAATTTTTCTAAGAGGGATATAACATACTTGATTTGTGATATAAAGATAGTATGATTAGATTGCCAAAATTCTACACCTAAACAATAATGAAGAAGGAAAAAAACAATGATTTCAAAAACATCAAATACCATATTTCACATATTCAATAATGTCGACATTGCTTTTGTTGATGGAAAGATCGTCAACATAGACAATTAGAGTCATGATGTCATCACCATTGTTTTTGACAAAGAAAGTGGGTTCATAATGGATTTTTTTGAACCCATAATCTCTAAGATATTGATCAAGTTTCAAATGCCAAGCTCAAGGAGACTGCTTAATCCCATACAAGGACTTTACCAACTAGAAAACAATTTTTTTTCAGGAACCTGAAATCCTTGTGGTTGCATGATGTAAACCTCCTCATCCCAGTGTCCATCCAAGGAGATAATTTTAATGTCCATATGATATACCTTCCATCCAAAATGAGTAGCAATGGAGATAACCAACCAAAAGCTACCATATGACCAACCAAAATGTACCATCTTTATTGTTGGGAAAACGTGTCTTCCTAGTCTAGTATCCATTTCTCTTGTGCATATACTTTGGTGAAAAGAAGAGCTCTATATTTATCCCCAAAACCATCTAAATTATATTTTACTTTATAAATCCGTTTACAACTAATGGATTTATTTCCTAGAGACAATGTTGATAGAAACCAAGTCTTTTTTTCATCAATGCATCATATTCCACCTTAGTGGAAGATTCCACTTAGGTTTTCCTTTGGCTTCTTCAAATGTGCTAGGATCAAATACCTATAAAACAACATAAGTCAGAGAAAAAACTTACCTACTCACTACCTTACATAATATGTTTCCCCAATCATGTAGACCAACCTTCTATTGCCTTTGGCAATTCATCTTTTCAAACATCATACATTGTGTTATAGTACCAATTCTATCTCTTATGTTGACCTTCTTGGTCTTGTTGTCAAGATTGAGAATATCTCCTTCACTCGATCCCACCCTGTAATTGGAATCCTCTGATGCTTATGGCTTTAAGCCTTGTTTGATTTCAACACCAGAACTCATTCTTGAATCAACAAAAAATTCACACACACTAATACATATAGATTTACCATTACCATAGAAGAATGATATTTTTCTCATCTACTATAACATCTCTATTAACCATAATTTTGTTCATAAATACATCTAGTCGCATGTATGCTTTAGGATGTTCAGTGTGGCCAACAAACACATATACCTTACTTTTTGCATCTAAGTTACTTCTCTTTTCCTTAGAAATATGTATAAAACCAATACAGTTGAAAATATGAAAATCACTTACATAAGGTTTTCTATCTAATTATGATTCCTTGGGAGTGATATCCTACAAAGATTTACAAGGAATTATGTTAAGGATGTAGGCTATAGTATTCATTGCTTCCATTGAGTATCGATATTGAACCTTTTGGGTTTGCACCATGCACCTTGCCATCTACATAATGGTCTTATTCTTCCTTTTCATTTATCCATTTTGTTGTGGAGTGTACATAGTGGTATACTACCCGTGTATACCTTTTATCTTGCATAATTTCTTGAACTGTGTTGAAACAAACTTACCCCCATTATCAAATCTTAGAGTTTTGACCTATTACTTGTTTGTTTCTCAACAAAATATTTCCATGCTACAAAATTAGAAAAACAATTTGACTTCTTGTTTAGAAAATAAACCCAGATTTTGCTTGACAAGTCATCAACCAGTAGAAGGAAATACTTTTCTCTAGACATTCTGGGTGTCTTCACTAGACCATGAATATCAACATCTACTAGGTCCGAAATTCCTTTTGGATCTCCATGCTTTATTAATATCAAATGAATGTCAATATTGTTTTCTCTTTTAACAACTTGTACACACACTCTAACATTCTTGAATGGATGGAAAACCATCAACCATATTAGTATTACTAACTACATATAAATACAGATAACTTATATGCCCATACCTTTCATTCCAAAGCATGCTGGTATTCTATACCATAGCTAGTGCATGTTCCTTTTTTGTTTTCAAGTTTATACAACCCTTTCTCACCATTACCAACAACAATCACATAGTTATCATGAAGATCAATAGCCATACACTTGTTTCCTTTAAAGTTTACACAAAGATTAGGGTTCTTAGTTATCTCACTAATATACAAAATATTTGTGTTCATGTTAGAAACATATACAAAATTCTTGAAAGTATAACTTAAGTATGGTTCAATATGACACAAACACCCCAAAGCCCTCTAACATAGTGAGTCCATGCATTAATCAAAGAACACATTCACTATTAGTCTTATCTTGAATGAAATTTACATACTAGTCTCTATGACATGTGTAGTGGTGAGATGCACCTGAGTCGAAATATTAGGTTGTGGACTCAATTTATCAATTCTATGATGCCACAAATGAAAAATCACATGTTGCTTCTTCTTCACCTCCTTCAAAAACGTTTGCATGCCTTGATTTCCTTTCACTGATTGCTAAATCATATTGTATTTTTCGACAATATATCTTGAAGTGTCCAAGATCATTAAAGTAATAACATCTAAATTTTGACCTCTTAGATGCAATACTAGCATCTTTCACCTCCACCATTTTTTTGCTTCTCTTTGCCTTTGAACCATGCACTAAACACGCTCTTTGTAGTGGATGAAGTTGATGCTTTTGTTTGATATAGCCTCATTTCCTTTTGAAGAAGTGTTGATGGCTTCTCAAATGTAAGTTGTTGATTCTCCCCAAGTATGTATGAAGACTCAACAAATGAATCAAAGGATGGTGGAAAGCTTCACATCATCAAAGAAACCATATCATCCTCATCCACTGACTTCTCAATAGCAGATAATTGATTAAAAATATCCTTGAGTTGCAACATATATTTAGATACTAACCCTCCTTCTCAAACCTTAGTGAGAAATAAAATATTTTTCAAATACAATGACCACCCTACTTCTAAAGCTTGATACTTGTTTTTGAGATTTTTCCATAATATAGATTCTATAGGAATTTCTTACTTTTGGAACCAATGTGTTTACTATTGACAATTTGGGAAGTTATAAAGCCTCTTTATGTATCTGTCAACAAAACCATGTAACTAGCATTATCATTCATTACTCAAGCTAAAAGTGGTGTAATAGGGACCTAACAAAGGAATGGAGCAAATCTACTTTGTATACCAAAAGACACTGTGGTTTCTTTTACCACTAGTTATGATCTAATAACCATATCAATATTATGCTTCATTTTATTCTAATGTTTAATATCCTCCCTAAAATTGGTATCCACCCATTACATGCCAACAATGACCTCATGAAGCTTAAAACCAAACTTGGAAATAGTGTTTATGAGGGACTTCCTATGGAAACATGCCATGACATCCTAAAAAATATCATCCCCAAAGACAATTCTAACAACAACAACTCCGAATACCATCCAACCAACATTTTCAAAGACCTCCTCAAATTCCCACCCAATCCATACCTAATTCAAACAATAAAACAATTGATCCAACTTACAATGTTGATTTGACTAGTTATCCCACATTCTTTATCTCCCTTGAATATTTTTAATACATCCATTTATGCTCAGCGAGAATTGTTAGCAATAGAAATTCTCAAATTATTTTAGAAAATGAAAAGGAGGAAGTATCAAATTAGATAGACAAAGATCCTACAAAAAATAATTAGGCTAAACAACCTCCCATAACAACTCAACCCACTTCTCCTAGAATTTTAGAAGACCAATGACACCTAGTAGGTGCTACACAACTTCCTCCCTATCTGGAGAGGTTATGTTTAAATAAACACCTCACTCATCCGAAGTTTGAATTCCTAGGAGAACTAAGGAATTTGTGTGTAAATATTCCATTGTTTCAAGCAATCAAGGATCTCCCCATGTATCCTAAAGTTGTTAGAGATTTTTTCTTAAGGAAATATAGTATAAGAAGGAAGGATCCTCAAACTATTCATGTGATTGGCTAACTCGTAGATTCGATAATTGAAAAAGTCTTCACAACCAAGTATACAAATATGGGAATCCCTATAGTTGATGTCCATGTTAATAATATCCTCATTCCAATAGCATCGATGGACTTAGGGGCCATTATCAAGATTACGCCTAAAGAGACTATGGAGAATCTTGGTATTCCCAACCTACGACAAACTTATATAGTTCTATGATTATCTTACTATCTACATTAAGAATGAGGGTATCCTAGAAAGTGTAGTGATTTTTGTGGATTCCTGAGAGTATTTTGGATATTTTATGGTTCTAGTGCCATAATATATCTTGGGAGGTTATCCATTGATTCTAGCTAGGCCATGGTTAGTCAATATCACTACCATATTTGAACCAAAAATACGACGGTTGTTTGTCCATATTTCAACGGTTGTGTGTCTATAATCCAACAAAAAAAAAATATTTTCAAAACGACAAACTCATGGCGTCAGTTTTCCTGCAGATAAATACACTGTCGGTTCTTTGACATAGTTTGCATCGAAGATCCGATAGTTTTGGTTTTTAGACAGTGTCAAATCTTCTTCGCGCAGATGTTGTATATATGATGGACTTATTTTTAGAAGTGTCATATCTTCGGTGCCCAGATGTAGAATATCCGACAAACTTATTTTTCAAAGTCTTGTATCTTCGGGGCCCCTATGTCTAAAATACGAAAGGGTCCATTTTCGTGGTGTCAAATCTTCACCGCCCGCATGCCGAATATCTGACATAGTAGAGTTTACAAACCATAGACGGTGTCGAATCTTCTGCACCCTGTCTAATATCCCCAGTTTTGATCTAGAATGTATTTAACCAAAATTATGTAAATATGCTAGTATGGATTCTTAGTGCGGAGCTCAAGGCCAAGCCCCGACTAGTGAATGGTTAGGCATGTATGATACGAATATTGTTATTTGGACCATATGGTTGTCTTGTCATGCTAACTCGAAATATATGTAAATATTATGTGCATAAATAATAAAATGGTCCAATAATGGTTGTGTAAAGAGCACCAAAGGGGCTATGATTCCACCAAATGGGAAGAGGAAAGGAGGGGGGGGCTATGGGAGACTAATCCTATTTTTTCCACGTGAATTAAATAATCCAATTACCTTCATTTGACTATTTTCCAATAATTGAATGCATGTGTGAGGTTGGTGGGTAAAGTCACTTCTTGTATTTATTGAAGCATAGGGGTTGTGACAATTATGTTAGTTGTCAGCAGTCATATTTTTTCTATGGTTAGAAGCTATGTCAGTTGTATTTTCACCCTTACCTCATATCCCTTGGATTCAACACTCATTCTATCATTATCTTAGGAATATTTTACACTACATAGAGTTTTACATCGCTATTCATGACCATTACCATACTGTGTATAACCCAAAAATTCGAATTTAGAAACAGAGCTGCATTTCTGGAAAGACAAATTAGATGGTTGTAGGTGAGTAGAGAGGTTGGTCAAGCTAGGAACCATTACCCATCAATTTATATTGCTTGTAGGTGCTTGAGAATCCACAAATTGAAACTACAGGTGGTTCTATAGCATCACATATCAGATTGGACTTCTTCTATACACACACTGGAAGCACCTGGAAAGATGGATCTCCCAAGAGAACTGTGGATCAATGAAGGGGATGCTTGAGCCTAGAAGGGTGTTGTGTGGGGCAGGTATTGTGGGAGATAAGGCTGTTGTGATCCCTATAGAGCTTCGTTTGATCATTTTGCTAAGAATAGAGAGCATAATGGGTTGTGGGATGAAAGAGAGAAACCTGTAGGTGTTTCCTTCACCCTAGTGGTCTCATAGCCCAGCCTGGGGGTGGCCTCTCAATAGAAAGAGTATATGCTGGATAGAGTGCCTACGGTTGGGTGGAAAGTCTCTCTTACACAACCAATTGCTTGGATCTTCTTATTCAAAAGATAAGTATTATTTTGTATACGATGTGCAATGCTTTAGTCTATACGTTTGTGATAATTATGCCTAGAATTGCATGCTACGTGCGTGTAGATTAAGTTCTTTTCCACTGTGTGTTTTTAATTTCATAATTGCACATGCATTTTAATTGTTATAAATTCATAATTATGCTAATGGGAAAAATTTAGAGGTCCCGATTTAGTTAATGTCCCCCTCTGCTGACCGGACTGAGGGCCGGGGGGAATTACAGAGTGGTATCTCTGTTTAAATGACATAATAAACTCGTATTCATAGCTGAAATTGCATGTTTAATGAATAATTTAGAAGACATTAAATGATAGAAGAAAGGTTGTGAAAATTGTTCTCAAGCCTTTAGCATATTTGAATATTTATGTATGCAGTTGTAGCTAACCAATCTGATTCAGTAACTTATATTTTATGGTTCATTAAAACTAAGTTTTACTGTGAAAAATTGTGCTTGCGTCCCACATTAGAGGAAATTTGGGTAAAAAATGGGCCTCCTAAGGAAAATAATAAGAAAATAAGAAAATAATAGTAGAGAGAGAGTAAAAAAATTACTTTTTTGGATTGTATTTTCAACTTATCTCCTTGTGGGTTTACTCAAATTTCAAGCAGGAGGACTCATTGGATGCATAATTAAATTATGCATCCAACGAGTACCCATGTTTCATACTTTTAACAATATCCACACCATGAAAAATTGAAAATACATTAAAAAACGTGTTTCTAGTGAGATAAAACACGTTTTTTTTAATGTATTTTCGATTTTTCATGGTGTGGATGTTGTTAAAAGTATGCAAAATGGATACTTGTTGGATGCATAATTTAATTATACATCCAACAAGTCCTCCCACTTGAAATTTGAGTAAACCTACAAGGAGATAAGTTGAAAATACGATCCAAAAAAATAGTTTTTATTTTTTCCCTCCAATTTTTTTAGGTCCTCCCTTGTTGAATTTTAAAGCATTTTGATTGGATAATACATGATTACATGGAATTTGTATTATTTTTGGAAGGCCCATTTTAAATTGAAATTTCCTCTAATGGGTCCTTTGTGTCACAAGTCCTCTGCGTCCCAAGTCCTCTATGTCACAGGTCCTCTATGTCTCAGGTCCTCTATGTCCCAGGTACTCTATGCCACAAGTCTTCTATGTCTCAGGTCCACTGTGTTCCCAGGTCCCGTGTGTCACAGATCCTCTTTGTAAAAGGTCCTCTGTGTCATAGGTCCTTTTGTTGCAAGTCCTCTATGTCATGGGTTCTCTATGTCACAGGTCCTTTGTGTCCCAGGTCTTGTGTCACAACTCTTATGTCCAATGTATTTTGTCCCAGGTCTTGTGTCACAATTCTTATGTCCCAGGTCTTGTGTCATAGGTCTTCTTTCATAGCTCTTGTGTCCTAAGTCTTGTGACACAGGTCTTGTGTCATAGGTCTTGTGTCACATCTCTTGTGTCCCAAGTCTTGTGTCATAGATCTTATGTCCCAGGTCTTGTGCCATAGTTACCTTGTGTCACAGGTTATATGTGTCGTGAAGTATGGTTTGATTTGGTGTCGTGTGTGTTGGTATGTTGATCTACTATGCTTCTGCAACAATGTTTATTTTTTATGCATTTGTTATAGGAACTTATATAACCCTTATGCACGTAACATTTAATAAAAGAAGAAAAAAAATATTTTTATTAGTGTGTTTTAAGTGTAGGGTAATGCTGGGTGTGTTTCAGAGTGGTATCAGAGCTTTTGGTTGCAATACCGGAGCTGTATGGGCCGTAAATGCATGGTTACTGGAAAAGTGCAGAATTTGGGCAAAATTGGGAATTTGAAGGACTTTAACTTTGTGATCCAAAAATCATAATTGGGAATACTTATAATCATTGGAAAGCTTGTTCAAAGAGGAACAATTTTGCAAAGTTGAATCCCAAATTGGTGATTCAGATGTTTCCATAATTTGATAAGAAAAGTGTCCACTTCCATAATTTGAAAAAAAAATTCAACATGGATACTTTCCAGAATACATGGAAATTGATATTGATTTTTATGAGGATGTAATTAAAAAAACTAACAATTGTATTTACATGAACGCTTTTACAGATTCAAAATCCTATTAGTGACTACTAAGGGTCAAGAGTGAGTATAGTGCAATTGAGAAATCTCGGGTCTCGGTTTGGCCAAGTGGGTCATCATCATGGATGATGCACATGATCCTTATGAAGTTGAGGTTGATGCAATGGGAGAGAATATACATATTGAGAATGCAGTGAAAAAATCCAATGGTAGGAGAAACTAGGTGACTCCCCCAAACATTGCAAAAACCATGAGGAGTCTAAGGGAGGAATTGCAGAGTTATAGAGAAAACAATGAAAGGATTATTAGAACTCAAGAAGAAAAAAATCAGTTGAATGCATCTATGATTCAAATTCTGACAGAAATCCAAGGGATGATTAACTATGGACATCACTCAGAAAATCAAGAAAACAATCGGAGTATCTCAAGGAGGAATTCTCACAAAAGGCCATAGTTCAAGAATGATTTCTAGAGGCAGGTCATATACTCTAGGAATCTCTTCTAGTGAGTCATCTGACTCTAAGGATTCCAATTAAGGATCAATCTCTTCATATCATAGGAAGAAGAGGAAGAGGTATTCAAAGAATAACTCACATGAAGAATTTAGGAAGGCCAAACCTCCTACATTTGATGGTGAGATAAAATCTGGTCATGAAGCTGAGGCTTGGCTTCTTGGGATGAGGAAGTATTTCCAAGTCCAATACTGCTCAAGAAACATGAAGGAAAGAGTCGCTACATTCCATTTGAATTGAAGAGAATCTATATGGTGGGATCATCTTAGGAAAGTGAAGAAGTCAATGAAAGGAAGATTGAGTGGAAGGAATTCGATAAATACTTCAAGCAAAAGTACCTCTCTGATAGGTACTATGATGGAAAAATTAAAGAATTCCATGAGCCAAAATTGTGACAAATGACAATGGAAGAATATGAAAATAAATTCTTAGAGCTTCTGAGATATGTCAAATATATCAAGGATGTTAAAGTGATGATTCTGTGTTTCCTAAGTGGGTTGCCTCGGCCCTACTAAGATAAAATCGATTTTGATGAACCTCAAACTCTAGATGAGACCATAAGAAAGGCCAAGTATTGTTATGATAAAGTCAAAAGAAATCCATATTTACATAAGGCATGGAAGGACAAGAAGAATGAGAATTTTTACCAAATGAAGAAGGGGTTAAATCCTCCTCATTTATGAAATCAACCAATGTAGCCACCACAAGTTGTGACAAATTTAGTTAAGATGATGGGAGACAAGCCAAGAGAGCCACTTCAATGTTGGGGATGTGGATAGGACGATGTGCTTAGAAATTGTCCACATCGGAATGATAGTGCAAATCAAGTTCACAACATTCAAGAAGCTGAAACCATGGGTCAAGTGGCAAGAAACGTCCCTAGGATTTATGATGCATGTGATACACCCAACGTTACCCTACACTTAAAACACACTAATAATAATATTTTTCTTTTGTCTTTTATTAAATGTTACATGCATAAGGGTTATATAAGTTCCTATAACAAATGCATAAAAAAATAAACATTGTTGTAGAATCATAGTAGATGAACATATCAACACACACTACACCATACCAAACCAAACTTCACAACCCATAGAACCTATGAAACAAGGTAACTATGACACAATACCTAGGATACAAGAGCTATGACACAATACTTGGGACACAATATCTATGACACAAAAGATGTGACACAAGACCTTGGACACAAGACCTGTGCCACAAGACCTGGGACACAAGAGTTGTGACACAAGACCTATGAAACATGACATGTGACACAAGAACTGGGACACAAGAGTTGTGACACAAGACCTATGACACAAGACATATGTCACAAGACCTATGACACAAGAGTTATTATTATAACTGTGACACGGAGAACCTGTGACACAGAGGAACCACGACACATAGAACCTGTGATGCAAAGGACTTGTGTCAAAGAGGACCTGTGACACATAGGACCTAGGACGCAGAGGACCTGTGACACAAAGGACCTATTATATAGAGGACCGGTGACACATAGGACTTGGGATGTAGATGACCTATGACACTGAGGACCTGGGACACAAGCACAATTTTTCATAGTAAAAATTAGTTGCAATGACCATAAATTAAAGTTACTGAATCAGAATGGTTAGCTACAACTGCATACATAAATTTTCAAATATGTTAATGCTTGAGAAAAAATTTCATAGCCTTTCTTCTATCATTTAATGTCTTATAAATTATTCACTAAACATGCAATTTCAGGTATGAATACGAATTTATTTTGTCATTTAAAATAGAGATACCACTCTGTAATGCCCCTCGGCCCTCAATCTGGCCAACAAAGGGGGACATTAACTAAATTGGGACCTCTAAATTTCTCCCATAACATAATTACGAATTTATAACAGTTAAAATGCATGTGCAATTATGGAATTAAAAAAACACAGTGGAAAAGAACTTGATCTACACGCATGTAGCATGCAATTCCAGGCATAATTATCACACACATGTAAATTAAAGCATTGCACATCGGATACAAAAGAATACTTATCTTTTGAACACGAAGATCCAAACAACTGTCTGCGTAAGAGTGATTTTCCACCCAATTGTAGGAACTCTGTCCAGCATATACTCTTTCTGCTGAGAGGCCAGCCCCAAGCTAGGCTATGAGACCACCAGGGAAAAGGAAACACCTACATGTTTCTCTCTCTCAACACACAACCCATTTTTCTCTCTATGCTTAGCCAAATGCTCAAATAGATCTCTATAGGGATCACACTCAACCACAACATCCTTGGCTCTTGCAATACATGCCCCACACAACACCCTTCTAGGATCAAGCATCCCCTTCACTGATCCATGGTTCTCTTGGGTGATCCATCTTTCCAGGTGCTTCAAGTGTGTGCATAAAAGAAGCCCAATCTTATATGTTCTTTTATAGAACCACCTGGAGCTTCAATTCATGGCTTCTAAAGCACTTACGAGCATCACGACTCGACGAGTAAGGGTTCCTAGCTTGCCCAACCTCTCTACTCATATATAGCCATCTAATTTTTCTTTCCAAAATTGCAGCCCTGTCTCTAAATTTGAATTTCTGGGTTATACCCAATATGGTAATGATCATGAGCAGCAATGGAAAACTCTATGTAGTGAAAACTCTCCCTTAGAGAATTCATAGAATGAGTGTTGGCTCCAAGGGATATGAGGTAAGGGTGAAAAGACAATTGACATAGATTTTGACCATATAATAAATTGGACTGCAGACAGCTGACATAACTGTCACAACCACCATGCTTCAATAACTACAAGAAGTGACTTTCCCCACCAACCTCACACATGCATTCAATTATTGGAAAATAATCAAATGAAGGTAATTGGATTATTTAATTCACATGGCAGAAATAGGATTACTCTCCCATAGGCCCCTCCCTTCCCCTTCCCCTCTGGTGGAATCATAGCGCATTTGGTGTTATTTACATAGACATTCTTGGACCATTTTATTATTTATGCACATAATATTTACATATATTTCAAGTTAGCATGACAAGCCAACCATACGGTCCAAATAGCAATATTTATATCATACATGCCTAGCCATTCATTAGTCGGGCCTTGGCCTTGAGATTCGCACTAGGAATCCATACTAGCATATTTACATAATTTTTGTTAAATACATTCCAGGTCAAAACTGGGGATATTACACTACGCTAGAGGACCGCAAAGCATATCATCAATCAACTATGGCTGAGATTGAAGGTAATATTACTAAGCAATCTATTTCTATTTTGATTGACCCTAGATCTACTCATAGTTATATCAGTCCTAAAATTGTTGATATTTGTGCTTTTAAGAAAACCAAGCGTAGCAAGTCATGGTTGGTTCAACTAGCCACATGAACCAAGAGGAAAGTTAGTGAAATGGTGGAGAAATTTCCATTAGAAATGGGTGCATTGTCCACTTATGCAGATCTGAATATTTTACCACTTGGTTCATATGACATTCTCATTGGAATGGACTGGTTGGAATCACATAGAGTTAAAATTGATTGCTACAATAAGAGTTTTGAGTGCATTGATGATGAAGGAAATGCAAGGGTTGTGAAAGGAATTCCAAAGAAAATTCTAGTTAGGAATATTTCAGCTATGCAGCTGAAGAAGTTATGTAGGAAAGGATGCCAATTATATGTAGCCGATGTTTTGGATAAAACATAAAATAAAATTCCTAAATTAGAGGACTATCATGTGCTACAAGAATTTGGGGATGTGTTTCCTGATGAAGTGTCCAGAATTCCTCCCAACAGGGACATTGATTTCACAATTGATCTTGTGCCAGGAGCTGCACTAGTGTCTAAGATACCTTACAGAATGAGTACACCATAATTATTGGAGCTAAAAATACAATTGCAAGAATTATTGGAAAAGAAATATATAAGGCCAAGTGCGTCTTCATGGGGAGCACCAGTACTATTCGTCAAAAAGAAAGATGGAACACTCAGGTTATGCATTGGTTACAGGTAGCTCAATAAAGTCACAGTGAAAAACAAGTACCCATTGCCTTGAATTGATGATATTTTTTCTCAAATGAGAGGGGCAAAGGTGTTTTCAAAGATTGATTTGAGGTCTGGTTATCATCAGGTAAGGATCAAGGAAGGAGATATTCACAAGACAACCTTTAAAACAAGTTATGGACACTATGAATTTGTAGTGGTGCCATTTGGTCTCACTAATGCACCAGCTACCTTCATGTGTCTCATGAATAGCATTTTCCACAAATATTTGGACAAGTTTGTTCTTGTTTTCCTAGATGAAATTGCTATTTACTCTAAGAATGAAGAGGAGCATGAAGAAAATTTGAAAATGGCTTTGCAATTACTAAGGGAGCATAAGTTGTAGGAAAAGCTAATCAAATGTGAGTTTTACAAAAATAAAATTCATTATTTGGGTCACATTATTTTAGAGAAAGGAATATCAATGGATACAGAAAAAATTGAAGCCATTATGAATTGGCCAACTCCAAAGAATGTGACAGATGTGATATATTTTATGGGTCTTGTTGGTTACTATAGAAGATTCATTGAAGGATTCTCCAAGGTTGCACACCCAAGCACTTATTTTCAAAATACGGGAATGAAATTTGAATGGACACAAAAATGTGAAGAAAGCTGCCAATTGTTGAAGAAGCTTATCACAAGTGCTCCAATTCCGAAAATTGCAGATCCATAAAAAGAATTTGTTGTGTGTATAGATGCATGTAAACATGGACTTGGAGGAGTTCTTATGCAAGAAAATCATGTGGTGTATTATGTGTCTAGAAAGTTGAAGGAGCATGAAAAAAATTATGCCACACATGATTTGGAACTTGCATCCATAGTGCATGCTTTAAAAATGTGGAGACACTATCTAATGGGCAGAAAATTTGAGTTGAGGACAGACCATTGTAGTCTGACATATTTATTTGAGCAACCAACATTAAATGCTAGGAAATCTAGATGGCTGGAATTTTTATGTGAGTTTGATTTTGAGATCAAACACCTAAAAGGAAAAGAAAATAAAATGGCTAATGCACTCAACAGAAAGGTGCATGAAATGCATGTGGCATCCATCACAACTTGCCAATCATATTTAAGACAACAAATTGTTAATTCTCTCGCTTAAGATGAATTATATGTGCAAATAAAAGATAAATTACAGCAGCATAATTTTGAAAGAGGTATGAAGGGTATCATTTAGAAGAGGATGGAATTCTTGTTTATAAAAATATAATTTATATTCCAAAGGTGGAAGACTTGAGGAGAATTGTTATGGATGAGATCCATAAAATGCCATATTCTGCTCACCCAGGATCTCAAAAAATAATTGCTACAACCAGGAAGCAATATTTTTGGTTGGGGATGAAGAAAGATATTGTAGAGTATATTTCAAGGTGCATGAAGTGTCAGCAAGTGAAGGTGGAACACCAACACCCAACATGTTTGTTGCATCATTTTCTAATTCCGTAATGGAAATGGGAAGTAATTTCCATGGATTTATGAATTTTAAACAACATGATTCTATCATGGTTGTGATGGATAAATTGTCAAAATCAACACACTTTATACCAGTTAAATCTACACATAAAGCAGATGCCATTGTAAATATTTTTATGAAAAAAAATTTCAGATTTCATGGATTGCCTAAGGCAATAGTTTCAGACGGGGATACCAAATTTACTTCTAATTTTTGGAAAATTCTTTTTGTAGATTTGGGTATGCAACTAAACTTTAGCACTGCTTACCATCCACAAGTAGATGGGAAAATAGAAAGAGTAAAACGGGTTATTGATGACATGCTTCGCATGTATGTGATGGGAAAACCATCCAAGTGGGAATATTATCTACACTTGGTAGAGTTGCATATAACAATGGGTAGCAGGATTAATTGGGAATGAATCCATTTGAGGCTTTGTATGGCAGGAAGTGCAGGACACCAGTGACATGGGATAATCCAGTGAAAAGACTTATACTTGGGCCAGAATTGCTTAAAGAGATGGAACAAGAGGTTGCAAAAATTAGGCCGAATTTAAAGGAAGCCCAATATAGACATAAAATTTATGCAGATAAGAACATAGTGCATAGAGATTTCAATATTGCGGATCATGTTTACCCTAGAGTGAGGCCAAGGAAGAGTTCCTTGAAGCTTGGAAGTTTAGCCAATATGTCACCAAGATATTGTGGTCCATTTGAAGTGCTTGAAAGGATAGGACCAGTTGCATATAAAATTTTATTGCCTGCTAGAGCTCATAATGTTTTTCATGTTTCTTTGCTTAATAAATATATACATGATCCTAACCATGTGATTGATTGGGATGTGATTCAGGTGGAACCCAAGGGAGAGTTCCAAACTGAGCCACTATCATCCTAAACATGAAGGTAACATTACTATCGAACTGATCCATCGGACAGGTAAAGGTGCAATGGAAGCACTTTGGACTTGATGAGGCTACATGGGAGTTGGAGGATGCCATGAAAGAAGCATATATGTTAATGCCTAAATTTTGCATGCATGCGACATTTCGGCGATTCTTCCAATAAGGTGTCATCAACATAAAGAATGCAGCTCACCACAGGCATCCTCAACAAATCCAAAAGGAAGCATGAGTCTGAAAGTGCCAAAAACCAGTCAAAAGAAGGGGTCGTATAGCTAATACACTACTAACTTGCACTATAGTGTAGGTTACCAGAACAATGCCCGCGTGACACCCGCACATCTATTCCTTTGATAGCCACGCTACTGTCAAAACAGTGGGACCACCTACTTCCCACGTCACATTGAAGGCTCTATCATCCCCAAGGATTCAAATGTGACTCCTCACACACTTGGTGGCATTAACTAGCCCCATTGGTGTACCTTGGAACCAATTCATGGAGTAGGTAGTTCACATTTGGATCTAGTTGTTTGTTGGCCACCTCTTGGCCTATAAAAGGAAGCCATTGGCATGCATTTTGTAGAGAGAAGTCAAGAGAAAGGTTATGCTGTTGGATTTGTGTTGGATATTCCTCATAGACCACCTATTCCTATCATTGTAAGCATTCCCAAGCTCCCTTTCCACCTTCCTTCAAGGGGCAAGAGTTCCTCTCCATTGTTCCATCATTGACTTAGCATTTAGTTTGGACAAAAAAGGCCTCCCTAAGGGATATTGTTGGTTTCCCTTGAATCCCACACCTCCTAGGTGTTGTATATATTGACCATTGGTAAATACAAAAGTGGTTTAGCATATCTTGGATTGTTATTGGAGTTTGCATTCTCCCCCCATCTCTTTTATTTTTTATTTTATCCACATTTCTTTGTTTTATGTGAATTGTACTAACACTATATTGCATGATCACTTGAAGGACAACCAACCCACCACACAGGGGCTCCAAGGGCTGAGGGCTTGATGTAGCTTACAAGGCATAGACCCTTACCAAGTGGAAGAGTTCACACTTGTGTAATTTTTTCCACAATAGTTCTAATGGAAACTCCACTAATTTTTTTTCATTTCTCATTTAACTTGGTTGTGTTATGCTAAGTAATTAATTCTTGGTGTTTATCATTTGTAGGAGATCAGGTATTCCACCTATTTCTCCAGAATTTGGCTCCAAGTCGACCCCAATTAATTTATACATAGTATCACGGATCCTGGCCTCTCGGTCACTCTACTAGTGTGGAAACACCTTCGACAAATGTGCTATTAGCGCAGGTAATGAGTTCACAACCCAAACAAATTCTCGTAGGTTGACTCGCACACCTGGTTTATGTTATACCTGAGCTACCGGTGCACCTGTTTTGTATTTCTCCGTGCTACCCACGCGAAAGAGTATTGTTTGGCCATGCTATAGTCTTTTATTTTCTTTTTATCTGCACGTAGCGCAATTGTTGCTTACTAATGAACTCAAATTAAGTTAATTTGCAATAATTACTTAGTTTTCTAGTAATTAGTTCACCTAGACCAAGATTAGGAAGTAAAGAGTTCATCTCTCTCGAAACTTACCTAGGTAACTAACCTTGAGGCTTTCAACGAGCCTCATTGTTGTCACTAGTATTCAAGATCATTCTTGTTTATGCACAATTGACATGTTTTTAGGATTAAAGCTAGTGTAGAATCCACTTTTTGCACACAAGCAAGGACCTAAAGACTCTTGTCTCCTAAAGTATGCTCTTCACCTCGCACTTCTTATGAGCTTGGTGAATCAGAAAAGGGTGAGAAGTTTGAAATACCTCCATTGCACACTTTTTTCAATTAGTTATCATTTTGATTTGCAAAGTACCATGGGCATCTTTTAGAGTTAAAAGTACATCTAATTTTGCATTTACTTTATATACTCTTCTAGTTAGTTTTTCGAAAATCGATTTGCTTTTATCAACATGTGTTTGCACCACTTGCACACACTAAGAGACCTAAATACTCTTTCGATCCTAGTATTCTCTTCAAATCGCACTTTTTGTGAGATTGGTGAATTAGAAAGGTAGGAATTGTGAAATACCTATCTTACACTCCATAAGTGAAATTAAAACCCATTAAAAATCAACTTTGTAATTTTCCAACCAACTAAAATCCTCCACATGAGGTCACAAAATAATATTTTAGTTAGATAGGATTGATTGGGCCATGCATCCATTAATTCCCACCAATCTAGTTTCATTAACGATATTTTGAAACATAGCATTGTTGACTTATAGGGTACTTACAAAATCCTACTATAAGCAAGTGTTCAAAGAAAACCCGGATTAGAAGTGCGCCGTGACTAAGGAGGTGAAAGCTGAGGTATAGCTGCTCTGATCTTCCCTATAAGCCACTCATATTGTTGTAGGGAGACGACACTATATCGTGCAGGCCGAACCACTGATCCACACTTGATGCAAGGTATCTTAGTGGCCAAAATTAGGACATCACCAAGGAGAAATTGTGAGTGAAATTGACTCTTGAAGTTAGCTAATGAATTTGGGAGGTGTTTCCAAGTCATCTTGATTGGAACATTGGCCCCATAACCGGTAGAAATAGGTCTTTGTTACCTCCACTAGTCAATTGGTGTGTGGACCCCATTGTCACCATCAATTGTACTTTTTGGAGGCCCAGTTACATTTGAAAGGAAGACTGTTAGGTCTTTTTAGGGAATTTACATTTATTTTCTTTTTTAACTACAAGTTCACTAGTAATTAAAAAGAACCTACATGTGGAAACTCATGCACTAAAACCAACTTTGCACATATCACGCACTTATTGCGCCATATTTGCATCTATTGTGGTTGGCATATTTTTGCATTTTCTCAATTGTGTTTAATTCCACCATCACTCTCATTTGACACAAATCCTTCACAATTAAAGAACAAAACAACATCTCGAGACAGCCTTGACAACTACAAATCCTATCCCCTCTCTCGAGGGGTTTTTTCACACTTTTTCCCAGTGGTTCATGCAGAAGGTACTATAGCTGGGGTCGCTCCCAGGATACATTGATAGGATCATATGGGAGAGGTCGTGCCTTGCTAGGTTCATTTTATCCTCTTGTAGAAGCTAATAATTATACAAATTATTCCATTGTTGGAAGAGGGTCACCTTCATTTTCTCCCTTAGGAGAGAATAGAGAAACAATTACACCTTCCCCCTCGTGGAAGAGGTACCCCACTAGATTCTCCTCTCAGAGATACTTCGATTCCCTTTGATACCTCCTCTCTCATAGGAGGTCACTAGCTGTTTGAAACACCACCTATGTCTCCCCCTCATGGAAACCACACCCAATGCATAATGGCAGGACCAACCCCCCCACCCTACCTTTCATGGCTAGTTTAAATCTACCTTATTTGGCCAAACTGATCAATGATCACATTGCACATGATTCGACATGGTCGACTATGCCAGATAACATTCCCTCGAATATTCCCAAATTTGAGGGAAAATAAGGACATGATCCCGCCAACCACGTCATGTCCACTTATGGTGTTCATATAACAAAATAGTGGATGATCCTGTGAGGATTCACCTCTTCTAGCGTACCCTCACCGGAATGGAAACAAAATGGTATGTGAACCTATCGAGAGCAACCCATGCCACCTTTGCGACATTAGACACTGCATTTGTCACTTACTTCCAGCTTCCAATCCAACATGACCTGGGTATCAAAATTCTCACAGAGTTTCGACAAAATACATCCACCCACATTTTGGACCATATAGATGAGTGGCGAAGGCGCCGCACATTGTGTAAAATCAAAATACAACCACCCTTTTTATTGGATTGGTTTATTAAATCACTTCAACCCGCCATAGCTAAAGATGTCTCCACCTCCATGCCATAAAGCAAGGAAGAGGCTATTCTGAAAGCCCATCATTTTGATCTCATTTATGCATAATCCGAGTACCTTTACACTATCCTCCCTGATTCCCCTTAGCATCGGTCGTTGGATCCTACACCTGTGGGCTTGTCACATTTGGAGGATGGGATTATTGGGTCCATTTCCCATTTAGGAAAGGTTCCTCCTATCACATCGGCACCATTCAATATGGTTCCACAATACCCATCCATTCCACCTGTGTCAGTACCCCCTACACCAGTACCAACCCCATCAGTTGGTCAATTACAGTATGGACCCTATAGTCCTACTTACCCAAACGTTATCCAAACGACAATGGTTCCTACCCCGCCAATGGCACAAGTTGTTCCTACATCCACATCTTATGGAACAAAAACCTCATTTATCCCACCCTCGGGGTATAACCCTTATTACCCATTCCCATTCCCACCTGGTCAACAAACTGCACCCTACATGGGGGTGAGCATGGTTCAACCTTCTTATGTTCAACAATCTCAACAGTTTGAGCAATTGAACACCACAAACCCCCAGAATCCGCAAACTCAGGGGAAGAAGAAAGGGAAGAATAAGAAAAACCTATAGCCGGGGCAAGGGAGCAATCCCCCTCCCCAACAAAACTAGAATATGGGTAACCAAACCAGAGGGACTAACAATCCCCCCAAACAAGCGAAGAAAACCAACCTGAGGTTCAATTACTACTGCTCCATTTGTGGCGACTATGGTCATTACACACATCATTGTCCTCTTATCCCTGACTGTCAATAGTTAGTGGAAGCCAAGAACAAAGCAATGACAAATCCCTCTCAGGATGAAAAACCTCCCCAATCCCAAACCGCATTGTTGTAACAACCCTTTTCAAATCAATGGGTAATTACATAGAAGCCAGATCCTCTCCCTCCTGGTGATGGCTCTTTTCAAAATATCTACACATTGGATGTTAATCTTCAAACTAGAACGAAAGTTATGATAGGCCTGAATCTCCCCAAGTGCAAGAAATCCCTATCCCCTTAGGGGTCCCTTTTCAAATACCGCGACTGAATGCGGAACAAATCCCTCAGATTCCCAAGGTTCCACATCGACATACCCCTAATAACTCACAAATGAAATCCGCCCACAACTACATTATTGTGGATGACTTGTCTCAGTCTCCTGCATCTATGTCCACGTTATAAGTGCTACAGTAATTCCCAACTCAGTGAAAGGATTTACTCAATGCACTTAGTGCCATTGACCCTCTCGATGCACGTCTCATGACCTTTGATCTTGACAAAGGTGAATCGCGATTAACCTCATTATTCACATTTCAAGTCCCGGTCACAATAAAGAATGTTATGATTCATCATTTCATCATCGAAGAAGGTGCATCCACTTGCATTATGTTTTCTAAAGTGTGGAAACATTTAGGGTCACCCGAGTTGGTTCCCTCATCTATCGCTCTTCATGCATATGATGGCAGACCATCCCAACCAAGATGATTGTACCAAAATGTCCCCATTGAACTGGGGGGAAAGATGGTTATGATCAATATCAAGGTAGTCGACGCAGAACTTGACTACAACATCCTCTTGGGGCATAGTTACATGTACTCCATGAAGGCAGTCGCCTCCTCGGTCTTTCGTATCATGATGTTTCCCTTAAATGGTAAGGTCATCACCCTTGACCATCTTAACTACTATGATCCCAGCACCACTAGCAACCTTGACAATGTCCTTCCAACTATCGTCAGCACTGATCAACCATATTTCAATATTTCCCTCGGCATGTATAAGGACTCCAATTTGTTAGGACAATATTTGGGATCACCACCTAATATCCCCACATCAACTGATGGCCTAATGTGCACAATTTTCACGGTAGAAAATGGATTCTCCTCCACCTCAACACCATCATCAACATTGTCGTTGAGTCATGGCATTGAACAAACGTTGAGTCCATCGGTCCCACCAATATTCCAAATCTCATTCTTGTACCCTCCCATAGGTGTACAAGGGATGTCGGTTATGGCTCAGTTAACTCTACTTGGGCTCACTTTGGGCATTCCAGTATGGTACCTTACACCACCCTACCCAGAGATGGATTCCAAACAAGTCACTCATTATGATTTTGTCCTTGTTTCGGCTGCTACGCCTACAAGGCCCGTAACAACCTTGGTTACAATAACCCAACCTATGACATCCACGACTAAACCACAACCGGTCATCGCTAAGACTGGAAATGGAGGCACCAAACAACTGAAGTTAAAAAGGTCCGCTATTACCAAATCCTAAACCTAATCCATCGAGGGTCGCTAAGACTAAAGTAGGGGGGAAAAACCACCAATAGTTAAAATCCCTAGTTATGACTAATACTCCCACTCAAAGATTCATTCCACCATGCTCTCTTTGCAGGAAACAAGGCCACATGACCAACCTTTGTCCCACTTTGCAGGAGCTACGAAATTTTCTTAACTCTCCTATGAGCATAACCCATGCTCCAATGAAGATAAAAGGGGGCACAACTACCAAGTCCAAAACATTGCGTACAAATCACACATGTTCCATGTGTTCTTAGTATGGGAACTATACACACCATTATCCCAATCTCCCTCGATTTCGGGACGCCCCGGAGACCATTCGTCCCACTCAAGTGATGATTGAGGAAACTCCCTCCTCTACCCAGTAAACATCATCTATCAATGTGGTAACTACAACAGGGAAAGCATCGGTCGTACCTCCCACACACGCCGCCCAAGTAGCAAGCCTCGTGGTGGAGCCTATACCACCGCAAGATCCTAAAGATCTCAATCTTAAGCTGATAGCCCCACTTGATGAATGCTCTTATGTGGGCATTCCACACACATGCTTCCTCCTAGCGCCATCACTTGCATTATGGATCAAGTCAACTCCACAGAGGTACAAGCACACTTTCACGCTCGAGTCCCATGAACTTGCTAGTCTTGTGGCGAGACCTTTCACTTCTCATTTCAGTGCCCCATTTTGTGCTATGAACAAGAAGATCGCCTGAAACTAATGAGACTGCAAGGTCAACTTGCCCCACTTCATGTAACCCCACAAGGGCCATGAATTGAAGAGGGGACATAGACCTTTCTAGATACCATCGATGCTAAATCTACTTTGGCTAGTATCCTCACTTATAGTGATTCCTCATCTTTCGTTGAAGACACAAGCCACCTATAAGCGTTCTTGAATAATTAGAAATCACCTAGGGATCCTATGTTAACCAATCAAATAACCTCCCATATGTGGTATTAAAAACTAGTACCACAAGAGACCCCGACATTTAACAAGCCCCAAAGCACACACAAAAAGACATCCAACAAATCCTGTTGATATTCTCATTTGTGTCAAATTTAACTTTCTTTATATCCAGTCCTTTGTTGCAATCTGAGTCTATCTCCTCTCTGTGCAGATGACCTCTCAAACAAACATTTACATTGTCTACATGGACGGTTCAATTCGATGGTCCAAGAACCTACCATCAGCTACCTGGTTTATCTACTCCCCCTCCCATGCTCTCCACCACACCGGTGGAGTCTTCTTGGGGAACTTACGAATAAACAAGAAGAATATGATGCTGTCATAGGTCTATTACGCGATTCCCTCCACCTTGGAATTCACCATCTACGAGTCCACCTCTACTCATAGCTAGTCATCTCGCAGTTAAATAACGTATTTCATTTCCTCTACCCACTCCTCTTCCAAAATTTTATGCGCGCGCGTCTTCTCATTCGAAAGTTTGAAACCATTACTTTCACACATATACCGAGAAATGCCAATGCATTCGCTGACTCCATCGCCCATGAGGTTTTGAATTGGCACCTAATACATAACTCGAATCCATATTCCTACACACCCAACAAAACATATATATATTTATCTATGTGTCACACCTACCACTACACATACATGTATATCATCATCATAAGTCCCAAGCCAATAACCATGTGCAAACATACATGCTACTATCTACTACTACATATGCATCACATCAACATATATGAAACATATACTATACATACATACATCACATATAGAAAGAGAGGCATAATCATATGTGACAAAAAATGGCCCTCCTGGGGCATATACAAAATAGACTTATGGGGGATAGATCAAATACAAATTGCCTCCCATAGGCTCATCAAAATCATATGCAAAATAGGGCTCATCGCTCGATACAAATTCAAGCTGCCCTGCTAGCTGGTGGATCCCAGGGTCCCATAATGTCCAATGGCCACACAACCTCTGCTCGAGCCATCACAGGATCTCGCCCCCGAGTTGGTCCTACTCCCGAACGCAGATTTATCGTGGAGGAGGGGATGCACCCTGCTGCACCTCTCTTGACACATGGCATTCCACTGTTAATCACCACATAATGGGCCTCCAAGATGGCCCACACTCCACTGGTAGATGTATTTTTCAGGTCCATCTCATCATCCTATAGGTCAGCGACACCTCGATTGTCAATCTCGATAGACATGGCACCGAACTGCTGCTCCAAGTCCGCAATAACAGCCGCCATCTGGTCTCCTACAGTTGCAACCCCCACAACAGATCCTCCTACACTCGCTCCCCCATCTGGATCCCCTCTAGCTTATTCCCTTCCAGCTGCGACAACTCCTCCAATCACCACATCAGTTCCACCTGCTGGATGGTCTCTCCTAGCTCGCAGTCATCGAGTTGGTCGTACATGACCAATATCTGCATCACAAAGGGGAAAATATCATCAATACATGATAATAATAGGTATATCAAATGTGTAGAAATCAAAGTATGTACAAAATTATATATACAAGTATCTACAAAGTACAATCATAAAAACGTACCTAAGGAGTCGAATCCCCCATCAGGAGGAGGCAGCTCCAGATATCCCCTGTAGTCCATCCCACTCTAGGGGTACATCTCCATTTGACCAATGTGGTCCTCCCACACATCCATAACTTGTGGGGTAAAGTATGCCCCCATGGGCCCATCGCCAGCACAGGGCATGATCTGAACTCAATACATCATACGGGTCTCCTAATATCCCCTAGGAGGAACCACTACAGGTGGCATCAAGGACGGGTACCGCTCAAAGAAAGTGGTCCTAATCCCTCCCCGGTGCAGATCCGACATCTTCCAAGTCATTGCATGAAGCAGTAGAGGAAACCACGCAGCCATCCGACCATACAACACCCTCTAAACGAGAGCCAACTACCCTCCAGTAATACGGTTGGGGGACACTACCCCAAACACTCTCACAATAGATGTCACCACAACCTGCATAGGAAGAGCCCTCAGGTGTCTCATTAAAATATGACTGTAGTTTATAGCACTCCGGTCACCCTCACAAAACTGATCCAACAAACCAAGGATCGTATCTCCTTCCATATGAGGAGGAAAGGGCTCTCTCACTCCCTGGTGACACAACCCAGTCAGGTAATAGATGTCCTGAGTCGTGATCCTTAGGTCCTCACTACTAACTCGAAAGACCCCTCTATTCGGGTCCCACATTTCGAGCAACCTCCAAAGCAGATATTCCGATGACCTCATCAAGGGGCACTTGAAAAACTTAAAGAGCCCCACGTCTTGTAAAATCTACGTAGCCTACAAATCCCTCAGCACCAAGGGACATAGAGTATCATACTCCCTCTCTCTCCACTCCACCACACCCATGTGAGCCATGAGAAGCTGAAAATCACCTACACAAGGAGAATTCCCATCCATTAGATATACATATATCCCAAATCATAAAAAATGCACGGCCTCCCCAAAGGAGGTCCGCGCATAGCACAACGATCACAAGGAAAGTTGTGCTTAGCGCGGCTGAATCTCGTTCCATTGCGTGACACCGATGCATGGGACATGCGTTGTTTGGCCGCACTACACCAGCGCTTGGCTGAACTGCAAATGAATTATGCGTAGCGTGGTATAGTGCATTTCATCTAAGCTACTCCTCTTTGCTACACCGTATGCGATTTTGGGAAAAACCTACGATATAGTCGTGTGCAATTTCCTCAAAATCATGTGCTATAGCGCGATATTTTTCCAAAATATTGAACGGTAATGTCATGTCCCCTCAATGGTGATTACTGGATTAAGTTCCTAACCCAACCAATCCCTTGGGTTAAGGAGACAACTTCATTTACTTGGGGTTAATTTTGAGAGTTCAGGCATTTAATTAATTAGGGAGTGTGGTATATTTTTCATAAAGTTTGTTATGCACTTAAGAATAATTATTTTTCATCAAATAAGTATTTTTATTTTGAAATAAAGTGGATAGTGCTCCACAAGTGAGCCTTAGAGGATAAGGTTGACCAAAGAGATGACTTGCAAAGAAATATAGGTGAAAGCATCCAAAGATAGAAATCGGGAAAAAAGAAAGAAAGACGGTAAAAATTAGAAAGTTAGAAAAAACTCAGGAAAAGCAACATAAAGCAGAAAGCAACACAAAAGCATAAAGCAGGATAAAATCAGAGAAACAGGATAAGGAAGAAAAAGCAAGAAAAAGCAATAAAAAGCAAACCAGGATAGAAAATCTAAAGTAGAAAAGGAGAAAAGTATGAAAGAAATATTTCCTTATCCATCCATGAGGGCGCATTAGCGTAGGATACTTTCTCCTCAAGTCATCCTCCATCTATAAAATAAGGAGAGCACACCACTATCACATCTTTTGACAGTTTGAGAAATGGAGTGCAATTGTGCCTCTGTGACATGGGAGATGTTCCCCTAGTCCAAGATGAGAGATGTGCCCCTACTTCCTATGAGAGGATGATGGTTTTCAACCATTTTCATTGAGTTTATTGCAGGTCCTGAATTCTGCACCAGTGGAGTACTAGCCTATAACATAGATTTGATAGCTCTCCCTGTAGATCTATGAGTGATTTCCTAGTCTTTCTTGATGAAAGAGATTGTTCCTAATGTATCTTATTCTTGAGAACTATATGATGTATGAATAAGCTACTTATGGCTGATATTACTATAATAATTGACCTCTGATGTTAATTATGAAATTTTACATAATAAAAATCTGATTCCAATACCTCTTCTTGCACGTTGTCTAAATTTCAATGAAAAAGAGCTAGTTTCCATAATTTGTTTGGTAAATGAATGAGTATTCGTCCAAATGAAGTGATTTATATTTATTATGTTAATTAATATGCTAAATGACTCAATACAAGCTTAATATCAGAAATTTGTGAGCCTTACTTACTGTTTGAGAATTCCTGAATTTGGCCTAGTTGTGCAATCCTGGAAGGCAATTTTTCTTATATGTTTGTGAGACCTCCTCAGAACCTCCCCAAACTTGCTGGAGTGAAACAAGGCTATAAATTGACTATCATTTAATTTTATTTATCCTCCCTAAGTCAAAATACCTCACCGTTGGTTCTAAGTCAATGCTTAGTTTAAGATCTAGTTTGCATATGCTAGGGTTCCCAGGAGCATTGGAGTAGACTTCATCCTGGCTGATGTTCAAAAAATTAATGGTCTCAGTACTTTGTGCAAAGGATCTATAAAATGGAATCTCATCCCTTCCAGACTACTTTGATTTTTCCTACCTACAGTCAAACTAGTTACCAGAGTTCATTGTTTTTCCTTGAGTCATGTAGGAGAGTTAGTTAGTGTATCACTAGTCATGGTTGGTAGATTACAGTGGTATTAGAGCATGGTCCTCTTAACACTCTCTTGAGATCTTTCTATGATTCCAAAAATATATTCGGATTCTAAGAAGAAGGATCCTTTGATAGAGGAAGAAGAGGGATAAGAAATCAATTCTACTGAAGGCAAGTTATAAGGAGAGTAATATATGTCTCACAATGAAGAAAAAGACGAGTTCAAACTCTTTATGCAAAGCATGATTAAAGGGTTACAAGACATATCCCACAATATTGTCCATTACAGAAAAGAGACCAGAGAGTTCTTAGCTCAACATCTAGGAAGAAAAATTGGAGAGGGGAGCAGCAATGGTTCCCCACATGGTGAAATGAATATTAGTGGTGGTTCTATTTTCTCAAGAACTGGGCCTCAAAATCTCCTTGATGAATTCAAGATGGAATCTCATCCCAAATCTAGGCCTACTATGCCCAATTTTACTGAAGAAGAAAGGGAGGAACCCAAGGTTCGAAATGAAGTTCTTGCTTCATGGGACAAAAAATATGTTGAGTACCTCACACTGAATGAAGACTATAGAAGAGCCTTTTGTTGAATTAATGTAACTTCGAAGAATATTCTACTTGTACTTTATTATTGTAACTCCGTCAGGGATGTTTTACCTCAGTTCGGGGATGTCATTATTATATTTGGTCAAGTAAAAGTCATGAGGTAAAACCTCCATTGTAAGTCAAGCCATTAGTACCCTAAAGAATGTAATATATATTATTTAAGTCTTTCTAGGAGAGGTCAGCCCACTCAGTTAAGTGAGGCCAACCTATCTGGGTTAAAATTCAAGTGAAAAGTAAAGTATAAATAGAGAGTGACTTCCTCTCATTTGTACTACTCACTCATTCATGTATTGCGCATTAGAAGAGAAAGATAAGTCTGCGAAGGAGGAGGAGGATTGGCTTGGCTCTAGAGTTTGGGTTTGTCTCTCTTATTTGTGAGACCTATTTTGGGCATTGTACTTTGGTTATCTATATTGAGGAAGTTCTTGCTGGGTTTTCTTCCCCTTGAGGGTTTTCCAAGATATATTGTTGTGTACCTTGTGATTGTGTATCTTTCAGAGATCCTTGTTATGCTGCTATTTTGAAAATGTATTAAATGCTCATGAAGTTATAATTTAGTAGCATATAATCTCAACATGGTATCAGAGCTAGCTTGAAAAGAGAAACTTTCATAGGGTAAAATCTCTCTCTCCCCGAGCTTAAAATTTAGGGCTTCTTACAAAAGTGGAATTTTTTAGTGCAAGTGGCATAGGAAAGTGCACCGCTCCTAGGTGCATCTATTGGCACCAAGATCAAAATTTTTCAGTGGCTGAATCTTCCAGAATGTCAAATCCTAGTTTGACTTTGGACCAGAAAACTAAAAAACCAGAGAAAGCCAAAAACTGCAGACCAGAATTTCGGAAGTCAAATTTCAAGGGTGAAATTTTGGAATCTTCAGAAACAAAGTGTACTAGCATACTCACCTCAGTTAAGCACATATTTTGGTGAGTTCAATTTTCAATTTTGAGAAACTTTAATTTTTGGTTATTCTCTGCTCTTCGGGAAAAGATGGCCCCAAGCACTAAGCTTGATGACAAGTTGGAAGGAATATAGAACTTCCGTGCTTGGAAGTACAGGATTGGAATCATTCTATAAGAGAATGATCTTTCAAAGTTTTTTAAAGAAGTTGTACCAGAACCCGAAGAAGCTGAAGCTAAGGAAACAAATAAGAAGGATATGATTAGGGTCAAGAGGATCATAGTAGGTTCCATCAAGGATCACTTGATTCATCAAGTGTCCTCCAGAAGAACTCCAAAGGAGCTGTTTGATTCCCTATCAAGAATGTATGAAGGAAGAAACATCAATCGAATGATAAGATGGGACATATTGCAAAAGATTGTCCAGATAAAAAAGAAGAATACAAGAAGAAGAGTAACAAGATACATCATGCTCATTTAGTCGAAGAAGAAGAAGAAGGACCTCCCAAGAATTTACCAAAGGAACAAATTGAAGGATATGTCCTATAATGGTGGTATTTCAAAACACTCTCTCAAGTTTTGAATAAAAGGACTCCCCTCAGAGAGTTTGACTAGGAGAATAGGAGAAGCATCATACAAGATTGATTCGGGAAATCTGATGATGAAGAAGGATGTACTATGTCTCAACTTTAGAAATAGTTTAGAATTGTTTTTAAATAAGATAACCACTTATACTATGAAACGAGAACTTGACATAGTTCTCATTTTTCTCTCTCCTAATTTTAGTAGCTATTTTTACCTCCGTTTCAAAAAGGGATGATACCAGTATCACACATTTTCATTTTGAGGCAGTTTTTTGGGCCTTTGAATTATTTTTGTCATAAAATATTTTTAATTTCTATTTTCAAGTGTGTTTTTAGAAATTTAAAAAAATAACATACATTTTTAAGCAATTTATAATGAAAAACATATACATTTTGTAATTTTTTTCTATAAAATAAGACATTTTTATGGACAAAATAAGAATTTTTTTTGACAAAATTGTAAACAAATCCAGAAAATAAAGACATTTAAAACCATTTTCAATGAATTTTCAGATATGTTCTGTATAAAAATGATACTATTTCATATTATTTTCTGAAAAGTGACGATTCACATAAATTCAAGAAAAACTATACAATATATTTGTAAAAAACATATTAAAAACATTATCTATAGAAATTTTATTTCTAAAATAAAGTTTGAAAGTCAAAACATTAGTAATATATCTTATAAAAAAATTGTCAAATTTAACATCAATCTAAAAAAAGTCAACATCAATATTCACTATAAATTGTATTTTTTTTAAGCAAAGGGTGAAACCATTCTATTTCATAAGGTGAAAAATTACATTCACAGTTCGTACAATATAATCAGCGCCAACACGGCTAGTTCTAAGAGTGAAACCCCAACTAACATACCAACTAGAATTCCCCAACTTCCCACAGTGCACAAAACCATTTCTCGTCCAACCAGTCATAGGCTTAACCATGTTATGCCCAAAATTCCAAAATCTTACATTACAACCCTGATAGCCCATACAAACATCAATTCTATGCAGCAGTACCATCAAATTACCGGAAAAGGAAGGCACAAGACTAAGAGAGGAACTAAGCGAAATATGACTCAGTGACAACCCGTCACAAACAAAAGAGAACAAAGAAATTAACCTGCGGGACCAGACCCAGCAACATTGTTGACGACTGGTGGCGCCTCCTTCGTTGAAGACGTGTCGCTTAGAGTTATAACTTTCGGGCTGGAAACCACTGTGGGTTTCATAAGGAAGGAGATGCCCATGTGTGAAGCCATGGGATCTAACTTCATGTGTATGAAAATGGCATCCTCGTCGTGGGCCAAGCACCATTCTTCCAGCTTTTGAAACCTCTGGGATCCCGACAAAACATCCACCCGCGCCTCAAGAGTCTGCACAATAAGCATCTTCGTCACCTAGAACATAGCCACAACTCAATTGTATAGATCCATCCAACCCCAAGTATTTCCCGGGTCCTGGATTCAGTCAACCATGGCCACAACCTCCGACAACATCTCTTCCTCCCCAATGCTGCGCCATAGGTTCACCTCAAGCTCCTCCAAGTAATTCTGTAACTCCCGAGGAAACAAACGACGAAATAAAACCGCAGTGGCTGCTGCAGTCCATTGATCTCTGCTGAGGCCACCCTGGGTCGGATTCCCTCTTCTCTCTCTGCTCGGTTCCCCCTGGACAGGACGTCCCCGCCTAGCAGGTCTCCCTCTAGGAGGCATTCTCACGTCTTCCTCTCTCCCATTACTCACCTAGAGACTTAACATAGTCAACAGTAGAAAGGCAAGAGCTCTACCAGAACAACAACAAAGATGTCTAATTCCAACCAGGGTAGAGGCATTTAAAGGGATGATCCCACAATTCACCATTAAAACAACCATAATGATCCAGGCTCTATTATAAGTCTCGTCGTCCTTGTCATTTGTCATCCTTGCAGAAACCTTACTGATTTCATGCAGCCTGAGCGTGAGAGGCCGAGAGACCATCATCTTCTCACACTCCATGTCTCCGGAAATGATTATCATTAACGCAGAGCGATGGAAAGAGGATCAGGCAAATTAACTGTTCCTTTGATTAACAGTAAGCCACTTGTCCACTCCACAACGTGGAATACTCCTATTGTTTATCGCATCATCTTGCTTGACATGTTTCACGCCAGATGGGGGGTCCATAGTACATCTTTCAGCGTAAGCGATCTGAAGACACTTAATACAAAACGTGGCCGTGGGCATGTCAAGGGCCGCGCCTTCCCATCCAACTCCCCGAAAAGTGGCCCCTTGATTTGCTAGGAAATCTGCCAACCCGTTAGCACTCCGGCGGACATGGTGGAAGGTGACTATGTTCATCATTGCAAGGACTTCTCCCTGACAGTTTAGACACCAGGAAAGCCTCCACGATGGTGCCAACTTGGCTGCGCAGGACCCATTATGCAGATTAATCACGAGCTGGAGAATAAGCTTGGAGTCACCCTCCACGTACAAATGTGTATAACCACGTCGCACAACCATGCAAATTCCAGTAGCATGGATTCACACTCCACCATGTTGTTAGTCTCCCTTCCCAGAGATCCATAGTAGTTATCCATCACCCGTCCCTGGTCATCGCGAAAGACTCCGCCATACCCTGCTATGCCCGGGTTTCCTTTAGACGCCCCATCGAAATTCAAATTGAGCCAGCCCGACATGGGAGGAGACCAAACCACATGACTGTCTGGAGTGTTCGAGCGATGATGAAGGCTGCCGATATGACTTGGGAGCATCCAAATACCCCAGGTATGTAAAATAGATGTCTCAGTAGCAGGAATAATCATGTCTTGTTCCGTCCACGGTGTTAACTGAAGAGTCTCAATGATTCCTCTTTGAATTTGACCCCACACCAGTTTACAAGTATGTTTTTTACCCGTGAAGATGCGTCTATTACGTTATTTCCAAACCTACCATAGGAGAAACTCGGGGAAAAGCTTCCATATCCGATTCAGGAGTCTACCTTGGAAGGGGTCATCCCTCCACCAGGAAATCGGGTCTGTCTTTACTCTATCCGTCAAATGAAAGACCATCACTCCTTCATCCCAAAGGTCTGAGGTGAAGCTACAACCATCAAGGATATGAGCGATTGTTTCTCCCTATACTCCACATAGAACACAATAAGAAGGTCCCTCAAACCCTCTTTTTATGATATTATCCCAGGTAAGAATTCTTCCTTTCAACACCAACCATAGGAACAGAGTAATTTTGGGCCATAATTTTGCACCCCAAATACACTTCCATTCCTGTCCCACCGGCTGGCCTATAGAGATCGTATGAAGTGAGTAAGCTTCCTTAATTTTGAACATACCTTTAGGAGAGTAACCCCAGCAGAGTAAATCCAATTCCTCCTGTGTTTTTATCTACCTTTGATTTAGGATTTCGTAGATCTGATTCCCAACTTTAGTCCCATCGTTAGCCGTCCACCAATTAAGTGGTTTCCAAACTCGGAATCCACATCCATTTGGCTCCCCTTGCCAATAACGATTAACAGTCTGCCAATTGTGGTTGTGAGTAGGAGAATCGTGGGGGATGTTCGACACGAGAGTTTGAAGTGTAGGCTCTTGTTTCCAAGCATCAGAGCAAAGTTTGGCCGAGGATCCCTGTCTCATCTCCCATAAGCTATGCTTCCTAATCAGATCACTTCCAGCCCTCGCCATATTCCAAATGTGGGATCCTTTCTCAGGTCCTTCAATCTGAATCCAGTATTGTTGTTCAGTCAACAGGACATAATTCCTACCCCAAAAGCTATCCCATTGTTCATTTGTATGAGTGAGCCAACACCACCATATTTTCGCCCCACAAACGATGCTGAGCTTTTCCATATCTTTAAGTCCTAAACCCCCCTCAGGATTAGATTTACATAGAGTATCCCAATCAACCAAGGGCCATTTCCGGTGATCAACAGTGCCACCCCAAAGAAAGGAGCATTGGATACTTCGAATTTCCTTGATCATAGATTTAGGGGCAGCCAAAACAGAGAACATATACAAAGGAAGCGCTTGCATAACAAATTTAACAAGAAAAACTCTTCCAAGGAAGTTTAACGCTTTCAGAGTCTAGTTTGAGAGTTTATCCTTTATTCTACTTAAGAGTTCTTCCCAGGAAACTTTCTTCAGAACAACATCAGATAAAGGAGCACCAAGGTATTTGGTTGGAAGGGAGCTCTTCTTAAATCCTAAAATAGGTAGAATATTCCTTTGACTAATAGGAGGAGTATTAAAGAAGAAAACTATAGATTTATCCATATTGATCGTAAGCCCCGAGGCTCTGAGGAAAGTATTTAAAGCTCTCTTGATCTGTCTCACTTCATGAACAGAGGAGTTCCCCATAAGGAGAGTGTCATCGACAAACTGTTGGTGAGTTAGAGCTTTCTCATAGGGTGGAAATATGAGAGCTTTGAGGCTCCCTTGTTCCACTAAATGAGAGATGATCCTTCGTAATCCTTCAATCATAATAACAAAGAGGAAAGGAGAGAGAGGATATCCCTGCCAAATACCCCTAGAAGGTTTGAAGGTCACTGAAGGATGACCATTGATCAGGATAGAGAAAAAGAATGAGGAGGTAAGATTAGCTATCCATTGAATCCAAACATCACTGAACCCAAAGGAGCTCATAATTTCTTTCATAAAGGTCCAGTTCAACTTGTCATAAGCTTTAGATAAATCCAACTTCGGCATCATACCAGCTTTTTTGGTAACCTTCAAGGAGTGAAGAACCTCCTGGGCTAAAATGATGCCATCAAGAATTTGTCTTCCTTCCACAAATCCAGATTGCTCCATAGATATCAAGGAAGGAAGAAGAGGTTTGAGACGGTTATCCAGGAATTTCGTGATAATTTTATAAATGATGTTGCATAAGGAAATCAGTTGAAACATGTCGGGTCTTTCTGCCATCGGAGCTTTGGGGATCAGAGTGAGAAAAGTAGAGTTCAGAGTTGGAAGAACCCCCCTCATTTTACTTGATTCTTCCACTACCTGCCAAACTTCATTCTTAATTAAGTCCCATAAATAGTGAAAGAAGTTAGCTGTAAAGCCATTCGGCCTAGGAGATTTTCCATCCTCCATTTGGTTTATAGCAACCTCCACTTCCCAAAACTCTATAGGTCGAGTAAGCATCTCATTCTGCTCACCTGTAATAATCCTAGGAAAGACACTTTTGATCTCCCTGCAAGCCTCAATTCGATCCATATGTGGCTCAATTAAAACAGTCTTGAAATGGTGAATCAGTTCCTGTTCCATATCGTCGTGGGAGTCCACAACCTGACCATTGGAAGTTTGTAGGTTGCTGATCTGTTTTTGATGTCTATGTTGAATTGTAGCTTTGTGGAAAAGCTTCGTGTTCTTATCCACATCCTTCAGCCACTGGTTTCGAGATTTATGTTTCCAAAGGAGTTCTTCTTGCGTCTGTCGTTGATGGATTTGATCAGAGAGTAGTTTTTCCTCCAATGCTAGTTCAATAGTCAACCCCATCTGCATAATGTTTTCCTGGATACGTTCCATCTGGGATTCTAACTTATCTTTTTCCAGCAGTATGTTACCAGATAATTCTTTATTCTAGATCTTGTGTTTCTGTTTGAGAAATTTCAGTGTCTGTTGAAATTGGTACATCTTAGTAACATCGGGGGGAATAATAGCTTACCACTAGTTCTCTATTTGGGCCGAAAAATCTGGGTGGGTTAGCCAAAATTTCTCAAACTTGAAGGGTTGTTTCATTTTGGTTCAAATATTACTCCAAATTAGGATAACAGGCAAGTGGTCTGATCCAACTGAGGCAATAGGGTGAGAAGTCAAGGTCCCTCCTAAAAGCATAATACTTTCAGAGATTAGAAATCTATCAAGCCTAGCTGCCACCAGATGATCCCCTCCTCTTCTTTTATTCTAGGTATAACCGTTGCTCCCCAAACCTATGTCAATCAGGTTAATAGACTCAATAAATTCATCAAATAGGGCATTTTCAGGGGTGAGGACTCTTCTTCCTCCTTTTTTCTCAAATGGGGACCTGATCATATTAAAGTCCCCTCCTAAGACTCAATGAGCACCTTCAAACATCCTCCTCAGGTTAAACAAACTTGTGATGAAGTTTGGTTTTTCAGGGTAGCTACTAGGCCCATACACATTGGTAGCAATTCCTCTTGCATTTGTGCCCAACAAATGAAATTCTGCAGAGAGACTGATGGTTGCAGAGAGGAAGTTGGTAAGGGAAACCTTCCTAGGATCCCATAGGATTTCCACTCCTCCAGCATGTCTGACAACATCAAGCACCATACTCTTACACTGTTTCCATAGACTTATGGCATTGGTTTCAAGTTGAGAGCTGGAACAATTTGTTTCCTGTAGGAAGACTACAGTAGGATTCTCCTTCATGATCTTGTTTTTCAGAGTTTTAGTTTTTTGAGGACCGTTGGTCCTTCTAATATTCCAAGATAATATTTTCATCAGGAACTATATATTTCCGCAAGGACAACTTCCTGAATGGTAGGGTATTGGACAGAGTCTACCAGTCTTGCCTCAATTTCCCCAATTCTCTCCATGTTCGACCTCCTACCCCGTTTAGACCCTCCTTCTTTGCAATTTCTTTTATTCTCCTTCAGTTTTAAGGGCCCGATCCCCAAGCTAGGAGTAGGTTTCGTTTTAAGGATAAATTCCTTCAAGAGTTGCAGTTGATTGTCATATATCGAGTGAACCTCCTTGTTCTTGTAGGCCTCTTCAATGCTATCAAGATCTAGGTCCCCCAATTCCATTTCATCCAGTTCCTCATCCAATTGGTCTACTTCAAGAGGGATTTTTTTAGTAGAGTTGTTCAGATTAATAATTCCTGTTACCATAGATAAAGGTTCAACTTCTTGAGGTTGAGTCTCAAGAACCGCCGATGGTGTTGGGGTCCCTAACGGGTCAAGATCCAAGGCAGCAAAACTATTCAGATTGATTTCCTTTTAGCTCAGATTTGGGCCGTTGTGCTTCCTTACTGTTTGTTTCCTATTTGGTACTTTGATAAAACCTTCAGAATCTCGGTTCTCCTGAGATTTGTCACTAGGGAGCTCAGCTGGGAGGGTTAGATGACAATCCCGGGCCAGATGTCCATGGGTGTGACAGCGCCGACATCGAAATGGGATGTGTTCGTAATCCAGGGTTTGAAACCATTCTGAGTCTTCTCAAGTCAGGGTGATCCCCTCAGGGAGGGTTTTGGAAATGTTCATATTCACACAAAGGAGAGCATAAGAGACATACCTTCCTTGCTTAGTTAGGTCTTAGATCGTCACAAAATGTCCCAGAGCACCTTTGATGGCTTTCAGAACTTCAGGATCCCAGTATTCTGTAGGTAATGAGTACAGTCTAATCCATACCGGGGCTATTGATAAGTCCTCCTTGTCGGGATTAAAATGATCCTTCCAAATTATTAAGTATAACCCTGCTGAGTAATAGAAATAAGGGCCTCCCTCAAAGATACGATCCTTGTCTTCCACATTTAAGAATACCACTATAAAGAAACCTTTAGAGCCCAGTAAGAGATCGAAGTGGCCTTTTGGTTTCCATGTGGATTTAATCCACCAAGTAAGATCTTTCTCCGAAGGCCAGATACCAATAAATTTACCAATTAGGGCATGATCCGTCACATGTTGAATTTGCTCCTTGACCCTTGTTGGGTTTACCAGAATAGCTGGAGTGCTGAGAGATTTGGGGATACAAGACCCCTGCCCATGTGTTCCATGCACAGATGTAGGGTTAGACATTAGAGGAGTGCACCCCTCCCCTCTGATTCCCTCCTCTGGAACCTTCAATGGAGAAACAGATTGTTGTTGCATGATACATTTCATTGGAGGAGGGGTAGGGCCCCTCCCCTGTGATATCACCATCCACTGAAGCTCAAACTGATCAATAGCATGAAAACCCAGACCTTCGATTTGCAACAGAGCATTTGTTAAGGCTTTGTAATTCTTGGAGCACTTTTCATCACAAAACCCAAGTTCCCCACTATAAACTGTATTTGAAAAACGTTTAAAAAACTTCAAAAATATTTTTACCCCTACCCTACCTTGTCCCTCCTCCCCTTCTGTCATAGGTAAAACTAAATAGAAAACAATTAAATACCCCCCAACATAAAAATACAATATAAATTACCCCCATAACTTAGGAAATAATAAAAACATTCAAAACAAATTAAACCCTGCCCTACACCACCATCGCCCAACCCACCTAAACTATATAAAAATATATATAATAATTAAAAAAAAAAATTTAAACCTACCCCCTAATCACCCCCCCAAACTATACAATAAAAAATTAAAATAAAATAAAATAAAACCTAACCCCCCCTCCCTTCCCCCTTAAAATTATAACAAAATTTTAAAAACAAATTTTAAAAAATTTAAGAATTTATAAATAAAAAAAAATCAAATTTAAAATATATATATAACCAAATTAAAATAACAAAAAAAAATCATAACAAATTTCAATTTAAAATTAAAATTTTCAATTTAAAAAAAAACAAATAAAATACAAATTCAAAAACTTAAAAATCAAATGAAAACAAAATTAAAAATATATATAAATCTAAATTTAAAAAAATAAATAAAAAATCGAATTTAAAAAAAAAAAACCTAACCCTCTGCATCCCCACCCCTCCTCCGCCTCCCCAACGGTGCCCTCCCCCTCCCCACCACTCCCTTCCTCCTCCTCACGCTACCCCCCTTCCCCCTCCTCCCTCCTCCTGCCCCCTCCCTTCCACCTCCTCCCCACCCTCCCTTCCTCCTCCTCCAGACCCCTCCCTTCCCCCTTCTCCTACCGCCCCTCCCTTCATCCTCCTCCCACCGCCCCCTTCACCCTCCTCCCCCTCCTCCTTTCTCCCTCTGCGACCCTTTGGCGCCCAAGTGAGCGGAGCGACGCTCACTTGGGCACCAAAGGGCTTCCCCTCATGGGTGGCCCTTTGGCGCCCAAGTGAGCGGAGTATGGCTCACTTGGGCGCCAAAGGGTTTCCCATGATGGGAGGCCCTTTGGCACCCAAGTGAGTAGAGCATTGCTCACTTGGGCCCCAAAGGGTCGCCGAGGGAGAAGGAAGGAGGAGGAGGGGGAGGAGTGGGAAGGGAGCGGTGGGAGGAGGAGGAAGGGAGGGGAAGTGAGAGGAGGGGGAAGGCAGGGGGAGGGAGGAGGAGGAAGGGATGGTGGGGAGGAGGTGGAGGGAGGATGGAGGAGGGGGAAGGGAGTGGCGGGGAGGAGGGGGGAGGGAAGGGAATGGAGGAGGGAGGAGGGAGAAGGGGGCGACGCGAGGAGGAGGAAGGGGGGGGCGGGGAGGGGGAGGGGGTATAGGGGGAGGGCACGGGAGGGAGGGGGTGTGGGGGAGGTGGAGGAGGGAGGAGTGACCAAGGGTTGTTTTTTTTTTAAATTCAGTTATATATATATTTCTTAATTTTTTTTTCGTTTTATTTTTAAGTTTTTAAAATTGTATTTTATTTTTAAATTGAAATTCGTTATAACTTTTTTTTTGTTATTTTAATTTGGGTTGTTCATCATTAATCCACAATTCAGCAATTTAGAATGAGAGGAGATCTGTGGTAGAATTTTTCAATTCGACAGTTTCGAACCTTGTAAGCATATTCATCTTCAGGACAAAGCAAATCCCGCTCTTTTTTTGCACTTGGATTGTGAAGTATAAATATGAATGTGTTTTTTCATGTTTCGGGTTAAGGTGTAAGGGGGGTTCTTTTGATTTTAGGGTTTGGGATTTTTAAATAAATCTTATTTTGATTGTTAATTGAATAATTAATTATAAATTTAATTTTAATGTGAGTGGAAACTATTAAATATATATTTTATAATAATTGTTTTTTAGGTATCTTAAGGCTTTAATGTTTTGATATAATAGTTTTTTAGTTATTATTTTAATGTTATCTTATTTCAATGTAGTTTTATTAAAATGTTGAAAAGAACTTAATATTATTTGGTATTAAAATGTAAAACTTTTAATATTGCAAAGTAAAAAATAAATATTTTTTATTTTTTATTTAATTATATTTTTATTTTTATTTATTTTATAATTTTCAATTTACTTATTAAGTTAGTTTACTATTTTTTATTTTATTATTTATTTATTTATATTTATTTTATAATTTATAATTTAATTATTAAGTTAGTTTACTATTGTGATTTTAATTAATGGTTAAGTTCTTTAGTGTTTAGGTTGTTATTACACTTCATTATTCTTTTTATAAGTTTTTTAAAAAATAATTATTATTAATTAAATTTTTTATATTAAATATTAAAGTTTTTATTAGTTATTAATTATTTAGGTTTAAATGCTTATTAATTAGCAATTAATTATCTATTTTAAGTTTGTGAATGACAGGTTTCCAAGCTTCATTTAGTCTGAAACCATCATCGCGGTTGAAGTTTTTTACACATTTTTTGATTTCTATGGCTTCGCGGGATTTCCTTTTGTAATACCGAGGGACAATGGCTAAAACTTTTGAGTCTTCAAGGCAAATGTGATGTTTAGTGGTATGAGCATGTTCGGCTATGGCTGAATTTTTTATTCTATCATGTCGCAAATCAGTGCTATGCTCTTTTAACCTAATTGCGATTGATCTTCCACTTTCCCCTATGTAGGCATCACCACATGAGCAAGGTGTTTTGTATACACCTTTTTGGTTCTTGGGATCAATGGGGTCCTTCGCTTTGTCAAGCATGGTTCTTAAGGAGTTAGAAGGGGAAACCGACACCTTTATGTTTTTCTTCCTTAGAACATTGGCAATCTTGTTAGTAGTGCCATGTATGTATGGAAGAGTGACCTTAGGGAGAGTTATATCATTTTCTTTTTCCTTAGTTTTATTTTTGTTCTTCTTTATGTTGCGGAAAACTTTAATTTTGTTATATATATATATATATTTGATGTTTAATTTTTTTATTATCAATTCTTAAATTGTTTTAATTTTTTTTTTGAAGTTTGTTATAATTTTAAGGGGGAAGGGATGGGCAGGTTAGGTTTTATTTATTTATTTTATATGCAAGTTTAAAAAAAGTTGTAATTTATCTCTTGAAGAAAAAAATCTTTTTCCAATTTAGGGGTTGATTTTAAAGTTTTTGTAAACAACAATATGGGATGTTTAGGCCACGGCTCTATTTTTTCCCTGCAAAAAAAAAAAAATGTATACTGGTATCAACACATTTCTATTTCGTTGGTGTTTTTTTCGCAAAAATCATCGTTTTTATGGCTAGAGTTCTCGTTCAAAGTTCTCATTTCATAGTATAAGTGGTTAGATGCAGTTGTTATTAGGACAAAAGAAGGTGGCTCACATAAGATCACTTAGAAACAAATTTGACCTATGGTAGAAGACTTGATTAACATTATAGATCATAAGCAAGAAAGGAACATGACCTCAAAATTAGATAATGGAGTAGAGCTCAACATCAAACATTCCAGTAATCCCTGCAAGGAGACTAGGATAAAAAAGAGATCCTACCAAACAAACAAAGATAAGTATTTGAATTGTCATTTTTATCAAATTGTTTAAATGATATTGTTCAATTGTGTACATATTTATTAGTATAGTATGGATGTTAGAACAGTTGCATTAATGAGCAGTTTACTACTAATATGCATGTGATGAGTAAATAACCTATGGTGCTATACAACATTCTATTCCTGCTTATCTAGAGTGAAACCTCTTTGCCGGCATATTGGGAGTAGTGCACGCTCTTAATAATGTCCCGGTAGAGATGGAAGGCATCTAGAAAGTTACCATATGAATGTGGGATATGGATGAATGTTGTGTTATTGGATAAGATATCATTATGACAGTATGACCTATGTTTTTATGCATATGTTTTAGAAATGATGAAATGTTTCTAACCATCCTACTGAATTCGACTTGTAGGAAGTATCGTACACGATCACCTACAAATGAAGAATGGTGAGACTTGTTCTGTAGAACAAGTGACGATGGTTCAACTATAAACAAGACTAATGAAATCAAGTAGAGGAATTCAACTATGATGAGATGTTTCTCTAGTAGTTGGACTCATGGTGTAATCAAAGTAGAAGAAGAAATCGAGGAACCTCCAGGACTCAGAGAACCACATGTATGCAGATTGAAGAACACTTTGTATGGGATTAGAATTCACCCATGGATAGAATGATGAGATCAAGGATCACCTAGAGTGATGAGACATCAACCTTTGCTACAAGGTTGAAGATGAGAAGCTCATAGATGGGTGCAATAGACAACTTGCAACATAGTTCGATATCTTGGTATCCAGTGACTTAGAAAGATGAAATAAATAGATATACAAGATAAAAACATGCAATGGATGGAAGTATTGAAAAATACAAAGCTATATTTGTGGCTCGTGTATTCTCTCAAAAGGAAGGAATCGATTATGAAGAAACGTTTTGACTAGTAGAAAGGTACACTTCAATTAGAACCATCATGGCACTTGTAGCCATGATGAAGTGGAATTTACACCAGATGGATGTGAAAACAAATTTCCTGAATGGTGTCATTGAATAAGAAGTGTACATAGAACAACCACAAGGATTTGAAGTTGAAAACAAATAAACGCATGTTTGCAAATTGAAGAAGGCTCTATATGGGTTGAAGCAAGATCCAAGAGCTTGGTATGGAAGAATTGATAGTTTTCTGACTAGATTGGGATTTACCAAGAGTAAAGCTGATCCTAAACTTTACTTCAAGGTTATGGATGATAAACATGTCATATTATTGGTATATATGTATGACTTATTCCTAAAAGGAAATGAGAAGCAAATTCCAGAGTTCAATAAGAAGCTCGCTGCAGAATTCAAGATGAAAGACCTTGGATTGATGCACTATTTTCTTGGTCTTGAAGAATGGCAAATCCCAGAGGGAATCTTCCTTAACCAAGGGAAGTATGCAGTAGGAATCTTGAAAATATTTGATATGTTGGAGTGTAAAGCCATGACCACACCCATGGATACAAATTTGAAGTTATTATATAATGCTTCGTCAGAATTGGTGGATATGACTCTATAAAGGAAGATATATGCTTTGCTGTGAACACCTTGAGTCAGTATTTGGTTGATCCCACACGTGTTCACCTTGTAGCTGCAAAGCATGTGATGAGGTACCTAAAAGGTACAATAGACTATGGTCTCAGTTATACTAGAGATCATGAATTCAGACTGTTTGGTTATACAAATTCAGATTGGGTAGGAAGTGTCTCAGACAAGAAGAGCACTTCAGGAGGATGTTACAGTTTGGGGTCAGCCATGATCTCATGGCTAAGCAAGAAGCAGTCCAATATTGCTCTCAACACTGAAGAAGCATAATATATTGCAACCCGTTCTTCCAGTTGTGAAGCCATATGGCTTCAAAAGTTTTTATCAGGAGTTGGATACCACAGTGATTCTATGTGATAACCAGAGTTGTATGAAGATGACAGAGAACCCCGTTTTCTATGATAAGTCGAAGCAAATATAAATACAATATTTCTACATTCGTGATATGGTGCAGAAGGGAGCTATAAAGATGCAATATGTCAGCACTAATGGGCAGGTTGCAGATGTTTTGATTAAGACTCTGTCTCGTGTGAAGTTTGAGTACTTCCATGACAAGATTGGTGTAGTCCGTAAGGACGTCCCTTGAAAGGGGGAGTAGTGCTGATGATATTGTGGTGTAGTGGGATTGATCATCCCTAAACAGTGATCTTGTAATTTCAAAAGGAAGGATAGTATTAAATGTTGATACTGAGTTGTGGTGGGATTGATCATCCCTAGATAGTGATCCTGTAATTTCGAAAGGAAGGATAGTGTTAAATGTTGATCCTTAGACTAGAATATCGAGTTCCAAAAGGAAGGATTGTCTAAGATGTGAGTGTTGGATTGAATCCTGAGTTTCGAAAGGAAGGATTTTCCATGATCCCTAGTTCCGAAAGGAAGGATCACCAGAGTTGTTGGACTGAATCCCGAGTTCCTAAAGGAAGGATTGTCCATGGTCCCTAGTTTCGAAAGGAAGGATCACCATAGTTGTTGGAATGAACCCCGAGTTACAAAATGAAGGATTTTCCATGATCCCTAGTTCCGAAAGGAAGGACCACCGGAGTTGTTGGACTGAATCCTGAGTTCCGAAAGGAAGGATTTTCCATGATCCTTGGTTCCGAAAGGAAGGATCACCATATTTGTTGGACTGAATCTTGAGATCCAAAAGGAAGGATTGTCCATGATCCCTAGTTCCAAAAGGAAGGATCACCAGAGTTGTTGGAATGAATCCTAAGTTCTGAAGGGAAGGATTGTCCATGATCCCTAGTTTCGAAAGGAAGGATCACCAGAGTTGTTGGAAGAAATCCCGAGTTCCAGAAGGAAGGATTGTCCATGATCCCTAGTTCCTAAAGGAAGGATCACCATAGGTTTTGGACTAGGTCCCATAATTCCTAAAGGAAGGACTATCCACAATCCCGTAATTACGAAAGGAAGGATCATGTGTGAGGCAGGCGATGATATTCCAGTGCTATAGAAGATGATGTTCCAGTGCTGTACATGAGGATTCTCCAGTGCTGCAGATGTTCCAGTGATGAAGATGAGGATTCCCCAGTGCTGCAAATGTTCTAGTGTTGAAGATGAGGATGATCCAGTGCTGCAGCTGTTCCAATGTTGTAGATGAGGATGATCCATTTTTGCATATGTTCCAGTGATGAAGATAAGGATGATCCAGTGCTGCAGATGTTCCAGTGTTGAAGATGAGGATGATCCAGTGACGCATATGTTCCAGTGCTGAAGATGAGGATGATCTAGTGCTGCAAATGTTTGAGTGTTGAATATGAGGATGCTCCAGTGCTGCAGAAGATGATGCTCCAGTGCTAAAGATGAGGATGCTCCAATACTGAAGATGATGATGTTCTAGCCTCGTGCTGTAGATGATGATACTTCAGATCTATACTGAAGATAATGATGTTGTTTAAGAACTTCCAATGATTTATAGATGTACTAACCAATGCTCCAAGTTGATGTTTTTTATGATGCCCCTCCTCCCTATGATGATGTGTATATTTACACATGTTGTCGTTGTTGTCAGCAGAATACCCTTCTTGTTAAGGGGGACTATTGAATTAATGTAACTTCGAAGAATATTCTACTTGTACTATATTATTGTAACTCCGTCAGGGATGTTTTACCTCCATTCAGGGATGTCATTATTATATTTGGTCAAGTAAAAGTCATGAGGTAAAAATTCCATTGTAAGTCGGGTCTTTAGTACCCTAAAGAATATAATATAATATTATTTGAGTCTTTCTAGGAGAGTTCAACCCAGTCAGTTAAGTGAGTCCAACCTAGATGGGTTAAAATTCAAGTGAAAAGTAAAGTATAAATAGTGTGACTTCCTATCATTTGTACCACTCACTCATTCATGCATTGCACATTAGAGGAGCAAGAGAAGTCTGAGAAGGAGGAGGAGGATTGGCTTGGCTCTAGAGTTTGGGTTTGTCTCTCTTATTTGTGAGAGATATTTTGGGCATTGCACTTTGGTTATCTATATTGAGGAAGTTCTTGCTGGTTTTTCTTCCCCTTGGGGTTTTCCAAGGATATATTGTTGTGTACCTTGTGATTGTGTATCTTTCAGAGATCCTTGTTATGCTCCTATTGTGAAAATGTATTAAATGCTCATGAAGTTAGAATTTAGTAGCATATAATCTCAACACCTTTTTATTCATATATTTATGTGATCTTCAGTACAAGACCAACTCAAGAGGAAGTTTCTGGATGCCAAATAAGAACTATGATTTAAAAAATTCTATTGGTAATATTTCTTTTGCATACTTTGATGGCTCACAAAAGTGCACTGCTAACCCTTGGATTCAAAATCTTGATACATATTTTCAGTTGAATCCAATGACTGAGAGAGATGCCATCAAGTTGGCTACTCTACACTTGGATGGGGAAGCCAATGATTGGTGGTTTCATGGACTGAAAACACTTGGGAATGATCAAGTGACCACTTATGAAAGTTCACAAGAAGATTGGATGAAATATTCGAAAGAAGAGATCCTGAAATCACCTTCAAAGAGCTAGTGCATGTGAAGCAGACTGGGACTCCTGAAGACTACATCTATGAGTTTCAAAAATTAGCTGTGATGGTCACTGATATCTCAGAAGCTAGATTGATCCTGTTGTTCATTGAAGGGTTAACAAAACCTTTGAAAGGTTTGGTGAAGGCCTATAGACCCTCTACCTTGCAATATGCATTGAGTAGAACAAGATATTTGCAAGACTCTATTCTGAGGACAAAATTTCCTCCTAGAACTATTGTTCCTACTCAATTCAAGAATCAAAGGCCACCCATAAAGGGTCCTTCTGGAAATTTCAAGAAGGACGATTACTCCAAAGATAGAGATGAGTTGAGAAGAAGGAAGTTGTGTTTCACCTGTCAGGAACCGTGGGTTCTAGGACACATATGTGCTAAAGGAAAAGCACACTACATTGAAGTTTATTCAGAGAGCGAAGATGAGGAGGAAGAAGAAGATCCCTAGGAGATGTTGAAGTGGCCTATGAGACTGTAGAAGAAGTGTTGATGCAATTGTAACTTTGGAATATATTCACTTGTATTTTATATTGTTATTATTATTGTACCTCCGACGGAGATGTTTATTCCTCTGGTAGGAGATGTCATTGTTACATTTGGTCATGTAAAGTCATTGAGGTAAATCCTCCATTGTAAGTCAGGGCATTAGACCCCCTAGAGTTAGTTAGATTAGGGTTATTGAGTCCCGTAGAGAAGTTGGCCCAGTCAGGTTTAGCTGGGGCCAACCTAGCAAGTGAAAAAGGTCAAGTGAAAGTAAAGTTAAATAGAGAGCTTATCTCTCTCATTTAAACACATACTCACTCAATCAAGTTCGCATAAGTAAGAGAAAGAAGACAAGTTCACATAGGATAAAGAGAGAGGAGCTAAAGAATACCATCTTTGTTTTGCGGTTTTACTTTTGTGATATTGTATTGAGGACGATTCTATCTCTAAGGAAGTTGTAGGTTTTTATCCTTTATGGTTTCCCAGAAGAAAATATTTGTGTCTCTTGTGTTATGTTGTGCATATTATTCTTTCAGTTAAGATCCTAGATAATATTGATTAAAAGTAGAAAAACTAACATGGTATCGGAGCTAACCTAAAAAGAAGACATTGTGCAGCTGCGGGAAGCTAGGGCTTCTAAAGTTTGGGTCTTCTCTCCACAGATCATTAAGAAAAGGAAGCTAGGATAACTCTCCCTAGAAGGGTGCATATTTTTGTCGAAGTAGAATCGAATTCTGAGAATTTTGATTTTTGGACCTGTCACTACTGCCGAGAGAAACTAGGGCTTCTTGTTCTGGGAAATTTCCTCCACATATAAACCTCAAACGAGGGTCAATTCTATTCTCCCTAGGAGGGTGCATGTTCTTGTGAAAGAAGAATTCAATTATGAGAATTTTCATTTTTGGACCCGTCACTGTTGTGTTAGATTTTCAGTATTAATTCAACATCCTTTAGGATCTTTACTAAGAGAATAACATGTACAGCATATCGATCATATCAAGCATAACAAGAAATCACATAAGACAATGGACACACAGAGTTTCACTGGGGAAAACCATAAAGTTGAAAAACCCCACAACTTCCTCAGAGATAGAAAGAGCAATGATACAACCCAAGTACAAAAGATAGTCTTCTCCTAGAAGCTACTCTTCCTTCCTCACTAGTGCACCACTTTCCAAGTAGTGTAGAAGTGAATAATGAGATGATCAAATAGAGTGCTCCCGCACTCTATTTATACTTAACCTGACTTGCCTAATAAAATAGTAGAGCCGACTTCTCTAGGAGAGTCTAATAACCCATGGTTACATTAATCAGGGCCGACCCCACACTTGGTGGTCTAATAACCCATCACAGCAAGTTACGACACTTGCGACACTTGTCAATACAAATGACAACACTTCCGCATAGAGGAATAATACCATCTCTATAGGAGTACAATATACATGGGTGAAATACATTCCAAAGTTACATATACATCAACACTCCCTCTTAACTAGGAAGGTATTTCTCGACACAGATCTGCTAGCACAAGTCTTCTTCTCTAGATCATCGTCATCAAATCGTCATTATCGTCATCGTCACTAATGCTGCTATCTCAATCAATCTCCAATCTATTCGTCATAAGAAGTTCTACATAGCCAGTCCTTTTTCATACTAGATGTAGGCCCACCATCTATAGGTCTTCATCATCTATAGAGCCAGCCCTTTTTCATGCTGGATGTAGGCCTAGCCTCCATGTAGGCCTTCAACATCTCTCCAAGCAAGCCATCAAGTAGGTGCACCTCAGGACTAATTACACTGCCTCTGCAAAACCTACAAGATCTCCCAGGACTGATTACACTGCCTCTACAAAACCTACAAGAGCATCTCAGGATTGATCATATGCCTTTGCAAAAACCTGTGTACCATACTGTCACATCATCGTCTTCAGATCACCTCATCGTCCACGGAGCACGACCCAGATGAACATCACACAACACTTACACTCACCGGCATGGGAAGACACAACTCAACCATCCGTGAAAGGCTCAGCACTTATATCTATGCCATGGGAAGACACACCTTAACCATGCGAGAATGGCACCGCACTTATATCCATAGCCATGGGAAGACACACCTCAACCATGCTAGGAATGGCACAACACTTATATCGTAGCCATGGGAAGACACACCTCAACCATGCTCGAATGGCCCAACACTTATATCACATCCATGGGAAGACAGACCTCAACCATGCTTGAATGGCCCAACCCTTACAGCAATGACCATGGTAAGACAAACTTCAACCATGTCAGAATGGCTCCAGCCCTTACATCAACGACCATGGTAAGACAAACTTCAACCATGTCGGAATGGATCATGTGCATCTGTGTCTCCGGACTCATCACTTCCCCTTGGAAGGCATCTCGATCTGAAGTACACCAAGTCTCCCTCTGAAATATTCATACTTCACTCTAGCCAGTGGCTTGGTCAACACATCGGATATCTGCTCGTCCGTTGCAACATACAGGAGCTTCACTGCTCCTCTCTGCACCATATCCCTGATATAGTGATACTTGATCTCAATGTGCTTCGACTTGTCATGAAACACTGGTTTCTTCGACAACTTCACACAACTCTGGTTGTCACAATATATACAAGTAGCACATAAATGGATATCAAACAGATCATTCAGTAGCTTCCTGAGCCATACTACCTCACAACTAGCCGAACAAGATGCAACATACTCTGATTCGGCTGTACTCAGTGCCACACGGGACTGCTTCCTGCTAAACCAAGAGATCATACCGGATCCCATACTGAAGCAACATCCCGAACTACTCTTCCGATCAATGGCACTTCCTTCCCAATCCGAATCAACATAACCCTCCAGGTTAAAATTTTTATTTGCCTCATACTTGAGCCCATAGTCAACTGTACTCTTTAGGTACCTCATAATATTCTTCACAGCTATCAGGTGAACATGTCTTGGATCTATCAAGTACTGGCTCAAAGTGTTCACTGCAAAGCAGATATCTGGTCTCGTATTCATCAGGTACATCAAGGACCTAATCATCTGATGATACATCGTAGCATCAACCGACTCAGATGAAGCATCACACAGAAGTTTCAGGTTCGATGCCATAGGTGTAGCCACGGCCTTGCAGTCCATCGTCCTGAACCTCTTCAGGATCTCTATTGCATACTTCCCTTGTCCAAGGAAGATTCCATTTGCACTCCACCACACCTCCATACCAAGAAAGTAGTGCATCATACCCACGTCCTTCATCTCGAACTCGGCAGCAAGCTTTCTCTTTGTTTCGGCAATCAATCTATCCTCACCTATCATAAACAGGTCATCCACATACAATAGTAGTATCACTAGATTGCCTTCCTCAACCTTGTAGAAAAGTTTGGAATCCGCTTTACTCTTGGTAAAGCCCAAACTAGATAGGAAGCCATCTATCCTACCATACCAGGTCCTAGGTGCCTGTTTCAAACCATACAAGGCTTTCTTTAGTTTGCACACATGTGATTCTCGGTCATGTGTCTCAAACCCGACTAGCTACTCCACATACACTTCTTCTTCAACTACACCATTCAAGAAAGCTGTCTTGACATCCATCTGGTGTACCTTCCATTTCATCACTGCAGCCAGAGCCAGTACTGATCTAATGGAAGTGTATATGGCCACAGGAGCAAAAGTCTTTTCATAATCAATCCCTTCTTTCTGGGAGAAGCATGAGCTACAAACCTATCTTTGTATTTCTCTATGCTACCATATGCAACATGCTTGATCTTATAGATCCACTCCCTCTTGATCTTTGCTTCCTGGATTACCTGTCCTATTCTGAAGTAGCTTCTTCTACTCCTTTCTGTTGTAAAACGTAAGGAGTGGTAAACTCCCTCTTAATCCCTGAATCACTGCATAGCTTTCTTGAAGTCTGCTGAAGTGAATTCTCCACCATTGATCTTCTTTTCAGTTTGGTTTTCTATCAAGGCTTTGAATTCCTTGAATTTGTTGAATACTTCATCTTTGTTCTTAAAGAAATAAATCCAAGTCTTTCTAGAGAAATCATCAATGAAAGAACCATAGTATACATACCCACTCAGAGAACTGGATGACATCGGACTGCATACATCGGAGTGGATAATTCCTTTTTCCTTACTTGCTTGTAAATGCCTTCTTTGTGTTCTTTCCTTTTTCAAATCCTTTGCAAACATCTTCATACTTTTACTGGATTTTAGGAAGACCTTCTATTGCTTTGCTTGCTATTGGAAGTGCTCTATAGTGCACATGAGCAAGCCTTTTATGCCAAAGTTCACTTGGCTCCATGAATTCATGTACCATGGCATGTTCAGGTTGGCCCTTCAATTTGTATAGTCCTCCCTCTTGCTCTCCAATCACCACTGCATTATCTATAGTATTACCTTTTGGCCACATTAGGACTTGGCCATCTACAAATGCAACCCTCATGCCTTTTGCATCCAATGCAGATATGGAGAGTATGTTCTTCTTGAGACCTGTAACATATAGTACATCTTTCATCTTCATAGACTTTCCAGAGTCTAGCTTGTAGGAGGCTTCACCACTCCCTTTTATTGGATACTGGTAGTCATCCCCAAGTTTCACCTTGTGGGGTGATTCATGTTCAGATAGGTTCATAAAGGATTCCTTGAATCCTATCATGTGTTTAGAAGCCCCACTATCTATAAGCCAATCATTACTTCCATGGGTAATGGTACCAGTGAGGGCAGAAATTAGAACATACTCTTCATCACTTGAAGAGTCTTCACTTTCTTATCTAGCCTTCTTCCTAGGAGGTTCATCATCCTCAGCAGCATGAGGACAATTTATGGAAATGTGTCCCCTTTCATCACAAGTATAGCACCGAATATGAGAGAGATCTTTCATAGATCTTCCAGAGCTTTCCTTCTGTCTTTGGTGATAGTGTTTACCTTTCCTGTGATGAGAGTGCTCCCTTTTGATATTATCTTTCCTGGTGTTTGATGTGAGAGCTTGATCTTCATTCCCCATTTTCTCTTCTCGAGCTATAATCCGAGCTTCTTCCTGTGAGCATTCTTCCCACAGTCTACTGAATGTGATAAGTTTCTTCCTAGCACAAATTCCTTGGATGAAGGAATCCCATGACCTAGGAAGGCCATTAAGAGTGGTCATTACCACTTCTCCATTTTCTATATCTTCTCCCATAGCTTCAAGTTGTTCTTTTATCTGGGAGACCCTTGGGAAATAAGATTGCATAGTCTTTTCATTCTGGATCTTGACATTCTTCAATTGATTCCTCAAGGTCATCTTCTGATTTATGTTCTTCCCTTCAAATAGCTTGGTCAGGGAATCAAACATCTCCTTAGGTGTCTTTAGAGATGACAAATGGGGTATGAGATGGTCTTTGATAGAGTAAGCAATGATCCTCTTTTCCTTGACCAAGTTCTTCTTGTGTAGGGCCTTAGCCTCTTCTCCCTCTGGGACAGGGACCTCTTCACTTATGTAAGTGTCCAACTCATTTTCTTCCAGGATTAACCCAATCCTCTACTTCCATGCTCGGAAGTTACCAGCCCCTTCAAGATTATCCTCAAACTTGGTGTGGTGAGACATCTTAAAGAGTACTTCAAATGGAAATAGAAAAGATTTAGGTCTTACCACTTAATTTGCTGAAAACTGGATCTGGTCCCGGATTAGGGTTTGTTAGAGAAACCCTAAAAATTCAAACTTTGAATTTCAAACTTTTGAAAGGATAGAAAGATGCGCCTTGATGAGCTAATCATCCTGGTATACTCAGATTTTGAAAACTGAAAAGTTTCACCCTTCAGAAATGATTTTCAATCTCTCGGATTCACTGGGGAGGACCCTGGATTAGGGTTTGAGTTTCCCGGAGCTTCACCCAACCAAAAAGTTCGATCCAAAGCTCTAAACTTCGATTTTTCCAAGGAGCTTCCAGTTCCGGTCTCAGATTTCAGAAATTCCTATTTTGTGGAAACCCTAATTTTTAGGGCCAAAAATAAAAGTGCCCAGAATTGAGATATGATTGGACAAAAAGATTCACCTTGCCGAGGAGAGTCAATCTATCATATTTCTTTTCCAAAATCTGTGGAGAGAAACCCAATAAATAAGAAACCCTAGTTTCCGCAACTGCACACTGTCTTCTTCTCAGGTTAGCTCTAATACCATGTTAGATTTTGAGCATTAATTCAACATACTCTAGGATCTTTACTAAGAGAATAACATGTACAACATATCTATCATATCAAGCATAAAAAGCAATCACATAAGGAAATGGACACACAGAGTTTCACTGGGGAAAACCATAAAGGTGAAAAACCCCACAACTTCCTCAGAGATAGAAAGAGCAATGATACAACCCAAGTACAAGAGATAGTCTTCTCCTAGCAGCTACTCCTCCTTCCTCGCTAGTGCGCCACTTTCCGAGTAGTGTAGAAGTGAATAATGAGATGATCAAATAGAGTGCTCCCTCACTCTATTTATACTTAACCTGACTTACCTAATAAACTAGGAGGGCCGACTTCTCTAGGAGAGTCTAATAACCCATGGTTACATTAATCAGGGCCAACTTCACACTTGGTGGTCTAATAACCCATCAAAGCAAGTTACGACACTTGCCAATACAAATGACGACACTTTTGTATAGAGGAATAATACCATCTCTATAGGAGTACAATATACATGGGTGAAATACATTCTGAAGTTACATATACATCAAAAAACTAACATGGTATCAAAGCTAACCTAAAAAGAAGACATTGTGCAGCTTCGGGAAGCTAGGGATTCTAAATTTTGGGTCTTCTCTCCACAGATCATTAAGAAAAGGAGGCTAGGATAACTCTCCCTAGAAGGGTGCATCTTTTTGTCGAAGCAAAATCGAATTTCGAGAATTTTTATTTTTGGACCTATCACTACTGCCGAGAGAAACTAGGGCTTCTTGTTTTGGGAAGTTTCCTCCACATATCAGCCTCAAAAGAGGGTCAATTCAATTCTCCCTAGGAGGGCGCATGTTCTTGTGAAAGAAGAATTGAATTCTGAGAATTTTCATTTTTGGACCCGTCACTACTGCTAGAGGAAAACTAGGGCATCATCTATTTTGGGATTCTGTTCACAGATTTGGAGAAGTGAGTACATTGGACAACTCACCTTGAGGCACATCTTCATGTCCAATCAGAAGTTCCAAATTCCAATTTTGGAAAATTAGGGTTTCTCTTACAAACCCTAGGCCAACCAGCTCCAGAACCAGTTTGGGAATCTAAAAGTGGTAAGACCTAAAAGATTTGATATTTCCATTTGAATTTCTCGTTAAATATGTCTCACTACACGAAGCTTGAGGATAAGCTTGAAGGAGCTGATAACTTCCAAGCATGGAAGTATAGGATTACCCTTGTCCTTGAAGAAAATGAATTGGACAAGTATATAAATGAAGAGGTTCCAGCACCAGAGGGAGATGAGGTTAAAGCCTTACATAAGAAGAACTCGGTTAAGGCCAAGAGAATCATTAGAGATTCCATTAAGGATCATCTAATCCCACATGTGTCATCTTTGAAGACACCTAAGGAGATGTTTGATGTTTTGACAAAGCTATTTGAAGGGAAGAACATCAATCAAAAGATGACCTTGCGAAACCAGCTTTAGAATGTGAAGATTCAAAATGCAGAGACCATGCAGTCCTATTTTACCAGGGTCTCATAGATCAAGGAGCAGCTTGAAGCAGTGGGAGAAAAGGTAGAAGAAGGAGAGATTGTGATGACCACCTTGAATGGTCTCCCAAGATCATGGGACTCATTCATTCAAGGGATATGTACAAGACAGAAGTTAATCACATTCAGTAGGTTATGGGAAGAATGTTCACAAGAAGAAGGTCGACTTGTGGCTCGAGAAGAGAATATGGGAGCAAATGATGATCAAGCTCTCACAACAGACACTAGAAGGAATCATAACAAGAGGGAGCACCATCATCATAATAAGAGGGAGAAACACCACCAAAATCAGAGGGAGAACTTTAGAAGATCCAGAAGAGATCTATCCAACGTTAGATGTTATACATGTGATGATAAGGGACACTACTCCAGATATTGTACCAAAAAAAAAAGTGTCTCCCACAATAAGAAGAACAATAAGAAAAGACACCATGATCACACCGCAAAAGATGTTGAACCCCCAAGGAAGAGAACCATAGAAGAAAGAGAATATTCTTCAAGTGATGAAGAATATGTACTATAATGACGATAACCAGTTACAAGGGTTCATTCAGAAGGTTCCACCTCATAAGGTGAAATCTAGAGATGACATTTAGTAGGAGAAGATGCTCTATGGAAGCCTCTTGTTGTTGACCAAGTCACGACCACAGTCGACAGGGGTCCACCAACTATCGACACATACCGCAATCTCCCTAGGCACCGGCCCGGGCAGGTTTGAGCCCACCTAGCAACACTCGTAGAGCGGATGAGGTCTCACTCGAGGCGTCCAGGAAGAGCAGACGAAACCATGTTTCCACCGAGGGAGGAGGCACGTTGCGGCAGTATGATACCAACAACAATTCTAAGTATTCATCATGAAGTTATAGCATATCACTTTAATCACGGCATTTGACATTACAGTAAACAGATATCTATAACATACTATTGTGGCATCCACATCATAGCGACAAAAACAGATAATTGCATTAAGACAAGACAATAACATAAGTATCGAGCAACATTACACACAGATTGCACCAAATCATCATCTTTATATTACTGTGGCAAACCAAAAGCAGTACATGAATCTCTGCGCAACTCCCGCATTATATCTCTGTCAATCTCCGCATATATCTCTATCTCACTCTTCTATCCATCGACTCCCCTCTAACACTTACAATTCTCATCTATTTATAGGCTTCTGCCAATTATAATACTTGTCCACTTATCTAATCGACACTTGTGGACAATCGACTAACTGACTTGGTCTAATGACCCAAAAACCCACGTACAGCGGTACAATTGACTCGATATTACAAAATACATGACCCAAAACCCGCCATCTACGGTGTACTTGACTCAATATTACAAAATACATGGTCCAAGTGACCCAAAACCCGCCAACTGCGGTATACTTTGGCACCAAATACTCCTTTCGTGCCTTCATCCAACATGTCGCAACGTCGACGGTACCGTGACACATCCTCATCAAACCGCCTACCAATAGGCCCCCAACACAATCTTGTGGCTCACCCTCGATCCACGTCAACTGCTGGACAGAGTGCATGTCGTGGTCCTTGCCTTGAAGTCTGCATACGGCTGTTCAAAATTCCTCACCAACTCCTGAGCCTCCTGAGCTGCTGCCTGACTGCTGACCACATCTTCGATCGATGGGTGATCGACAAGCTTGTCCATGACCTGTTGTCGAAACTTCTGTACTGCGGGGAGTGCTTCACTGGCCTGCAGCATCAGTTTCCCGCCAGTGTCCTGGAATTCTTCTAACTGGGCTGCCTGCAGCTTCTGGCATTCGTCTGCCTTGGCGACCCGTTGTTGCAAGTCCTTTAGTTCGCACGACTTAGAAACTTGCTCCATTGGGGGAAAAGTTCTCATCACAGCCTTCAATGTGGCCACTTGGCCCTCCACTTCCTGCCGGGTCTTAGTGAGATGCTCAATTTGATCATCGTGAACGATGCGACCCCCAAAAATCTACTATTTCGATGGTGAGCCTGGTTGCCTTCATATCCAACTCCTCCATCTGGGTGGCAACTTCCTCAATTGCCCTTCACCGATCATCTAGTTCAGTTTGAGGCGTACTTGGTTTCAACTGTGCCTTCAATTGGTCATTCTCTTGTCACAAGTGAAGAATAGCATCCCCCAATCAATGTACTCAGTGAAGCACATCTACCTCTTCAGTAGGCTCCAGGACATGTTGATAATTTTTCGCAATCGCTCGGTCAACTCGAGCACTGTCATCCCACATGCGAGCCTTCTTCGTAATAAGGAAGTCTTGTTCTTTTTTAAGTTCTTCTACTTCGCGACTCTTCTCAGCCCGCTCCTTCTTAAGGTCGGCTTCCAGATCATCCACGGCGGTTCGGCTATAGCAGCCCTGCTTGTAAGCTCATCCATCGCAGCAGTTGCAGCTGCCTCACTAGCCTGTAAGTGCTGAAATCTCTCGTTGATTTCTTGCATCCTATCCGCCATTTCCTGGGAGGCGACCTTCTGCGTTGTCACCAGCACCATTGCCGGTAGTTCATTAACATTAACAGCAATCTGGGTAACCGTCTACAGCACATTCTGCAAATCCTCGTTGTCGGTCACAACCGCAGTCGGGGGAATGTTGATATTCTGGACCTGGGGCATAGTGTGGATTGTGACCGTCTCTTGTATGGGTATAGTACCCGGGTTCCTTTTGTGATACTGCATTACACAAAGAATCCATACGAGCAACAAGCATAGAAAATCCCTCCTCCAGTTTGACAGACATCTTATCGGCAACCACTATGGCGGCATTGTTAATGGCTTTGATTAACCGACCCATCTGCGCCTCTGCTGGTAAAGACATCCCACTGATCCTAGCATGCTCATGGTGCCGTTTTGTTCGATTTTCGTCCAGAGCACGATCGCTATCATCCGCAGTTGGTGTGTGTTGTGACTCATGATTGAAACTATGATGACTCTTCTGATCTTTAGCTGATACTTGATCCTTAGGGCCCTCTGGTGGACCTCTAGCATCAATTTCTGTAGAACTCATGAGTTTTCGCCAAGCCGCCGGCCACTCATTCATAGTAGCCTCCAAATCTTCCGCTATTACTTTATACCTTGTCTACAACCATTGGTGATTAACATCACGGAAAGCCTGTATATGTATGACACTCGGGCATATTGCAAATGCCATGACAGGCGTGAACTGTGCCACAGTGTCTGGATATATTCACGGGACCTGTGTTGCTACGTCACAAAGCATTTCTGAGTACAGTCAAAACTGCGTTTGGAACTCCCGGATGCGCTCAGGATCTCGCACAAACCATAGATTTTGATAGCGTTCCCATCGACATTCTGCTGCAGCCGGGCAGTCCATACCTTGGTAGGTGTCAGGCTCTTTCCATGCAACTAGAGCAATCAGTAGCAACAACCAACTATATGAGAAAGCGCCTCTACCCACTTGGACATTGGCGATGTCCTCCATTAGCTAGTTCAACAGATATAAGGACTAGTTCATCTGCACCCCTTCTACGCATTGCTCCGCGCAAGCAACTATCCCTGAATTACATTGGTTAGGCTGACCTCCCCTAATCACTTTACAACACAGGATCATAATGCCTGTGAGTACCTCCTGATTATTGCAGCTACGGGTGCGATACCCACGCCCATCCGATTCCAAGGCATATTTTTGTGCCATCGACGCGCTCATTTCTTCTCGTTGTGCTTTCCTTGAATAAACTGCACTGGATCAACACCATTCTTGGGCAAGCCGGTAATGTGAGAAATCAAGTCAATAGTAATCGGGACCTCTCTGTCCAACCATAACGAACCTCCGTGGAAGCATGACAAGAGCTACTTTACACAATTTCCAACTTCGACCAAGCACCCAAAATGTAGCATGTTAATTAGCCCTAACAAGCCATCCTGTCGCAGTCCTCATGCCCATTCATGTATCGATGGGTCTAGTAAATTGCGTGTCTCAGGCACATATGGTGCTAATGCAATTTCGGGTTGAGCCACCATGTCGTGGTCCTCATAATGCAGGCGCTTTAGTGCCGGCCCAATGTCCACCGAACATGTCATCCCAGCCAGGAGGGCAGGCATCTTCACACTGAACTTTGGTTTAGGATTTAACTGACGTGGGGGGGCATCCAGCCGAATAGGAGGGAAGTAACCAAGGATATTACTTGCGGAGTGTCCTAAACATGGGGCAGGGGGAGGAACGACGCGACTGGATTGTCCCACCTGCTCCGGTACTCCACCGACCACCGCAGACCGAAGTAATCTCTTACTCTTCAGGGAGTCAGAAGGCTGACCCCCTCGACGGTTCTTAGAAACAGTTGATGCTCCCACCGGCATATTGGCAACCTCGGCGCCAAGATCAACAGTGTCCAAGGACACAGCTTCTTGTTCGATAAAAACTGGAACAAATGGAGACTCGTCATAATATACCTAACAGTAATTGACTGAAAGCACGATAGCGTTACACAACAACACAACTTGCTAATTTCTTGGTGTCTTCTGCCCGACGCTAAACCCTGCTTATAACATCGATCCAAGCTGGCCATAATCATGACTAAATCATGCATTAACTCAACCAAATCCTTGTATTAATTAGGGAAATCCGTCGGTGATCCTATCCTTCCCTCGACCGTATCCGCCATTAATGCCCATAATGTGAACACGCTGTTAATTAACGATCTCCACTTTTGGCATTTATTACTGATTTGATTGGGTCACCATGCGGCCATATATCGCTGACTGTTTCAAACTTGCGGTACAAGCCTCCCTGCTGTCGCATACCTTCTTCTGTTGGTGTGCCTTCTACCACCAAGAAACCCACAACAATCATCATTTTCACCATTTTTTTTTTTTTTTTAATAAACTTATTGTCGTAGAGTAACACTAAGTCGCCTTGCTGAAATTGTTTGTTTTTGATGTGGCAATCATGCCATGCCTTTTGACGGTCCTTCTCTACCCCTTGGTGAAATATAGTGATAAATCGAACCTCTTCTAGCTCCACCAATTGTGCTAGACGCTTGTCTAATGCTGCGACATCATCCATACCTGTAATAGCCGCAATGCGTAGACTTGGGACAATATACTCCATCGGCATAATTGCTTCCTTCCCATATACCAGCTTGAAAGGTGTCTGACCAATCAGTCATTTACATGTAGTGCGATAGGCCCATAATACCGCTGGAACTTTCAAATCCCAGTCATCGCAGTTTGCATTGCACACCTTTGTCAATGCATGCTCCAATACCTTGTTAAAATCCTCCACCATTCCATTCACCTGTGGGTGATAGGGTGTACTCTTCTTATGCTGTATCTGCAATTCCACCGTCAATGCGCTGATAGTGCGATTAAGAAAGTGGCTTCCTTGATCACTCAGCAATATCTTGGGGCAGCCAAAATGAGTGATAATGTGATCAAACAAAAATCGAGCAGTTGTTGCGGCGAAGCAATCAACTACAGGAGCTTCCTCAACCCATCAAGTCAAATACTCTGTCGCTGTAATGATGTATTGCGCACCCGTACGTTTCCTTGGTGGATTGATCGGCCCAACAAAATCCACAACCCATTTCTCAAACGGTTGCAATGTTACCTGAGGTAGCAATGGCATCTCATCTCGTCTGGACGGTTTGCCAGTTCATTGACAAACATCGCAAGATCGTGCATAGTCTGTCGCATCATTATGTAATGTAGGCCACCAAAGACCTGCGCGTAGTATTTTCCTGGCAGTCGCCCGACCACCATAATGTCCTCCCGCAACTCCACCATGTGCCTCAGCCAATACTGCGCCTGCTCATGCGGTAAGACACATTTGCACAATATCTCATCGGCACCCAATTTATACAACTCTGTCGCGATCAGTTTAAAGTCAGCAGCCTTGACGACCAATTTCTTCTTCTGAGTAGTGGTAAAGTCATCGGGCGTGGTGTCGGTCACCAGAAAATGAAGGATGTCATCGAAGTAGTGATCAGTAGCGGCAACGTGAAATAGTTGGGTAGCCAGCAACCCATTGTCGATATTAGTAAGTTCCTCCCCTGTATCAATCCGTGACAAATGATCTGGTCCAACATTCAACCGCTCCGGCTTCACAACAACCTCAAAATAAAACTCCTAAAACAACAATAGCCAGCGACAGATCTTCCCCCCTTCCCCCCCAACACGGGCTTATTGACCAAGTATTTCAAAGCAGAATGATTAGTGAACATTTTAAAATGGCCACCCAACAAATATTCCTAAATTTTTGCAATGCGTAAACCATGGCCAGACCTTCTCGTTCTGTGGTAGTGTAATTATGTTCTGCAGAGGACAGCTTCCGACTGGAAAAAGCAATAGGATGATCAATGTCGCCTTCTCCTGGTTGAGCCAATACAACCCGTAAAGCAACCGATGAAGCATCAACATGGACATGGAATTCCTTACTCCATTCTGGAAAGACCAGGATCGGTGCCGACGCCATCTTAGCCTTGAGCGTTTCAAAACTTGCCTAGCATTTCGGGTTCCACTGGAATGCCACATCCTTTTTCAACAACTTCTCCATAGGGGCTGTAATTGTAGCATAACCCCTGATAAACTTGCGATAATATCCTATATGACCCAAGGTGGCGCGTAACTACTTAACAGTGGTTGGCGGTTGCAACCCCAAAATAAGCGCAATTTTGGATGGATCAACCAACAATCCCTACTTACACACGATATGACCCAGCAATATTCCAAAGGGTGCACAAAATATACATTTCTTCAAGTTCAGGGATATCTGGTGCTCTCGGCATCGCTCAAGCATTAACTGTAGATTGGACAAATGATCACGAATCAATCCATAAACAGTCCAATCATCCATATATACCTACATAAACTTCTGAATAAAATCTTTGAATACGGCAACAACGACCCGAGAAAATATCGCAGGTGCATTCTTCAGACCAAAGGGCATGACTGTGTACTGAAAGCAACCCCATTCAGTAACAAAAGTTGTCTTATGGAGGTCTTCCTTGGAAATGTGAATATGATGGTAGCTAGAGAATCCATCAGTGAAAGAGTACATCTCCTGGCCACCCACTCCTTCAAGTACTTCATCAGTAAACGGGGTCGGAAAGGGGTCATGTAACCAGGCATCGTTCAACTTCCGCAAATCGACACAAATGCGCACTTCGCCTATTTTCTTGTCCTGCACCACCATAGGACTGATCCATTCTGAATCTTCCACAGGTTCGATAATACCAGCATACAACATCTGATCAAGTTCTGCCTTGACCTTTTCTTTATGTCATGGATTTAGCCAATAAGGTCATTGTCGAACTGGCTTAGCATCTGGTTTCAATGGAATCCTCATCTCTCCTAAATCACCCAAGATTCCCTTCATTTCGGAAAAATTCGTGGGAAACATGTCCTGAAACTCATGCAATAACTCGGTAACCTTACTCATCATCTCTTCATCCCAAAAATCCCCAACATTAGAAAACTTGGGAGTAGCCTCAGTGCCGATATTCATTTTGTGAAGCTACAACGGCTGATTGAATGGATTACTTGGCGCAACAGGTGGTACCACATCGCGACTTCCTTCGGATTCGGGGATGTTGATATTCCGGGGATCATCATCGTCCTCTAGCCCTCCACTGACGTTGAAGCACTCCATGAGAGACTGCATCTAACTATGGGTGTGTGGATCAATAGGGCAGGCCACTGGAACAACCTGAAATATCACATCGCGGATGAGCTGCAGGGCGTTATGGACATCAGGGTTGGCATCTGCAAATGTGAAGGTATGAGTGAAACAGATCGTCAACTCCCCCCATGTTGTAATGTCACGACGCAACTCGGATGCAGTATACGACAAGCACAGTATCTCCTCCAAAGTATGGACAAAAGCATGAACCCACTCATCTCTGAGTCGCGTTACCCACAATCATTGACACTCCATCACATGATCACCAGGATCAGTTTGACCATCATACTTACCGGTGTGATAAATCTCAGTAATGCCAAATCAAACCATCATCAACCCGCGGCACTGTGACCAATCTTTAATGAATTTCTTATGTGTCTCCCACCAGCGTGCTGGAGCAGCCTTCAGTGGTTCCTCCAAGGCCAACAATCGCTAGGGTTCTGAGACCCGTTCTTCAAATTCTGCCAAAACGTTAGTGAGGTCAGGCAACCAGTCATAGACAGGCAATGTGACTGTTTCTGTCGCAACCCGACATAAGGATTGCATAACTAAGCCACATTTCCGGAACGGTACTTCATGCATCCGGTTCTGCCAGTGCTCTAATGCATGATTAGAGTCGGAAGACGCAGAACTCTTGTTGCGCCACTCTAGCTCACCGTGGATCGTGGGATGAATGTAGTCCTCAAGAATATTAAATGCATGATCCCAGCTAGTGTGATTGGCATCTTTGACAGACTCAACATATCGGTGTCCTTCAGCCGGTTCCAACGGAGCGATGACTCGAAAATTGCGATTCTCAAAATTCATCATGCGCTCCTTGAAGTTGATTACAGCTCCACTATCGTTAGCCCATCCTATCCCTAATAGTGCAGGATAGGAGCTTCCTCCATCAACTACTTCAATGACGTCAAAATCAACATAAGTCTTCATGCCCTCAATATCAATCGTGAGCCGCGAAACCCTCCCAATCGGTGTAACCTTCGCATGGTTAGCCAACCGGAGCTGCATAGGAGACCAGCTCAATGGGGGACTCCCCATCTTCTGCCACGCCTGCTTGGTTAAGATGTTAACATCTGAACCAAGGCCAAGAATCACAAAGTCAACATCATAGTCACCAATCTGAATATTCGTTCGCATTTCCTTGCCATTCTTCCATCGCTATAAGGAGTTTACTGCTGACTCCTGTCATCCTTTCAGAAATCACTGCAACCATCCCTCAATCTCACCCAAGGCAGTCGGGTCTCGTGGCAATGACAAATAGCTTTCAAGTAACTTCTACAATATCCCTAGTGGGGGTCGATCGACGTCTGATGTGGTATCAAAGATAGGTGGCATATCGCAAACAACAGCCTTACCGCGATCCTTCTCCAAAGTGCGACGTGCTTCCAGGAACATCTCCCGCTCCGCATCAATGTCGAAATTTACCATCTTCTGACCAACCAAGCAAATGAGTGGTCGCGAACCATCTTCCCCAGTCGTCTTGCCTCCATGAGTGACAACAGCCACCGATGCATCTTGTGGTCGCGATTCTGTAGAAATAGTCGCAATATTGGCACCCTGTGTTTGGTTCTCCTGTAGGTTCCCTGGTTTATTTACGTTCAGATTACCGTTCGGCGGTGGTCGCAGGGGTTGGTTCTGCACTGGGTGCTGTAACAGGTTCTGTACCAGTTGCTGTACTGGGTTCTGTAGTTGCGGAGTGTTCCCAGCCTGCCATCTTGCAATCAACTGTGGACAAATCTCGACTGTATGATCATTACCGAAACAAAACGTACACTTATTCTGTAGCAGTGGGAAGTCGCGCTAATAATGTCCCCATACCGCACAGTGGTAACATTGAACAGGTCCACGACCACCTCGGCCTCCTCCTCCATGACCAAATCCACCACCGCGTCCGCCCCTGTAGCCTCCCCGATAGCCGCCCTACTGCTGATACTGAGGTTGGTTAAACTACTGCTGCATGGGTGCTAGCGGCATCCCTTGCCCTTGCAATACATACTGTGATTGTTGCACGTACTGAGGCTGCGGGGGGTTCAACGGTGTATATTGCGGTACGAACTACTGTGGTTGCTGTTGTTGCGGTACCAATTGCATTTTTGGTTGCGGCTGAGCTACCTGCGGCTGTAGCGGTGCAGCGTGCTGATCATCTTTGACATAGAATGCATCACACATTCTCTCATGTAGCAACCCATATGCACAGCAATCCTTGTCATCATGACCCACCAACTTGCAGAATGTGCAATAAAGATTTCGTGGGGTTGTCACCATTTTTTGCATATACGGGCAACTATCATGACCGTGCCCAAATACCGAACAAACGCGACACCACGGCATACTGCCGCCATTCAATGGATTGGGCACACTGGAGACCAAATAATTACGAAAATCCAGGAAATCATCTTTCATATGTCCCTCTTGTTGACATCGCGTACACCATACTTCATCGCGCTGTTCCTTGTTCTTCTTTAAATCTTGCAACTGTATAGTCTAGTTGGCAAGCTGCGTTTGAATCTGCGACATCTCGGCTGCATTATCTCCAATCGCATTGCAATCTCTAGAGCTTCGCTAGGCATTGATATGTTTTGCTGCATCAGCGGCAGTCGAATGTGGGGTAACAGTGCTGCAATGAACCATTCTTCATGTTGGACAACGCTCATATCGAAACTAACCTTTGCCATCAGTGTCTTGAATCGTTGTTCGAAATCCCACACTGTCTCATTGGGATATTGTTTAATTTCCTTCAGTTCAGTAATATATTGAGCCTCCGACTTAGGCCGTCTAAATTCAGCAATCAGCCCATCCCAAATCTCATCCAGGGACTTCTTTGGGGTCCTAGTAGGGACTAAAATGAACTTCATGAACCAATCTAAGGCACGACCTCGCAGAGTCGTGGCTAACTGTCCTTTCTTAGTATTGTCATCAGTGATCTATTTCACGGTCTAGACCGCTTCACACAAAAAACAATATTGTTCTGTGTTGTCTGTCGCACTTCCATGGAACAACGGTAGCTTAGCATCATCACCCACCATCTTGGGCTTCCTTTCTCCTGTCGCTGCGCTACTACCAATTAACTTTTGCAGTATTGACGAACTTGGCGGTGTCGAAGTATTATTTATTGCTGGTTGAGAGTCGGTGAGCAAAGGGGTGGGTATGTTTGTGCTGGGGTTTGGTCCTACCTCTATCCTGGGCGTAGCCTGGTTGTCCCTGTCAGGACTGTGAGGTCGCTTTGTCCCGTGTGTCCTTCCTTCACGGTCTTGCAGTCCGATCGCAGCAGGACCTTCTCCTATCCTCTGCCTCTTTTCCTGTCGGAACCTTTCTCCTCCCCTCATAAGGCCACTTTCTTCCTCGGCTTCGCTCACAGTCTCCTCATGGTCTGCACCCATCTACCCCTTTACCATTCCTTCGACCACCCCCCAACAGTCGCGATACCCACGGCCTCCGCCCACCAAGCTGTTTACTGATCAAGGTGCCTCGTCAATATACCTTTCTCGTAGATTAGCATCTTAATCAACAATTAGAGTGACAGCAAAAACCTTCCCCTCGATCCATCAAAGAAGTATCTTTCAGCTTCACTATAGGATTTCTTCGTGTCGACCACAAATTCAATGATATATCCTTCCAAGATGCTATCAAGCCAAACTTCGATAGCCCGCGATGCCTTATTATTGACTTCCTGCAGCTCCTGGATCAACTCCGGGGTCCAAGTCATTGGTTCACCACCTTGGAAATTTCTCTTTTGGGAGGTCAGCTTTGACAACCACTCATATAGAACAACCAGGAATTCAGAGAAGAACCACTCGTACGGACCGTCGTGAATATATCTTCCCAACCAGTGATCTACCGCTAGTCACGTGTTCCGACTTTCCTTTTCAGCAAATTCCCGCAGTCTCTGATCAAACCAACTCTATATCTCCGGCTTCATCGGGTGCCACAACATGTCCTCCTCTTACTCTGCACACGGTCCCGGAAACGGAACCATTTTTTGACCAAGTCGCGACCTCACAGTCGACAGGGGTCCACCAACCGTCGACACATACCACAATCTCCCTAGGCACTAGCCCGGGCAGGTTTGAGCCCACCCAACAACACCCACAGAGTGGATGAGGTCTCACCCAAGGCATCCAGGAAGAGCAAACAGAAACACGTTGCGGTAGTATGATACCAATAGCAATTCTAAGTATTCATCATCAAGTTATAGCATATCACTTGAATTGCAGCATTTGACATTACAGTAAACAAATATCTATAACATACTATTGTGGCATCCACATCATAGCGACAGAAACAGATAATTGCATTAAGACAAGACAATAACATAAGTATCGAGCAACATTACACACAAATTGCACCAAATCATCATCTTTGTATTATTGTGGCAAACCAAAAGCAGTACATGAATCTCTGCGCAACTCCCGCATTATATCTTTGTCAATCTCCGCATATATCTCTATCTCACTCTTCTATCCATCGACTCCCCTCTAACACTTACAATTCTCATCTATTTATAGGCTTCCGCCAATTATAATACTTGTCCACTTACCTAACCGACACTTGTGGACAATCGACTAACTGACTTGGTCTAATGACCCAAAAACCCGCATACTGCAGTACAATTGACTCGATATTACAAAATACATGACCCAAAACCCGCCATCTGCGGTATACTTGACTCAATATTACAAAATACATGGTCCAAGTTACCCAAAACCCGCCAACTGCGGTATACTTTGGCACCAAATACTCCTTTCGCGCCTTCATCCAACGTGTCGCAACGTCGGCGGTACTACGACACATCCTCATCAAACCGCCTGCCAACACTTGTCCATTTCAGCATTGGTTAGGATATAAAAGAAAGGGAAAGTGAAGAATACTTGCTCAACATTTCCAATCATAAGCAAGAAAGGCACATGACCTTAGAATTAGATGATGAAGTAGAGCAAACTCTCAGAGACTCCAATAGTTCTTGCAAGGAAGCAAAGATCAAAAGGGAGTCCACCCAACAAACAAACAAAGATAAGTATTTGAAGCGTCATTTCTTGTATATCTAATTACTTAAATAATATTGATCAGTTGTGTACATACTTATGTTCCTAGATTTAGGTTGTGTATATTAGGATATTTGCATTAATGAACAGTCCACTACTAATATGCATGTGATGGGTAAGTGGCCTATGGTACTGTACAACATTCCAATGCTACTCATCTAGAATTAAACCTTTTTGCTGACATGTTGGGAGTAGTGCACACTCTTAACAATGTTCTGGTAGAGATGGAAGGCATTGTAATATCCTTGGGAAGATTCGACCAAAATATTAACTCTACTTCAATTTTTTCATAAAATTCACTAGTCAAATTTTTGACAATTTTATGAGCAGAGTAGGAAGTAAGTGACGGGGACTGAATCAAGGTATGAGGTTGGTAGGATGAACATTCAATTCTAGAAAATGTATGCACTGAGGTGCAGCAGTAGGTCAGGATATCATATCAGAGGTGTCTTATGCACAAGGTACCGGTACCATTCACTTTTCAACATAGAGCAAGTCTATGCCTACTTTGAGGCTTCCTGGGTAGCTAGCATATGCATACTGGACAGGTGGGGATACTGAGAGTTAATGACAGAGGTAATATAATTAAAATGGTTTCTGGTTAATTTCAGGAAATTTTTTGAGCAGACTTGGTAGAGTTTGGGAGGAATTGGGGCTTAAGGGCTCTCCCGGGATTGTTGAGCTAGTAATTTTACAATCTTTACAAACAGGGTCTAAATGCTTCCAAATTCTCAATTTAAGGACTTATATGGATACTATACTGAGTCAATGACCTTCTCCAACTAATGGAATGTAAAAATAGTGCTTAGAATGGATTTGGCAGTAAAAATGGTAAAAATAGTCTAGAATTGACATTAGTCTAGCCAGTCTTGTATTTTAACTTAACAAACTGCTTTAAATATCCACAAACTCTGTTCTGATGATTATTATAACTCTGATATAAGATGTGCCACACATATAACATGAAATATAGCATCCATAATATTCCTCCTTTATTTTATTGCTTGCTTCTCAAATGATAATGCCTCACAGGCTAGTTTTCTGTTACAATAGTGGGAGAACATAGAAGAGAAGAAAGAAGCTACTTTGGATCTGTACTGGAGGTTATTATCAGTCCATCTACTGGTTAGATGGATGAAATTTCTGCATTCTGAACATGCTGGTCTTCAATGGGCGCCATCATCAACTGGTTCTCTCCTTTAGGGAAATCACCTCCAAAACTGGTTGTGGGAGGAGTAGGAGTAGGAGAAGAGTAGAGATCAATCTGATATTTGAATTCTGGAATATAGAAGCATCTATTTTCTGCAAACATCAGCTGATAGACTTCACTGGAGGTCCTGAGAAAATCTCTCCATAATTGTCTTCCTCCACTAGTGTTCCTCCACTAAATCTAGCTGCAAATCTTCTTCAATGGTAGCCTCTTCTTCAATATGTCATTAATTCTTCAAGGCTGATCTGAAATGGATGTCACTGGCTGTAATATTAATTGTTGGACCTGAATAACACTCATAAGAAACTCACAGGGCCTTGGGACACATCTCCCAAGCATAACTTGTTGAGGCACAACACTCAACTAGAGGGATAAGAGCTCTCATTCACAAATTCTAATAATGATAAAAAATGAGAGATGGAGTGAGAAGCATGATTAAATAGATGATATTACTTGCTACCCAAGTTATCCCACACGTGTGGATGAGGAGGGCGCATTCCTTGAAGAGAAAGGAAACTTTTCTGCTTTCTCCACTTTCATGCTTTTGCATTCCTTCACTGAAATTGGCAAGTGCGCCCTAGGGAGATTTTCTGCACTTGCTACTTTCCTTTTTTACTGCTTTTCTTATTTTTTCAACTTTATTCACTTTCCTCTTTTCTGCTTTAGTTTGATTTTTCCATCTTTTGTCAGTTTCCTTCTTGGTTCACCTTGCCAACTTGTCGCCATTAGATTCCTTAGATTTTCTGAGGTTTTGCCACTTAGGCAAGTTTGGCCCACTTGACCAATTCGAATTTCCTAGCCAAGTCATCAACCACTTGGCACATTTATTAGAAATAAACATTTAAATGAAAATAATACAACTCAAAAATAATTTAACTTAGCAATTAATTAATTATCCAGTAATTAATTAATTATTATGGTATAATGCCTCAAAATTTCCCCAATTAATTAATTAAGAACTTAGACCCCTAGGCATAGGAGGATATAAGTGGTGACCAAGGTCACTAGGGAGGGGACATGACAGTCCTCCCTTCCCAATACTGATTTTCCTCAAGCAGTTTCAAACCAGGATGCTGCAGAATCTTTTCATCTTCCTAGGTGGCATCTTCACTAGGCAGCCCCTTCCATTGTACCAGGTATTCTTTAATAATTCTACTTCTCAGCTTCCTTTCTCTAACATGCAATATGTCTTTGGTTTCTAGGACCAGAGGTCCTTCATCATCAAGGGGGGGCAGTATTTCTGAAACCTTAACTTGCTGGCCCACTGCTTTCTTCAAACATGACACATGGAAGACATTGTGTATTTTACTCTCTGCTAGCAGATCCAACTCATAAGCTACTTCACCCACTTTTCTTGTTATTTTGTAGGGCCCATAAAACCTTGGCAATAACTTTTCAGCCCCCTTTGTCTTAAGAGTGGTTTTCCTGTATGGATGCAATCTCAGATAAACCAAGTCTCCTTCTTGGAAGGTTCGATCTGTTCTATTATTATCTGCATTGATTTTCTGTTGATTTTGTGAAACCTACAAATTTTCTCTTAGTGCTTTAAGGATATCCTGGCCTTCTTCCATCCAATCCTTTTCCTTCTGTGCCTTACAGTTTCCAAAACCCAGATCTGCAAAAGTGGCAGACTCATACCCATACAAGGCTTTGAATGGGGTCATTCCAATGGACATGTGGAATGTGGTGTTATAGTAGAACTCCCCCAGATGTAACCAGTTGATCCATGCCTTCTGATTCGTTGTAACATAGTTACAGAGAAAACCTTCCAGCCATTGGTTAACTCTCTCAGTTTTCCCATCTGTCTGGGGGTGATAGCTTGTACTGAGGTTTAAACTGGTATTTACCAATTCGAATAAAGATTTCCAAAAAGAACTGGTAAACTTACTATCCCTGTCACTGATTATGATTTTAGGCATCCCATGCAATCTAAATACTTCCTTAAAAAAAAGTGCAGCAACTTGACTGGAAGAATTAGTAGAAGTGACAACAAAAAAGTGAGCAAATTTAGTTAACCTATCAACTACTACAAAAATACTGTCTTTACCCTGGGATTTGGGAAAACCTGTGATGAAGTCCATTGATATGCTTTCCCATTTCTGTCCAGGAATTGGTAAAGGTTGAAGGAGACCAACAGGATGAGTGTGCTCAACCTTATTCTGCTGACATGCAGTACACTCACTCACATGCCTTAGAACACACTCCTTGAGGCCCTTCCAAGTGAACCTTTCTCTTAACTTCCGGTAAGTTTTTAAAATTTCGAGATGGCCTGCTACTGGTGCATTGTGGGAAGCCATCAAAATATACTCCTTCAACTTGGATTCAAGAGTTATAAAATCTATGTTCTTGTAATAGATAACATCATTGATAACTTGGTAATAATCATCCTGATTTACTCTATCTAGCAATTCACAAGCAAACTGATTTTCTGCATATTCCTTAACTAGTTGGGCCTTCCAGTCAGTAGGCACTTGCAACAAAGAAAAAATAGGTTTTCTAGAGAGGACATCAACAACTACATTCAACTTACCCTTCTTATATTCAATATCAAAATCATAAGACTGAATTTTGCTTACCCATTTCTGCTGCCTGTCATTCAACTCTTTTTGGGTTAAGAAATGCCTCAAGCTGTTGTGATCAGTCTTGACTATGAATTTTCCTCCCACCATATATTTCTTGAATTTATCCAATGCATGCATGATGGCTAACATCTCTTTATCATAGATAGAATACAGCTTCTCATGGGGCTGCAATTTTCTGCTCTCATAAGAAATAGGATGTATGTTCTGCATTAATACTGCTCCAATGCCTTCACCTGAAGCATCACACTCCAATATAAAAGGTTGGATGAAATATGGAAGTGCAAGTATTGGGAAACTGCTCATAACTTCCTTCATTCTGTTAAAATATTTTTCAGCCTCCTCATTCCAGCAAAAGTCTCCCTTCTTGGTAAGGTCTGTCAAGGGAGAGGTGAGTTTGGAAAAGCCCTTCACAAATTTACTGTAGTATGTGCATAAGCCTATGAATCCTCTTAGAGTAGTTATATTCTTTGGGCTTGTCCAATCTAGGATGGATTGGATCTTCTCCATGTATACCTTGACTCCTTCTTGCCAAATTATGTGGCCAAGATAGAGTAGCTCCATCATACCAAACTCACATTTCGACGGTTTGGCATAAAACGATTGTTCTACAAGTAGAGTTAGTACATTGTCTAGATGCTGCAAATGCTCTTCCCATGTCCTATTATAAATCAGAATGTCATAAAAAAATACGAGTAAAAACTTACAGAGTTGTTTTCTAAAGATTCTGTTCATGCAAGACTGAAAAGTTGCTGGTGCATTTGTCAAGCCAAAAGGCATGACCAGAAATTCAAAGTGCCCAAAATGGCACCGAAAGGCAGTTTTCTGAATATCTTCACTTTTCATTCTGATTTGGTGGTAACCAGAACGAAGATCAATCTTGGAAAAATATTTGGCTCCATGTAGCTCATCCATCAGCTCATCAATCCTTGGAATATTATATATGTTCTTGATGGTTTTCTTATTTAAAGCTCTGTAATCAATGCACATGCGCATTGTTCCATATTTCTTTTTTATCAAAACCACCGATGAAGCAAAGGGACTTGAGTTTGGTCTTATGAACCCCATCTCAAGCATCTCTTTGATGGTCTTCTCTATTTCATCCTTGAATCTCTTGGTATGTTTGTAGGGATGGATTTTTATGGTCGGAAAAGTACCAGGTTCCAACTCTATCCAATGTTCTGTACCCCTATCAGGAGGCCTTCCATGTGGCAGATGTTCAAACACCCTTTTGTGTTTATGGAGAAGTCTTTGGATATATTCTGGATGTTGTGACACATCAATGGTGGTTCCTTTGGTAGAGATAAAAAATTCAGCAGCCCACTCTATGTCTCCATGCCTCAAAACAGATCTCATACTATGTGCAGAAATCACTTGTTTTGGGTAGGTGTTAACACCTCTCAAAACCACTTGCTTTCCTTCAGTATTTTTAAATCACATTTGTGGGATATGATCATTTACCACATGCTCACCAAGTGATAACAACCATTGTACCCCCAACACAACATTAGTATCAGCAACATCAACAATGTAAAAACTATCAGTTACAGTATGGTCACCAATAGTTACCTACAGCTTGGGAATCCATCTGTTGCACTGCATAGTGTTGTTCTTTCCAGGAATAATAACTGTGAAACCTCCAAATTTTTCAAATTGGAGTTTTCTTCTCTCCACCATGGATGCATCAATGAAATTATGTGTGCCCCCCCCATCGACCCGCACTGAAACTTTCTGCCCTTGCACCACCCCCTTGAATCTCATAGTGTGGTAGCGGGGAACTCCACTCAAAACTGCAAATTTTGCTTCTGTTTGTGTTGGTTCTTCTTCTTCTGCTGTATTATACCCATCTTCTGTTGGTTCTTCCACTTGTTCTTCTGCACTCATTTCCTCCTCATCACTTTCAAAAAATACTTCTATGTAGTGAGCTTTACCTTTTGCACATTTGTGCCTTGGAACCCATGGTTCTTGGCAGGAAAAACACAATGTTTTCCTCCTTAACTCATCCCAATCTCAAAATGAATATTCTTTCTTGTTTGGGGCAGCATTATTTCTGAATGGTGGCTTTGAATTCTGAAATTTTGTACATGTATTAAACTTAGGTGGGTATCTGGTTCTTGGGATTGCATCTTGCAAATCCCTCGTTCTGCTCAAAGCTTCTTGTAAGGTAGTTGGTCGGTAGGATTTAACCAGCCCTTTCAAAGGTTTTTTTAATCCTTCTGTGAACAACAGGATCAACCTAGGTTCTGATATATCAGTAACCATCACTGCCAACTTTTGAAATTCTGATATATATGCTTCCTAAGTGTTGGTTTGTCTTAAATGCGCCAACTCACGGAAAGACACCTTAGGATCCCTCCTATCAAATCTTTCCACTAACCTCCTGGTGCAATCTTCATAAGGCTCAACTAAATCATGTCCCAAGGTTCTCATTCCATGGAACCACCAATCACTGGCCTCTCCTTCAAAATGAAAAACTTCCATCTTGATGGCATCCTTTTCTGCCATGGGGTGCAACTGAAAATATATGTCTAGTTTCTGCACCCAGGAACTAGCATTGCATTTTGTAGTCCCATCAAAGTAAGGTATATGTACCTTACCTGCAGCATTCCTCAACTCAAAGTTGTTTGTTGGCTGCCTATTATATCCCCTTGGCTGAATTTTTAGGTAAATCTTAGAAAAATATTTGAAAGTGAGATCTCTTCTGCACTCCTCACTCAAGGTCAGATATACTGCATGCCTTTCCTCACAGGTAGCTACAGGTGCACCGGGCACTTCTTTATTTTCCTCAAAGAAGGAAGGCATGGTATGCCGAGGATGATCTTTCAAATCCAGTTTAAAGTCTTTAGGCATATTAAATGGACCAGTCTTTGAAAAAATGGTTTCTACAAATGTTTACTTTTCATCATGGTGGGAACCACTAGCACTCCCTTCTGCCTCTTTGTGTGCAAACTGTCTACTAAGGAGTTCTTTAGTTTATTGGCCATTTTGTGCCACAGTATGAGTTAGATTATCTATTCCTCTAACCATATTAATAAGCAGTTTTCTAAACTCATCATTAGCTTCCTGTTCAGACATGTCTCTATTCCCTTGTATTTCTCCTTCTGTAGAATATACCTCTTCTTCCCTAGTGTCTTTGGGGTTCTTTCCTTTAGTGCTAGGTGTTTTTCTTGAGCTCATCACCACAACAAGAGTAGGTTTAGAGTACCATGCTCTGATACCACTGTAATATCCTTTGGAATATTCGACCAAGATATTAACTCTATTTCAATTTTTTCATAAAATTCACTAGTCAAATTTTTGACAATTTTCTGAGCAAAGTAGGAAGTAAATGACGGGGACTGAGGCAAGGTATGAGGTTGGTAGGATGAACATTCAATTCTGAAAAATGTATAGACTCAGGTGCAGCATCAGGTTAGGATATCATATCAAAGGTATACTATGCACAAGGTACCAGTACCATTCACTTTTCAGCATAGAGCAAGTCTATGCCTACTTCGAGGCTTCCTGGGTAGCTGGCATATGCATACTGGACAGGTGAGGATACTGGTAGTTAATGATAGAGGTAATATAATTCAAATGGTTTCTAGTAAATTTCAGGAAATTGTTTGAGCAGACTTGGTATATTTTGGGAGGAATTGGGGCTTAAGGGCTCTCCCAGGATTGTTGAGCTAGTAATTTTCCAATATTTACAAAAAGGGTATAAAGGATTCCAAATTTTGAATTTAAGGGCTGATATGGATACTATACTGAGTCAATGACCTTCTCCAGCTGACAGAATGTAAAAATAGTGCTTAGAATGGATTTGGCAGTAAAAATGGTAAAACTAGTCTAGAATTGACATCAATCTAGCTAGTCTTGTATTTTAACTTAACAAACTTCTTTAAATATCCACAAACTCTGTTCTGATGATTATTATAAATCTGATATAATATTTTCCACACATATAACATGAAATATAGCATTCAGAACATTCCTCCTTTATTTTATTACTTGCTTCTCAAATGACAATGCCTCACAGGCTAGTTTTCTGTTACAATAGTGGGAGAATAGAGAAGAGAAGAAAGAAGTTACTTTGGATCTGTAATGGAGGTTATTTTCAGTCCATATACTAGTTAGATGGCTGAAATTTATGCATTTTGAACATGCTGGGCTTCAATGGGCGACATCATCAACTGGTTCTTTCCTTTAGGGAAATCACCTCCAAAACTGGTTGTGGGAGGAGTAGGAGTAGGAGAAGAGTAGAGATTCGATCTGATATTTGAATTCTAAAATATAGAAGCATCTATTCTCTGCAAACATCAGCTGATAGACTTCACTGGAGGTCCTGAGAAAATCTCTCCATAATTGTCTTCCTCCACTAGTGTTCCTCCACTAAATCTAGCTGCAAATGTTCTTCAATGGTAGCCTCCTCTTCAATCTGTCATTAATTCTTCAAGGCTGATCTGAAATGGATGTCACTGGATGTAATATTAATTGATGGACTTGAATAACACTCATAAGAAACTCATAGGGCCTTGGGGCACATCTCCCAAGCATAACTTGTTGAGGCACAACACTCAACTAGAGGGCTAAGAGCTCTCATTCACAAATTCTAATAATGATAAAAAAATGAGAGATGGAGTGAGAATCATGATTAAATATATGATATTACTTGCTACCCAAGCTATCCCACACGTGTGGATGAGGAGGGAACATTCCTTGAGGAGAAAGGAAAATTTTCTGCTTTCTCCACTTTCCTGCTTTTGCATTCCTTCACTGAAATTGGCAAGTGCGCCCTAGTGAGCTTTTCTACACTTGCTACTTTCCTTTCTGATTGCTTTTCTTGTTTTTTCCACTTTATTCACTTTCCTCTTTTCTGCTTTTGTCTGATTTTTCCAGCTTTTGTCAGTTTCCTTCTTGGTTCACCTTGCCAACTTGTCTCCATTAGATTCCTTAGCTTTTCTGAGGTTTTACCACTTAGGCAAGTTTGGCCCACTTGACCAATTCGAATTTCCTAGCCAAGTCATCAACCATTTGGCACATTTATTAGCAATCAACATTTCATGAAAATAATACAACTCATAAATAATTTAACTTAGCAATTAATTAATTATCCAGTAATTAATTAATTATTATGGTATAATCCCTCAAAATTTCCCCAATTAATTAATTTATCAATTAATTAAGAACTTAGACCCCTAGGGATAGGAGGATCCAAGTGGTGACCATGGTCACTAGGAAGGGGACATGACAGGCATCTAGAAATTTACCGTATTAATATGGGATATGGATGAATGTTGTGTTGAAACCTTGGCTAAGATAGTTGCATAACTATGTGACCTATGTCCTTATGCATAAGAATTTGTTTTGAAAATTATGAAATGTTTCTAACCACACAACTAAATTGAATTGTAGGAAAGATCGTGTAACATCACCTACAAGAGAGACTTGTTTCAAAGAACAAGCGACAAACACTCAGCATATAAACAAATAAAAAAAATTACCTATTGAAGATATCGATGAACCTGAAGTTCCCAGGATTCGAGATTCAGTGATGGAAGAAGCAGTTCCAGAAGATCATGAAGACCATGATATGGTAGAACCACAAGAACCTATAGATCCACCTTGTCAGAAGAACTCCCACAAGAGGAAACCAACATGGGTACGAGAAGCAATACACAATGCAAAGAAGTATGGCACTCCAGAGGGGATGCATAGAGAAAGCAAGAGACTTAGGCCATACTCCAGCTATGTATCCGTGTTGTGTGACATCATTGACAAATAACCTGCCAACTATGAGGAAGTGGCAGAGAAGAAAGAATGGAAGGATGCCATGATCGAGGAGTAGTAGTCGATCATGAAGAATGATGTCTGGGAGGTAGTTCCGAGACCAGAAGGGAAGTCTGTTGTGACTTCTAAGTGGATCTACAAGATCAAGCATGCTACAAATGGCAACATAGACAAAAAAATATGCGAGGTTTGTGGCATGTGGCTTCTCCCAAAAGGAAGGCATAGATTATGAGGAGACATTTGCACCTGTATCCAGATACACTTCCATCAGATCTATACTTGCATTGGCTGCAGTGATGAAATGGAAGGTACACCAGATGGATGTCAAGACAACGCTCTTGAATGGTGTAGTTGAAGAGGAAGTGTACATGGAGAAGCCACTGGGATTTGAGACACATGATAGGCAGACTCATGTGTACAAATAGAAGAAGGCATTGTACGGATTGAAGCAGGAACCCAGGACGTGGTACAACAGGATGGATAGTTTCCCGATGAGCTTGGGATTTACCAAGAGTAAAGAAGATTCCAACTACAAGGTTGAATTGGGAAATATAGTGACACTTCTACTCTATGTAGATGACCTATTTGTAATAGGGTAGGATGGGCTCATTGCAGATACGAAGAGGAAACTTGCAGCAGAGTTCGAGATGAAGGACCTGGGATGATTCACTATTTATTAGGCATGGAGGTGTGGCAGAGTGCAGATGGAATCTTCCTTGGACAAGGGAAGTATGCAGTATAGATTCTGAAGAGGTTCAAAATGATGGATTGCAAGGCTATGGCCACACCCATGGCATCGAACTTGAAGCTACTATGTGATGCTTAATCAGAGTCAGTTGATGCCATGCTATATCGTCAGATGATTGGTTCATTGATGTACCTGACGAACATGAGACTAGACATATGCTTTGTTGTGAACACATTGAGCCAGTTCCTAACAAATCCGAGACATGTTCACCTGATTGTTGCAAAGCATATATTGAGGTACTTGAAGGGTACAATTGATTATGGGATAAAGTATGACACGAATCAGAAGATTAACTTGCAGGGTTATGTTGATTCGGATTGGGCAGCAGTGCTACAGATAGGAAGAGCACTTCAGGATGTTGCTTCAGTATGGGATCCGGTATGATCTCCTAGTTTAGAAGGAAGCAGTCGTGCATGTCACTAAGTAAAACCGAAGCAGAGTATGTTGGAGCTTGTTCGGCTAGTTGTGAGGCAGCATGGCTTAGGAAGCTACTGTCTTATTTGTTTGATCTCCAGTTAGAGGCGACTTGTATATTCTGTGACAATCAGAGTTGTATGAAGTTTTCCAAGAACCCGGTGTTCCATGACAAGTCTAAGGATATTGAAATCAAGTACCACTATATCAATGATATGGTGTAGAGAGGAGCAGTGAAGCTCCACTATATTGCGACGAATGAGCAGATAGCCGATGTGTTTACCAAGCCGTTGGCTAGAGTGAATTTTGAGTACTTTAGAGAGAAGCTTGTTGTTATCCAGATCGAGGTTCCTTCCAAGAGGAAGTGATGAGTTCGTAAGACACAGATGCACATGAGCCATTCTCGCATAGTGGTAGGTTTGTGCCTCCTATGCTGGTAGATGTAAGGGCTAATCCATTCTCGCATATTGGTAGGTTTGTGCCTCCTATGTTGGTAGATGTAAGGGATGATCCATTCTTGCATGGGGGTAGGTTTGTGCCTCCCATGTTGGTAGATGTAAGGGTTGGGTCTCGCATGGTGGTAGGTTTGTGCCTCCCATGCTAGTAGACGAGGTCTCGCATGGTGGTAGGTTTGTGCCTCCCATGTTGGTAGATGAGGTCTCGTATGGTGGTAGGTTTGTGCCTCCCATACTGGATACGTCCACCGGTTATAAGACACTGTGTGTGCACCTAGGAAGGATCTCATATGGTGGTAGGTTTGTGCCTCCCATACTGGTAGATGCGGGCTGACCGTTGTGGGACATGTGATGTGCATCTGGACTGTGCTCCGTGTGATGATGATATGATCTGAAGACGATGAGGCGATAGTAGGAGATGCAGGTTTTTATAGTGGAAATGTAATGAATGGTCATGGGATGTACCTACTTGATGGATTTATCGCAGAGATGATGAATATGTAAGAATCTGCAATAGATCTGGTAGTTGTAGCAACTCACAATCAAACTAACAAATATGTTGCAAGAAGAAGAGAAGGAGACACTCAATGATCACTCATAAACACAGTAGAATAGAACAATATCTCAATATTATACAATGAATAAGAATGTAAGTGAATGAATTCAATAGCCATGAAGATGACATCATATAGGATTCGAATAGGCTAAGTAGGGCATTCAAATTCCTAACTCAGAGTGTGGCTTAGATGATTGTGGAGTCATCATCCAGTCAATGTATCAGTCATCAATGGTAACAGTCAGTCAAGTGTGGTTAACTGAGTCTAACTAAGTGAGGTAGGCTCTAATTGAATGAAGGAGGCTCAGTGGAGGGTTCATGAGGAGCTAACTGGAGTCAGAATGGGAAGACTAGTCCCACTGGAGGTCCATCGGAGTGAAACAATCAGTGGGGGATTCGATATAGCCTTAAATCAAGGAAGAACTGAGTGATAACTGACTGGTAGGTGATAAAGGTGCCTAACTGGCTATGGTAGGTGAGAAAGGCACACTTTCCATGCAAATTACTGGAGAAGGGTGCCTTTGGTAGGTGGGAGGCCCCCTAGGGGTTGTATACAGGCTATGGAGAGATAGAACCAAGCTCTAGAAGCTAGGAGGTCCACCATGATGATGATTGGCTGCATGCAGATGACTGGATGCATGCAGAATGCATGCATGCATGTAAAACTAAAAAATGATGGGGAGAATATTCCAACAAAATACCTACATGAGGGATAGGCCTACATCCAACATGAAAAAGGGTTGGCTCTGTAGAACTTCCTAGGATGAGTAGATTTGAGAGATGTCACCAATTGATGATTGACATGATGAGGATTGCAACAGCAGCGACGATGATGATCAAGTGTTGATGATGATGTTCTAGCATTGAAGATGATCCAACGATGAAGACTTGTGTCCATATGTGTTGATTACTATGGCAAGCTAATACCTTCCTAGTTAAGAGGGAGTGTTGATGTAATTATAACTTCGGAAGATATTCACTTGTATTTTATATTTTTATTATTATTGTACCTCCGACGGAGATGTCTATTCCTCCAGTCGGATATGTCATTATTACATTTGGTCATGTAAATTCATTGAGGTAAATCCTCCATTGTAAGTTGGGGCATTAGATCCCCCTGGAGTCAGTTAGATTAGGGTTATTGAGTCCCCTAGAGAATTCAGCGCAGTCAAGTTTAGCTGGGGCTGACCTAGAAAGTGAAAAAGGTCAATTGAAAGTAAAGTATAAATAGAGAGCTTAACTCTCTCATTTAGAAACACACTCACTCACTCAAGTTCACATAAGTGAGAGAGAGAAGACAAGTTCGCATAGGAGAAAGAGAGAGGAGTTGCATAATACCATCTTTGTTTTGAGGTTTTACTTTTGTGATATTGTATTGGTGACGATTCTATCCCCGAGGAAGTTGCGGGGTTTTCTTCTTTATGGTTTCCCCGAGGAAAATCTTTGTGTCTCTTGTGTTATGATGTGCATGTTATTCTTTCAGTTAAGATCCTATATAATATTGATTAAAAGTAGAAAAACTAACAAGAACATACCCCTAACGTGAGAAAAATTTCACTATTGCCAGGAGTTCCTTGCTTCCACACACTCAGATTCAAACGAGTGGTCCAAGGAAAATCAATCGTTGTGTTAGTGGATGGAGGAGAAACACATAACTTCATTGATTCATATTTGGTTGAAAGAAGGAAGCTACCTACTTAAAAATTTGGAGGCTTCACTATTATCATTCCAAGTAATCATTCTATGTATTGTTCTAAATGGATTCCTAAATTGCAAATTACTATAGGAGATCACACTATTACATATAGTTTTATGTTGTGAATGTGGCTGATACTAACATGGTTTTAGGAGTACAATGGTTGTATTCCATTTGGACGCACTCAATAGACTACCAAATTCCTAAGATGAATTTCAAAGGTGAAGATGGAAAGGAGGTAGTGTTGAGGGGAATCAACACCTACCCAAAACAAGTGGTGAGTGCACATAGTATGAGGTCCCTACTGAGGCATGGAGACATTGAGTGGGATGCAGAATGCGTAATCACCATTAAAGGCACCTATTTAGAAGTAGCAAAATATTGTTAGGAACCCATGTCTTTACTTTGTTAGTATATTGTTGTTGGATGCATAAGCTTTGTAAGTCGTCCCGCACTATTTGTTGATCCATAGTTTATATTAGCCCATAGTATTGACCCATAGTATTGGATGCATATGCTTTGTAAGTCGTCCCATAGTATTATATGTCCCATGGTTTTGACTCATAGTATTGGTGCCTAGACTTAGCCCATGGTTTGTATTGACACATAGTATTGACCCATGGTATTGGCGCCTAGACTTAGTATATAAGTGTGTGTTGAGGCCTATGAAGGCACCGTGAAGTTAATTGTATTGAGCTTTCTCAAAGGAGGTTTCCCCCTCGAAGTGGCCCGTGATCAATATAAAAGTGATTCTAAGTTCTATTATTTCTGATATCTCGTGTATTTGCATTAATTAATTATTGCAGGTTCATCACATCTGGTATCAGATCACTTTCTTGGGCTCGTTGGGTGGAATTTCTTCCAAATTGTTTTTTCGCATCTGTTGCAAGTTCGGATCTAGGGATAACCCCTATCCACTTAACTGTGGGAAGTAATTGGGCATAATCCCTAAAACTCATTGTGAGGAGTACCACAGGAACCCCAAAGTAGCTGGCCCATTGAGAGGACCTGCCAGCGAAAAAGGGAAACGATGCCTACCTGATTGACTAGTTCCCACCCGTGAGGTAAACCAAGAGCTGTCGTTTGTGGCAAAGCGGTTATCAGTTTTACCTGAGCCGTGGAGTGAGGGGTACTGCCCCAATACGCAAGCCGTCAGACAGCATTGGTAGCCGAGTGAATCCCTTGAACTGATAGGAAGCCGCACATACCTGGGGTCCATATATATTTTTAGTTGAACTATTGCCGATCACTTCCGCTCCAGATCCAGCCGTTTCAGATCTATTCTGAAAATCGTCCCAGATCCAGTCGCCGTTTAAGATCCAGCCGTTTTCGATCCCTTCCGTGCCGAAAAAAAAAAAAAAAAAAAAAAAAAAAAAAAAAAAAAAAAAAAACTGTTTTCGGCCATATCTCCCTTGTTTCAACTCTGTTTTCCTTGAAACTTCATTAACATCCCTGCAATCCCATTCTACATATTTCATTCCTGAAGACCCTATCCCAAATTCCACTTCCCAAGACCATAAATCCCACATTTGTCTATTGTTAGGGTTTGCCATAACTTCTTCAATTTTCACCCGATTGCCTTCAAATTTTACCATAGAGTTCCCGCTTCTGAAATCCCCATTTTTTGCTTCCCTGTCCCTCAGAAAGTGTCAAAAACCTAGTCAAACCCCAATTACCCCTCCGAGTTTTTCCCAAATCCAAATTTCCCCTTACTAAATAAGCTTGTGTTTGTGTTTTTCTATCCATTCCCGCCCCCCACAAAAAAAATAAAAAATAAAAAAATTACTGGTTATGGTTGTCACTCGCATAGGAGCAAACACCATGGAGGAAGCACTTGCAGCCATCCAAACCAAACTCCAAGATCTGGATGAAAAATTTCTCAGCCTCCATCTTTAGCATTCAGCCATGAACAATAACCGACAGCCAGAATCTTTTGCAGCCACCGGGTTCTCTTCTTCCAGCAATTTTCATGGGCCGAAGCTTGATTTTCCTCGCTTCAATGGTACTAATCCAACTGGATGGATATACCGAGCAGAACAATATTTCAGTTTGCATAATACTTTTGATGTCCAAAAAGTTCCACTTGCATCCTTTCATTTGGAACAGGAAGCCCTTCAATGGTACCGTTGGTACATCAAAGCTTATCCCGAGCCAAACTGGATAGATTTTTGCCAACTCCTTTTGCCACGATTTGGACCTAGTGCTTTTGACGACTTCACAGGAGCACTCAATAAACTTCACCAAACTGGCACAGTGAGAGAGTATCAGACGGAATTTGAGAAACTAGCCAATCACACAGAAGGATTGTCTGATGAATTCTACAGGAGTTGTTTTATCAGTGGTCTCAAGGATGAAATCCGCTCAGAGGTCAAAATGTTTTGTCCCAACACAATGATGGAAGTCCTAGGGTTGGCTAAGTTGGCCGAGGACAAGATCGCATCTCAACAACACTCCAAACCCACCTTTGTTCCCTTCAGAAATATGGGTTCCCAACGACCTCCCATCACACCTGCTCCTCAACCAACTCCTATCAAGCAATTATATGAAACAGAGATGCAGGCATGCCGAGAAAAAGGGCTTTGTTATAATTGTGATGAGAAATTCACTCGGGGACATAGATGTGTTCAACAAAAGCTCTATCTCTTGGATGTGGATTCTCCGCCTGCCTCAGAACTTGATGAAGAAGCTCCAGATACAGTAGATGATCAGGTCGACATTCAACACCTTCCTATTGACACCCCATCTCAGGACGACCCACCCGAGATCTCTCTCCATGTTGTAACCGGCATCACCACCCCACAAACAATGCGAGTCGGGGGATACTTCAAGAAGCTCCCTCTTACCATACTTATTGATTCTGGTAGCACTCATAACTTCATTGATACTCGGATTTCCAAACAGGCTGATTGTTTTGTCCATCTTTGTTCCAACTTTGAAGTCATGGTTGCCAATGGGGGCACCTTACCTTGCAAGGGGAAGTGTCACAATGTGTGTATCTCTATGGAAGATTATAACTTGCGCTCTCACATGTTTGCCTTGTCCTTAGGTGGATGTGATGTGGTTTTGGGTGCTCAATGGTTACACACACTTGGCCCCATCTTATGGGATTTTGCTGAACTTTGGATGCAGTTTTCAGTCAATGGGGCACAATAAAAATTTATGGGATTACAACTAGGGTCTCTCTGCATCATCAATTCACATTGCTCAAAAAAAATACTTAAGAAGAATTCACATGGTGTCATCGCTCAGCTCCATTCCATTCAGATGCACCCATCAACAGTCTCCACTACTTCCTTGGATAGATATGCAGGTGTCTTTGCTGAACCAATGAGCTTGTTGCCTTCAAGAGACCTTTCTGGTAAGAATTTAGCCGCATCTACCTCTCAGCAGGAAATGATGACTATTTTGCATACAGTACAGAAGTGGCAGGCATCCCTATTGGGGAATTATTTCTGCATCAAGACTGATCTCCAGAGTCTGGAAACTTTCCTAGAACAACGAGTCTCCTCCCCAACACACCTGAAATGGGTTATCCAACTCATGGGTTATGACTATGCGACCACTTACCAGAAGGGTAAGCACAATATGGTGGAAGATGCTCCTCCTCGCACATTTGATGACCCAGTTTCTCTTACAGCTATTTCTCTGCTTGTTCCAAATTGGTTGCAATCTGTTCAACGGGACTATCTCTTCTATGAACTCCATGCTTCTTCATCAGTAGGGCACTCTGGGTTCCTCAAAACGTATGACCAGGAACAATGTAACTTCTTTTGGCAGGGAATCAAAAGGACAATTCAACAGATGGTGGTTGACTGTGATACTTTCCAGGTCAACAAGGGTGAAACGACCCTCCTTTCGGGACTGCTCGAACCCTTTCCCATCCCTCCACAAATTTGGACAACTATTTCTATGGATTTACTAGAAGCGCTCCAGTGGTATAGTACCATATCTCAAAGGACACCATATGAAGCAGTCTCTGGACAGGCACCACCAGTTCTTCTTCCATACACCTTCAGCAGCTCCCCAGTTCAGGCAATTGACTCAATTCTTCGAAACCGTGATCAGCTTCTTCTCATTCTGCAGGACAATTTTCACATGGCAAGAATTCGACTGAAACAACAAGCCGATCAGCACCGTTCTGAGCGCACTTTTCACATCGTTGATATGGTTCTTCTTCATCTACAGCCTTGCATGCAATCCTCCCTGAAACTCCAAAGGCGCCAGTGGCTCGGAATGCAACCTGAGGATGCTACAAGGGACCCACTCCTTCAGATTCTGCATCAATTTCCGCATCTAAAGCTTTGAGGACAAAGCTTTTTCTAAGGGAGAGGAGATGTTAGGAACCCATGTCTTTACTTTGTTAGTATATTATTGTTGGACGCATATGCTTTGTAAGTCATCCCGTAGTATTTGTTGATCCATAGTTTATATTAGCCCATAGTATTGACCCATAGTATTGGATGCATATGCTTTGTAAGTCGTCCCATAGTATTATATGTCCCATGGTTTTGACTCATAGTATTGGCGCCTAGACTTAGCCCATGGTTTGTATTGACACATAGTATTGAACCATGGTATTGGCGCCTAGACTTAGTATATAAGTGTGTGTTGAGGCCTATGAAGGCACCGTGAAGTTAATTGTATTGAGCTTTCTCAAAGGAGGTTGCCCCCTCGAAGTGGCCCTTGATCAATATAAAAGTGATTTTGAGTTCTATTATTTATGATATCTTGTGTATTTGCATTAATTAATTATTGCAGGTTCATCACAAGTATCCAGAAGACATTCAGAAATTGGTGGAAAGGCATAAGAGGGTATTTGGGGACCTTCCTCATGGTAGGCCTCCTGATAGAGGAGTGGAGCATAGAATTGAGTTGGAGATAGGCACATCACCTATGAAATTCCATCCTCACGAGCACCCAAAAAGATTCAAGTAAGAGATAGAGCGAACCATCAAGGAAATGCTTGACTTGGGATTCATTATACCAAGCTCAAGTCACTTTTGCATCGTCTGTAGTCCTTGTGAAGAATACAGATGGGACCATGCGCATGTGCATAGACTACAAAGCTCTCAAAAATAAGACTATCAAGGAAAAATATCCTATTCCAATAATTGATGAGCTAATGGATGAACTACATGGAGCCAAATACTTTTCAAAGATTGAAATTCCCTCTAGTTATCATCAAATCAGTATGCGGGAGGAAGACATCCAGAAGACAACTTGCTGGTGTCATCATGGGCACTTTGAGTTCTTGTTTATGCCTTTTGGCCTAACTAATGCACCTACAACTTTTCAATTTGCATGAACAAAGTGTTTAGCAAGAAGCTTCATAAGTTTGTTCTTGTTTTCTTTGATGATATCTTAATCTATAGTATAACTTGGGAGGAGCATTTGCACCATTTGGATGTTGTACTAACAATATTGGCAAATCATTCTTTCTATGCAAAACTATCCAATTGCGAGTTTGGAATCACTGATATTTTCTATCTTGGTCATGTGATTGGGAAAGAAGGAGTTAAGGTTTAGATGGAAAAGATCCAAACCATTTTGGATTGGCCAAGTCATAAAAATCTCACTGAATTGAGAGGATTTATTGGTCTATGCACTTACTACCGAAAGTTTGTCAAAAAAATTTCAATGTTGACATCTCCATTAACAGACCTTACTAAGAAGGAGCTTTCAATTGGTCAGGAGAAGCTGAACAAGCATTCAATAAGATGAAGGAGGTAATTAGTAGTTGTCTTGTTCTTGCACTTCCATATTTCTCTCAACCTTGTTTTCTTGAATGTAATTCTTTAGGGAATGGGATTGGAGTAGTCTTGATGCAAAACAAGCATCCCCTAGCCTTTGAAAGTAGGAAGTTGCAGCCCCATGAGAGGTTATATTCAGTCTATGATAAGGATATGCTAGCCATCATGCATGCGCTAGTCAAGTTCATAAAATATATTGTGGGTGGTAAGTTCATCATCAAGACTGATCATAACAGTTTGAGACACTTCTTGACCCAAAATGAGTTGAATGATAGGCAACAAAAGGGGGTAAGAAAGTTCCAAGCATTTGAATTTGAAATTGATTACAATAAGGGTAAGTTGAACACTGTAGTTGATGCTCTTTCTAGGAAACCAACCTTTGCATTGATCAATTTTCATGATGATTGGAAAGCACAACTAGGAGTAGAGTATACAAAGAATCAATTTTCTTGTGATTTATTTGATGGACTAATTCATTATGATACTTAGAATATTCTCAATGATATCATCTATCATAAGGATAGGATATTTTTGGTCCCAGAATCCTCATTAAAGAAGAATATCCTAGAGGTTTCTCATGATGCGCCCCTAGCAGGACACCCGAGGTTTGTGAAGACATACAAGAAAGTGAAGGAAATGTTCTCTTGGAAGGGATTGAATAAGGAAGTGATGGATTATGTTAGATCATGTGTGGCATTCCATCACAACAAAGTAGAGCATACTCATCCAACTGGACTCTTACAACCACTTCCTATTCCTAAGCAGAAATGGGAAAGAGTATCGATGGGTTTTATCACGGGAATTCCCAAAATCCAAGGTAAAGACAATATTTTTGTTGTGGTTGATAGTGTAATGTCCCCATTCAAATAAATCTCAAGAAGGGAAAATTCCACCAATCTACTAGTTTCCTAGGTTGGAGTGGAAACATTAGATTTGGAAAAAGGGAACTAATAAACCCCAAATGGACTTTATCTTGACATAAATATATTAAATGGGGATAAATAAATATTTATGATGAGAAAGTAAGATGGCACTTGGTTATGGAGACACATTGGTAGTGTGGGACCCACACAAATCTAGATTCCCCATGCCACATTGTTATAGCTTAAAATGACACCTCTCCGTCCGTGACGACACTTGCATCCCTTGGTCGCATGACGACACTTCTTGAGATCAAGTTTAGTCACACAACAGGACATTTGTGGATTGAGGGGTCATTTGGGACACTAAAAATGGTTGAAATTACCTCACTCTTGGCCCATTTGATGGTTATAACCCTTAGGAACATTTTTCCAGACCAAACCATCTCCTGAAAAATCATCAGAAAACCCTGTTTTTGGCCATTTTTCCCCAAAAACGTTGGTATCCTATGTATAGAGTAGGGCATACTAGGATGTGTGCGTGACTCTACTTGAATAAAGTAGCGCACACCTTGAAAAATGCGCTGGTTTGCAGTAGGAAGAGTAGGGCATTTTCCTGAACTTGTCCAAATCTCAAATTTTGGTTAGTTTGAATTGGTTTGGGAACTTCCTAATCGGTTATAACTACTTTTCCTCTCCTTCATTGACTATATAAGGAAGGTAGAAGGGCCATGTGAAGGGACCAAGCCTATAACAATGTTATGCTGGAGGAATGGAGACCCTCATCCCCCTCTCTTGTGCCTTAGTTTCTGATAAACCCTAACACAGCTGATTATAGGCTGGGATCCTTGGAGAACAGAAGCAAGAGACCTTGAATCTAGGTTTCGTGAAGTGCCAAGCTTGAAGGAAGGTATAATTTGATGTACTTGCTTCATTCATTAATAAAGATCAGACGTTCTTTCCTTTCCAAATATGACTTATTTATGTGTGTCTTAGATTTGATTACTGTTTGATTATAGTTTGATGTCTTATTATGTCATGGATATCAGTCTTATATATGTAGTCAAATGTATTTGAGAAAGGTATCAAGTTGTTTTGCAGGTGTGGGCATTGCGATACTGGATAGCATTGAAGAGAAAGGAAGAGGAGGCTAGGATCAACCTTCTAAATAAGGTTCATATATCTCTAACCTTAATCTCTTCACTTATTTGTTGTATTTGCAAAACATTTGTAGGTCTATCTTTCATAACTGTAAGTTGGTAGTTTCTCCCCTGAACTATAGGTGCATTTTCCTCACAACAGAATGGAGACTCCGTTGGGGAAAGCCTAACTGCTTAGGGGTATCCAAGGTCATTTCTGTAGTTTTGTTTTAAGGTATTTGTTCATTTTCTTGATTAGAATCAGCTATTAGGATTTGTTTTACCCTCCTTGGCTCTTACAGACCCTTCCTAGCCCTTTCAGACCCTAGTGAACCCAAGTTGGGCGGTTTTAACCCCATTTTTTCAACTTTTCCCACCTGTGCGCTACTGTTGTGAAGCATAGTAATGCATTCCCTTGTTATGGGCGTAGGTATGCCTCATAAACAGTAGCGCATTCCCCTGTTATGGGCGTTGGTATGCCTCATACACAGTAGCGCACACATTCTGGGTTTGAGTTTTTGGGTTGTGGACCCAAATTTGGGGGTTGTGGCTGCATTTTTGGGGTCCCTGATGACCCTAGGTCTGAGTTAAACCACTGTAAGTGGTATCCTATCCTTGTACTGATCCTATGTTCATGATTTGGACCTCTTTTGATCAATTTGGGCTTGTTTGGAAAGTTTTGGGGCTTGTTGACCCAAGTTGGGGGGTTGCGGACCAGTTTGGTGTTTTGTACCCTAATTTGAGTCTGACTGAATCTACTTGCTCCATTTCCACTGGATTTGAATCCTATTGAGTCTTCTTGACCATGTTTCTATCTATTTGAGTGAAATTTCTCTTTAGATTGGTTTCTTGTCCTCCCTTATGCTTTTAGTTTTCTTCTTGTAGTGGAAGCTCAAGTGTCTTTGCTGTTGTTCAAGACCTTGTTTGCACTGTTTATGTGCAAACCTAAATTTACCAAACCATACTTCTTTGTAGTTCATTTGCTTTCTTTGGGTCTAAAAGTAGTTTTCATACGCTTTTCCCAATGGTTGGCATGCTTACAGCAATAAGAATCTGAAAGTCGTATTGGTAGCTTTCACTGTTTCAATAAGGAAATCTAAAAGTTCTTTGCTTTTACTTTGATAGTAGGTTAGTTTCAATTTCAGTTTTGTTTCTTACCTTGAAAAGCATAAAAAAAAATTGATTTATTTTCTGAGTAGAGTACCTTGCAAGTGGCTTAAAGGATTTAAGAGTGCTTTGCATCAAAAGAAGAAAATTTTCTTTTGCATACTTATTGGTTTGAGTAGCTGCATTTTTAGGTTTTGAGTTTAATTTTGTACATTTAGACTTTATTTTTATCTTGTTGCATTCGAAAAGACTAAAAATTGCATTTGCATATGCATTCTAGATCGTATCTTTAAGACTTGCATTGAAAAGAAAAGATTTGTTTAGTGGTAAACATTTCATTTCAGTATTCTATCTCTGTTATAACCACTCTCACACACCCACTACCTTTTTGAGTAAGCAAGTAACCTTTAAAATGAACCCTAATAAAATGTACTAATAACATTTTCTTTTCTAGGTTACACTTTTTGCCAACTAGTCTTGGTTAGGATCTTGGGTTTAAAACACCTTAAACCACCCAAGATCACACATTATGCAAAAATCGTAGTTCGACTATCACATGTAAACCCACCTCATTCAAAGCTTGCCTGGGATCTATGCAGTAGGTCTTGTGAGATCAGATTGTTGGGAATAAACCTCCTACTTTCTGTTTCAAGCATATACCAGGATTGGATCGTGTTTGGGGACTCTTTTGATTTTCGGGCTCAGTTACCTTACCCACACCTTCTGATTCGACTAGAGACTGTTCCCCCAAGAGTTTTCGGTGTGGTGGTATCCTTAGTATCTAACCATAGGATCATACACAGGTGACGGCGGAGGGTTATATCTGCTGTACCTAGGACAGACATGGGAGGAAATCATTTGCAGGTCTTTGGGAGGGTGGTTGCGTGATTCCAACGCTTGCACCCTTAGTCATTGTATTGTGGACCCCGAGTAACTGTTCTTCATCCTTCGTAGATCAGTTCTGGGACCTCATCATCCCAGACTCTTCTCCAGAAGGCATCTGTTTGCCTGGTTTGATTTACCTAGGAATTTTTTTAGTGGTGTGCTCTTTGTGCTACTTATCTTAGTTTTCCCTAGAGAACTTCTTTCTCATTTGAGTAGGAAACTATGTCTAGCGTTCCGGCGAGCACCAATCAAGGTACCCCTGTTCCGGGGGATCCTTGTGTTCTTCCATTTATTGGAAACACTGGTACTCCCTTAATGGCTACTCTGAATCTTCCTGGATTCACTATAGGGGTTTCGGTGTGGTTGTTTTCCACTCTGAATTCCTTGCATGCTCCTGATGCTTCTTTTGTAAGAACCTCAAATCAAGAGCATCAGAACCCTGTGCCTTCCTTTCCAGTAACATCTTCTCCTCCTCCTTCTACCTCATGTGGCGAAAGTAGCAATACTAGTAACTAGCAGTCTAAAAAGAATAGACAGAGAAAGAATAGGAAGAAGATGCCAAAACAAGGGGGCAGCAACCTAGCCTCTGTAAGTTATGCTGGGGGCAAGCACCCTGCCTCTGTAAATCATGCAGGGGGCACCTACCCAGCCTCTGGAGGTCATGCTGGGAGAAAAATTTTAGTCACTGAAAATCACACTGAAATTTTGTCTTCAACCACTGTTAGTCATGTTGAAGACACGTCATTGATCACTGCTAGCCATATTAATGACAAGTCACCAGTTCCTGTGAGTCATACTGGAGACACCAGATCAGCCACTGCAAGTCATGCTGAGGGAGTTGACATTGTCGACAAACCCAATAAACAGAAGTGTAAGTTCCCTTGCAAGTTTTGTAAGGGAGACCACCTTACTTACTTGTGCCCTATACTTCCAGAAGTACAAAAAGTGTGGTCCTTAGTTCAAAAGTCTTATGCTTCTGAGCAACCAGCCACTGTAAGTCATTCTGGGGGAAAACTGTCAGCCAATGCTAGTCATGCTGAGAGTACTGACATTGTAAAGTATTCTAAACCTATAGGACGGAAACCAAAGTTCCCTTGTAAACTTTGTAAGGGAGATCACCTTACTCATTGATGCCCTGCCATTCCAGAGGCACGAAGAGTGTGGTCCATGTCTGAAGGAACCTCTGCTCCTGAGTTGTCTATAGATTCCCTACAGTCAGATCAACCTTTGGTTGATAAAGTGGCTGAACCAATGCAATCTTTGGTCAACCCCACTCTTCCTTCGGAGAGGGAAGTGATCGGATCGATGCAATCTTCGACTGATCCCATCAGTCCTACAAAGATTGATGCACCTACTGCGGAAGTCTTCTGCATTACCAGTTTGGATGTTCCTGAAAAAGGGGGTACTTCATTTGTGCCATGTGAACCCCTACAAATCCCTAGGATCGTTTCCTTTGATTGGAATAGTCTAGACGAGTCTCGTCTTCCTTCTTCGACACCTTTCCATATAAAGGTTGATATCGGGAACCATACGGTTGATCGATGCATTGTAGATGAAGGAGCTTCTTTTAGTATCTTATCCACTTATGCTTGGAGAGATTTGGGTTTCCCTAATGTTATTCCAGATGTTAATTGGCCGTTGACCTTCGATAGAAGACCTAGTGAACCAATCGGATTCCTCCGTTAGGTACTTGTTACTTTGGGTGGAAAAACAGTCTTAGTTGATTTTATGGTTTTAAAGGACCCTATAGATTTTGATATGATCCTTGGGTGTGATTACGTTTATGCTATGCATGATGTGGTGTCTGCGCTCTTTCATGTGATGCATTTTCCTCATAACTAAAGCATAGTCACTATCGACCAGCTTGCATTCGTTGATCCTCCTTATTACCCAACTGTAGACCAGTCTGATCCCTCGTCATTAGGCACTTCTATGTCACATGAGACTTATGTGGCATATTGTTCCTTGAGTTCAACTACTACTGAGAAGAAGTCTCTGAGTTCATGCTTACCTTTTCGGGACTTAGTCCCATCTTTTGACCAAGTGACACCTCCATCTGAATGTTTAGATATGTGTTCTATCTGGGATGATATACTTCGTTCCGATGAAGTTTTCCTAGACTCTATAATACAGTATGCCATTCATTTGGATGTTGATCCAGTCACAGTTATGTCCAGCCCCAATTTGACCTTAAAGTCTGATCTTCCTACTGTTGAGTCTTTGATCTCCTATAGATCCGCAAATCGGTTTTCCTGCTGAGTTTGATTTTGCTTCTAGAATTTTCAACTCCTGTGATGATGAATTTGTTTCTGCAGATTCCATCATGTCCTTCAACTTTGATCTTCATATTGAATTTGATCTTGTTGATTGTAAGTCCTCAGGCTTGGGTACCATAGAGTCTTCATTTGAAAACTCTGCCTTGTTTATGCCCGTTGTTGATGATAGTGAAGTTGAAAGTATTTCTACCACAGTGACTTGTATCGAGTCTTTCTTTACATATGTTTTAGATATGATCTTGGTACTAATGTTTCTTGGAGACAGGATTCTTACCTGGATTTATACTTGCTTACTAGTCCTTTTCGACACCTTGTGTGACCATGTCAGGTATATTCGAAACCTTGCATATAGGTTTAGGCTTCCCCGCTGTTATGTTGCATTTGAACCTTTTGCCATCCAAATTCGCCATAGGGTCGAACCTGTTGGATATTGGTGTGTTAGCCATCTCTTTATGCATCGTGCACCAATCCGATAGCAGAGCCTACCTAATATGGGTCACCCTAGTCAGCACCCTTATGCCATTTTGGTGCCCATGCTGAGTTTTTCTCATAGGCTCGGGAGCCTTTTTAGATTTAGCATGACTTTGAGAAGAAGCCTCATATCTTTCTTCCTCATATATTTTTGGCCATCCCTAATAAGGCTCCCATATTTCTGTTTAAGTTGCATATGCATCTGTTATGATCCTGCTTGCGCTAATGAGCCTGATGCCGGCTTCCACGCTTTTAGCTCGTTGTATAAACCTCCATCTATGATCTCATTTGCTCTAAGCCCTGTATCATTTTGCCTTCGCAATTTGACACCTTTTATTTGGAGGAGACACACCTTGAGTGTCCTTATCTTGCTCATGTTCCTTGCATTAGGCATAGCTTTGTTCCATGCGCTTGGAGCTAGTTTCGCATGTCTCTGACACTCGTCTCCTCCCATTTTGAGCATTCTTCTACCTTTACTTCGAGCTCGTTAAAAACAGTAAGTAGGTTTCGAGCATTCTTCTACCTTTACTTAGAGCTCGTTAAAAACAGTAAGTAGGCTACGAGCATTCTTTCACCTTCACTTCGAGCTCGTTAAAAACAGTAAGTAGGTTTCGAGCATTCTTTTACCTTTACTTCGAGCTCGTTAAAAACAGTAAGTAGGTTACGAGCAGTCTTCCACCTTTCCTTAGATCTCGTTAAAAACAGTAAGTAGGTTTCGAGCATTCTTCTACCTTTTCTTCGAGCTCGTTAAAAACAGTAAGTAGGATACGAGCATTCTTCCACCTTCACTTCGAGCTCGTTAAAAACAGTAAGGAAGCTACGAGCATTTCTTCCATCTTCACTTTGAGCTCATTAAAAATAGGAAGGAAGTTATGAGCATTTTTCTATATCCTTTAAGCTCGTTAAAAATAGTAAGGAGGTCACGAGTTTACTTTTTCGGGCTCGTTAAACCTTTACGGAAAAGTTCCCTATGGAGTTCTTTTAAGCCCTTTTCAGACTCCTTAAATAGGAAAAGTTTGCCGAGCATAGTTGCCTTTTCGGGCTCGTTAAAATAACTGAACTGACATCCACTTAGGTATAGAATTACCCCTTTTCCGGGCCTTGGTGGATAATTTACGGAAAAGGTATACTCTAGGTATACTCTGCTATGCGCTAGAAGAGTTCTTCTTCCATTATTTTACACTTTTTCGGGGAAGGAGACTAACTTTACAAAAAAGGACCTTTGGAGTCGTCTTTAGGGTTTTTAGACTCTTGAAATGTGAAAACACCAAGCGAGCATTCACCTACTCGGGCTCGATGTGAAATCCACGAGATGGTTGATAGAGGACTTGTTGATGCCTCTGTTATTGTAGCATCAATCAGAAAGGGATTCTCCCCGAGAGATGGCCCCAATTAGACTATCTCCCGTTTGGTGTAGGGAATCCGTCCGGTTAGCGGTTCCGGCAACCGTGGATTTGGAGTTTAAATCCGATTCTATCGGTTATGGCCCGATCCACCTTTCTTTTGGGTTTTATGTGTTTTAAATGAGATGCAAGTGCCTAGTCTATGTTTGTTCTAAATGCACAACCAAAACAGATCTAAATCTAGTAAAGAATAAAGCAAATCTACCTATCCTCGCAGGAAACGTAGTTAAAGTGTGAGAAATGAACCATGAGAGTTATCTTTCAAGAATGAACAGGCAGCCATTGGATATTAAAGAGAAACGCCACAGAAAAAGGTCTCAGAAGGTAGCTTCTGATTATAAATGATAAATTTCATTCCTCACCAAAGAAAGAAGTAAACTTATCTAATCTAGGTAGACGGAAATAAAGAAACGGAACTAGGTTTACCAGAAACTGAAGTAAATCTAAAGATCCCTGCGAAGAGAAAATTTAAAGGGTGAACAATGAGCAGTAGGGATGATCTTGAAGAAAGAACAGTTAGCCATTTGATCTAAAAGAGAATTCTACAGCAAAGATGAAGAAATCAGCAGATAGCTCCCGATTTAACATGAAACGCATTCATTGTTCACAAAGATAAAGAAAATCGTATGCACAGGGAGGAGCAAAATCCTTAATACACAGAAATAGTTCAGATGGTAAGAATGATCTCACATCACAGAACAGCAGTCATTAGAATAGTCCAACATACAACCGTCCAACATCCCATGCAAAACGTCCATCTCCCATGGCTTATATTAGAAAATTCAATTTTACAGGCCCGATACAAGATAGCTCGTATTGGTTTCAAAATTTCCTTCCCTGCCAAAAGTCCTTTCTAATCTTTCCTAGCTTCTATTTATAGCTACAAATCTGCCCTTTGGGCTGACACCTAGCATCCTCCACCTGTCATTTACAGGAATTTCCTCTATAATCGACCACCAAAAATGACCATTTCCTTTACAAAATTGTTTTGACAAAAATAGGGACAGCTGTCCCATGGCTTACGCCTTACATATTCAAAATATACATAGCAGAAAATTGGCTAACACCAGAGATTTCCCTGCTGGGCACGTGTTTGGCTGAAGAGAGTTGCTCAACTGAATTCAGCCTCTTTTACTCTTGTGCGTGAGCCTTAGCTGGCGAAGGGTCGCCCAAGTCGATTGAGGCTGCTGATTGTGCCTGGGAAGGAGGGATTGAGCTAGCTGGAGTATCTGGAATGACTGCCAGGAAAGAGGGACTCGAACCTACCGCTGTAGCTGAAGTGGCTGCTGGGAGGGAAGATCCTGGATCTGCTGATGCTCCTGCTGCTGCTGCAGCTTTCCTTTCCTCCTCTGCTATGTAGCTGTACCACACACCTGTGTCCCTTATGACTATGTTTGCTGCAGCAGGGAACAAGATTTTCTGAGAAGTCACATTCTTCCCGAGCTCTGCTTTAATGCTTTGAACTTCTGCCACTGCAATTTGATGCACTTCCTTCAGCAGATGGTTGTGGAGTGATGATGATCCAATATAACGTTGAAGGTCATCAACAGCAAGGACATCAATCCTCTTTACATGTTCCGTTTGAACGCCCAATTCTGCCTTTAGTTGGGACAAACGCTGCTCCTTCTCCGGAAAGTCCTCCAGGGACTGAGGGAAACTCAATGTGCATTTGACATGTGCCTCTTGGAGCCTCTGGTAGAGACTGCTGATCTTATCTATTGTTCTTTGCACACTGGCCATCAGCTTACTGGCGCAGTTTCTGCCAAACTCCAACAGTGCTACGTCCTCATTAAAACTATCCACAGATTTAAATGGGAGGTGTGCAGGGAAAACCCCTTTTCCTTCCCTCCATGCCATCTGGCTGATGATATTTGCCTTAACGCGGGTATTCTTTGCTTTGAGCCTATGGGCTTCCGCATTAATCTCTTTTAACCTAACCACCATGGCCTTGAGTTTGCACACCTCATCAGTGATTAGCTCCTGAGTGCTATACACTTGCTGCAGGATGTTGCATGACAGCTCGTGGAAGGGAGATATGTCCATCGTTCTGCTCTCCGCTTGCTCTAAACGCTCAGCTAATGCTTGCTTGTCGGCTTCTAGCTAAGATGCCTTTTCTTCTGCTCCATTCTTCTCTGCTTCCACAATCATTATTTGGAGTGTTAGCTGGTCCTTTTCCTCCTCCAACTGGCTGTACTTGTTTGACATCCCCTTATGTTCAGCGTACAAGCAATCATATTTGTTCACTACCAGATCTCTTTGGGCTTGCTCATTAGCCACAGTCTGTTGTAGCGTACGAGCTTTTTTCTTTGTCAATATATTTTCTTTAACTATAACCCCTACATTGGCAAATGATGCATGTGCTGTCGCTATAACTGCGGACGCCATAGCAATGGGATCTTGATCTGTGTTCTGCATGACAGTGACCTCTCGGTGAGTAACGATGTCTTCATGGAAGGGACTTTTAATCCTCTCTTCTGATTGGAGGACCATTGCTTTTCTTTTCTTATCATAGACAAACTCATTCCATTTGGACACCGTACGCTTTCCCGATGGAGTGTATGGGACAATTGGTCAGTTTATGATGTCTATGTCCTCTTCCATAGATGGGGTCCAGACTTCCTGAGCAGGGTCTACTCCTTCCTTTTGGGTATCAGAGCCACCTGCTTGAGAGGTGTCTATCTCCATGTCTTGGACACCGGACCCACCTGCTTGGGCATCCTCCTCCGCTTTTTGCTCCTCTTCTGCCTTCCTTTCTGCTTCAGCTTGTTCAGCTTCTACCTCTTTCTGCTTCTGGGCTTCCTCAGCTTCTTTCCGCCGGCTTTCCTTTTCCGCCTCTTCATGCATCCTTGCCACTTCAACTTCCTGCTGTATTCTTGCTGCTTCCGCCTCCCGTTGCAATCTGGCGTTTTCAGCTTCTTGAAGTACTCTTGCTTCTTCTCTTAATCTGAGCTCCTCCTGAGCTTGGGCATCTTCAGCTTCTTGCTCCTGCTGCTGACTGGTCTTCTGGATTTTGGCTGAACTAGAGCTTGCCCCAGTGCCATGGCGACAGATTCGCAGTTCAGACATATTGCTAATGCCTCTGAATGCCTCTTCCTCAGCATCGGGATAATGCGAGTATTCAAAATGAGCGTAGATGTCCTTGCAATGCTCGGCCACTTTACCCTTTATGTCGTTCCTGTGGAAGATAACCTCACCGAAGTGGAAGGCCTTCAACTCTTGAACAAACTCCTCAGCTGAGGCAACCCCCGAGAACTTGTAAGCGCCGATGCAGAACGGTAGAGGGGGAAAGGAAGCCTTATGCTGTTTGTGGAGCATTGCTCCAATCCCATCCAGGAAAATTTTCCTTACTGCTTCTTTGAGGACCACATAATCTGTGGCATACTGTGGCAAAATGTATGGAGGCTTAGTCCCTCCAAACATTCTCAGGTAGGTGCCCTGTTTTGAAAAGTAGAAATCTCCATAATTTTCAAGGACTTCCAACGCATTCTCTGATAAGCAGCTGGGTTCCTCCTTGAATATCTTCTCATACAAGGGCATTATGAACCCCTCGCAGATGAGTTTGTAGCTGGGCTTGTAATTCTGAGCCCACAACATCTTGTAAGCGATATAGACTGGCATGGTGGCCTTATCCCATGTGCAGCCCAATTTGGGGAAGTCTATCTTGGCCAAGATACAATCTATCATATATGAAGACATGAAGAATTCAGCCTTCTTCAAGGCTAGTCCTTCCCTTGCAGCCACTATCATTGAGGCCAAACTATCTGACAGGAGAGTGGCCCAGTCAAACACAATTCCCTTAAAAGCCACATAGTGGATTATAGGGACCCACTGAATCTTGTATACTGTGCCATCGGGCATGCCGAAGATTCTGCACAGCATCAGCGCAATCAATCTAAAAGGAGCTCTTAGATTCTGTACGTCATACTCATCACTCCCTTTCTTCCTCAAATGTTTGCCTGCTATTAGTAGCTTCTTGGCCATCTCGACGTTGTTCATTTGGCTCAGCCATTCATCCGTCAGAGCTTGTTGGACCCGGGGAAACTTGTAGGCTGCCCCAAGATACGCGGGTTGAAATGAGGCAATGGCCACTTTACTGCTGTCATTTATCACTCTCCTGTCAGCATCGACATGCTGGAGTATCCATCCGATCACTTCAGCACAGGGGAACAGCTCAGGGCGGGTAGCGGCTCTGGTTATGCCTGAGGCTTTGATATTCAGATAAATTGGCCCTTCTTCTAACAACATATCTGGGATCTCCTGGTCCCGGATCATTCTATAGATGTCACCCCATCTGATTTCTGGAGGGACACCAGTGGTGCACCTAGTGTCTTGGAGTGAAGTTTCAGTTTTAGGAGGGGCAGGTTTCTTTTCTGTCATCATAGCCTTCTTCTTACCGGTTTTCGGCATCTTGACTTATCCCTAATAACATCCATATACAAGTCATCATTAACTTGAGCAACATACTGTAAGGTTTTAACAGAGAGCAACATCGCTTTAATATCAATGAGATAAGTCAATGAAGCTGCATATTTAGGAAGCAAAACACTATTTCAACATGAAACATAAATTGAAACATTTGAATCTCTTAAAAGGATTTGTTTGGAATGCTCCTGAGGGGATAGGCTATGTCGCGGACACATTTTGTTCTCGGCTCGATAGGCGAGTTGCGGAAGCAATTGGTTTTCGGTTCCGTAGGCGAGTTGCGGAAGCAATTGGTTTTCGGTTCCGCCCTGGGGAAGAAGGTGTCTTTCGTCATCACTGCGGCTGGAAAGGCTAATGGCGGGGAGACTCGGGTTGGAAAGACTTTGTGACGACAAGGGAGCCCCTTTCGCACTTTCGACTCGGTGAGGGCTTCGAATGCTATTGTCACGCACGGCACTCGCCGAGGTGCTCTATGAGAAGTTCTAATCCGAGTGAGGGTGATGGCGCCGACGACATACTGACGGTAAAGGTTAGGGTGGCCACGGTTTCGGGTTTCGGCTCGCGCGACTTGAATGCTCACGGGATTTGAACAGGGACGATGGCGCCGGAGATTAGGTTTTGACTTGGGTAGAGGGCGTCGAGGGACTGAGGTTTTATGGAAAGGCCCGGGGTTTTACATCCAGAGCTCTTCGACCGGGGACATGAAAAGCCTATGGGGTTTTGACAGATTCTCCCCACAACGAGGCACGCGGACCGGGGATAAAAAATGGAACAGGTTTACCCGCCCAAACCAACCGTCTCTACTCAATAAAAAAAATAAAAAATGTTAATCTTTTAACCAATGTCTATTTTGTATGACGAGAACTCCATTCAACCGCTTCTGACGGTCAAAACATAGCCCTTGACGGGTGTTTTGCCCGTCAAAATCCCACCAAAACCTATCGTTTTCAAACAAAGACAACTCAACGACAATTGGAAACCGTAAAAGGGGCGAATTTCAAGTTCAAACTCCTACCTGGCACCGTGGGGATCGCTCGAACGAGGTGGCCGCGAACGCGGATGAGCGAGGTGAGCTGGAGTGATTTGCACGGCGTTCCACGTCGTTGGCCAATCAAAAACAATGGTGCATTGGCTCGGGCCCCTACCGTATATTTATAAAAGATGGGCATGTGCGAGCATTTAGGTTGGTAGTTGGCGCAATTAAAATGTGGCTTAAATACGCCGCCCGTTGCGGTCACGTCAAAATATCTCGATTTCCGTGCGACCGCCATTCGCGGGGCCACCTTGCGAATCATATCCGCCGTTGCAGAAGGGTTCAAGGAAAGTTTCCACCGTTTCAGGGCGCATCGCGGAAGGGAAACTCGAAGCCTTCCGCAAAAGAGCCCCGCGTTGCGGACGTATAACGCCAAGGCTTCCGCCGTTTCGGGAGCTATTTGCGAAGGGCTTCCGCCAATCCAAAAGTTTCTAAGTCTCGCGGGGTTTCGGGACGATATGGCGAATGCTCCCGGTATTTTCGGAAAGCTAACTTGAAGGTTTCTGTGGTTGCGGGCAGCTTCTTTGAATTGTTCCGGAAGGGCCTCAGTGTTTCGACGTTTCGACAAGTCAGGGCGAACTTTTCGCGGTTTCGGGAGGGATTTACCAGCAGCTTCCGCAATCGCCTCATCGAAGATTTTCTCTAAGTCTTTTCGGGCGGTCTAGCCGAATGGCTCCCGCCGTTTCGGGAGCAAATCTTATATTCTTTCGCAAATTTTCCCGGAATTATTTCGAAGGCCTCTTCTGAGCTGTTTAAGCGATTGGCTTCCGCCGTTTCGGGAGGGTAGCCCGAAAGCTTCCGTGGTTTCGGGAGAGAAAGCCGGAAGCCTCCGTAAAAATCTAAGTCTTTCGATATTTTCGGAAGGAAATCGTGAATTCCTCCGTGGGATTTCGGGAAACTTTTTTCGAAGGTTTCCGCATATTTTCAATGAAAGCTTCTAAGTTTTCTTCCGAGTTTCGGAAGGGTTTCACAAAATGTTCCCGCCGTTTTGGACAGGAAACCCCAATCTCTCCGCGAACGGTCAAAAATGTTCTAAGTCTTCTTTCGGGAGAGTTATTAAAAAGACGTCCGTCGTTTCGGGAGAAAAACCGGAATCTTTCCGCGGTTGCGGAAGGCTTGAGCGAAAGGCTCCGCCGTTTCGGGACGCGTCGCCCAATCATTTCCGGAGCTTTCCAATCGAAAAAAATTCTAAGTCTTCTTTCGGGAGAGTTTGGCGTTTGGATTCCGCAATTGCGGGGAGATAGCCCGAGAGACTCTGAAACATTGGAAAAATTCTAAGTTCCCTTTTGGTTCCTTGGGGGAAAACAAAAAGGAAAGGTCGATGGCAAGATGCTTGGTCGGGAAACCAGATTTCAGTTGGGAAACAAGGTTTTATGTTGAGAACACAGCCAACGGCTGGGATGGCTTCTTAGGCAAACTTTTTGCAAAATGAAAGGAGGGGCCCCAATATGTACAAAATTTTGGGGGGGGTGTTGCTGCAACAACAATGGCGAGTCGCTGGCGAACACAGATCTCTGAAAAAATCCTCTTCATGGTCCGAAACCTCATTAAAGACATCCCTCTGGGTTGCACTTACTCGGCTGCGCACTTTAAAGTCATGTGAGGGGGAGGAGGCACTTTACCTGCTAGCCATTGGGGAGGGGGGAGCTTTGACCGAGACATCTTCACCACTCTCAAAGGGCCAATATATGAGATTCATTTTAGGAGGGTCATCTTTCAGATGATCACTACTGCCGGACTCCACAGGATCTGCAACACTTGGTCGTGGACATTATTGTTCTTGTTCCTCATTCCCATGCCGCTTGCATCCTTTTGGATGTTTGTACTTTGGACAGCTTAGCTGTTTGAGCCTTCCAGAGATATTTTCTTTTGGACATGATCTTTGATTTAGGCTCCTCAATCCTTAGGGTCCTTTTGTGTGAGTCAGAAATTTTATTGATTTTATCAAACTTCACGGACGGAGAGGAGCCTATTTCGAGCTGAGCCTTTTGGACAACCTTCTTAATTTTGCATGTCTTCTACTTTTGTCTCAGCCATGCTTTAATTGAGGCGAGACTCTCTGGAAAACAGACTCTTGAATGTAAGCCATTTTGGCTGTTAAATCCGCAGCATGGAGTCATTTCAATACCCTATGTCCTCGAGAGGTGCCACTTTCCATGGGTCCAACTTTTGGTGACCTTCTTGAGATGCCTTTAAAGTGTGAGGGTGGGTGGAGCCCAACGATAGTAGTGAAGATGGTCATAGGTCTCTGCTATTAAACAGGATTAGTGTGACTAGCAGGGTAGGCTTCCTCCCTTCTGAACATTTCAGCGAGAGCACAGCAGACCGGATTGACTTGAGCGGAGTTCCAGACTCATGGGTCACAAATTTTCTTTGAGAGAGTTATCGTCAACGGGAATCTCAACCAAAGGGAATTCAGAAAACAAAACTTGTCGTAAAAGTTCAACTAACAAAGAGAGAAACAACATGGCCGAAAAAATAAAGCAACTAAAGGCTAAAGCAAAAAGAAAACTTTATTTATGTACAGGAAGTCTTGAAGAGACTATGCGAAGTATTGTTTCAGAGCGAGGCCATTGAGAGGAAGGGCTACTTCCTCTCCCTCGAGATTTGTCAATTTGTAAGTGGATGGGCCTAATTTCACAGAAATTTGGTACGGGCCTACCCATAGATGTTGAAATTTCGTATGCATTCCTTTGCCTTCGTGATTATGGTCCCACTTCAGGACCAAATCCCCAACTTGAAAATCCATTTTACCAGATTTCCTCTTATCGAACCACCTCTTAACTATGTCCTGGTGTTGATAGAATCGTTCTTTAGCCTTTTGTCGGGCTTCTTCAAGTTGAAGCAGGGTGTTAATCCTAGATTGTAAGGCTTGGCTACCAGAACCCTGGGAGGCTTGAGACAACTGCAAGGATGGCAGTAAGATGTTTGGGGGAAGTATGGCTTCCTTGCCATAGACAAGAGTGAAAGGGGAGACACCTAAAGCATTCTTCGGGGTTACCCTATCTTCCCATAAGGCGTTTGGGAGAGCCACATGCCAACTTCTCTGGTTTTCTATCACAGTTTTCTTAAGGATTCGAATCAGATTCTTGTTTGAGGATTCAGCTAATCCGTTTCCCTGAGGGTAGTAATTGGCTGAATAATGCAACTTAATTCCCCATTCATAAACAAATTCATTTATCTTGCAAGACGAAAAATAAGTAGCATTATCAAAAACAAGGGAAATTGGAACCCCAAACCTGGTTATGATGTTCTCTTTTAAGAAGCTGATGACTGCGTCTTCGTTGATCTTGCGCACAGGGATGGCCTTCGTCCACCTAGTGAAGTAGTCGGTAGCTGTCAGGATGTATCGGTGTTGTAATGAAGAATTTGGATTTATTTCTTCGATAACATCTATGCCCCATTGCTCAAAAGGTTCAGAGATGATGACCGGCTGCAATGGGCCTGCGGCCTTAGGTAACTTCCCAGCGCTTCTTTGACATACATCACAGTTTCGTGCGTATGTGTGGGCATCTCGAAACAAAGTGGGCCAATAATAACCAGCTCTCAGTATCTTGTGTGCTGTCGTATCTCCTGAATAATGACCACCTGCGGGGCCATCATGCAATTCTTTGACAACTTTGTTTGCATCTTCCTTTTCCAAACATCTAAGAAGGACTCCATCATAATTCTTTCTGAAAAGAATCCCATCAATGATTTGATAGGGTGATGATTTCAAACAGAGTGCCCTTCATTGCTTAGAATTCCAGTGGTCGGGTAGATATCCCTGCTGCAAATAGTGCACCAGATCCCTATACCATGACTGGGGGGCCGTGAAGACATGACACACCTCAACCGAATTTAACTCAGCTTCATTCTTCCAATGTTGTTCTTCATTAGTTGTGTTTCCCACAAGTAGTTTGCACAGGCCTTTCCCTTTGATGATTGTAGCCGGTTTAAATTCCAAATCATACTCCTGCAGAGCTGTGACCCAGTTCCCCCTCCTTTCTCCCAATTCCTTTTGAACAAAAAGGGATCTGACAGCTGGGTGGGGAACTATGACTTTAGTTATGTTCTTCAGAATGTATGGCCTGAACTGTTTGACCACTTTGAAGACTGCATATGCATGTTTGCCAACTACGGGGTAATTCAGCTCAGCCCCCTGCAGACCAGTGCTCATAAACGAAATCGGGTATTCGTCCCCCAACTCCACCTTTTGCGTGAGTACAGCTGCGAGAGAGTCATCCGAAGCGAAGGTATACAAGATGAAATCTTTATCAAAGTCTGGGCTTCTTAAGGAAGGAGCTTTAGCTACAGCTGCCTTGATATCTCTAAACGCGTCCTTCTCCAAATCTGTCCACTTGAATTGTATGCTTTGTTTAACCATCTGTTGCAATGGCTTAACAATTTGTGCGAAATCTGGAACAAATCTGCGGACAAAATTGATGGTTCCCATAAAAGATTGCATAGATTTTTTGTTGTGAGGCATTGGAATCTTATTAATAGCTTGGATTCTTTCTTGGTCAATTGACACTCCCCTTTTGGAGATGATATGACCCAAGAGCTTACCTTCTGGTACAGCAAACACGCTCTTCTTGGGATTCAAGGAAATACCATACTTCCGGCAACGATCAAAGATATGCTTCAGATGAACAACATGATCTTCCCTTTTCTTCGAAAAGACTGTCACATCATCTAAGTAAACAACAACACATTGCCCACCCAATCCTCGGAAGGCAATATCCATCGCCCTTTGGAATGTAGCTCCTGCATTTATCAGACCAAATGGCATTCTTCTGTAGGCGAAAGTTCCCCACTTATTCCTGAAAGTAGTCTTGAGACGATCTTCTTCGGCTACTAACACTTGATTATAGCCAGAGAAACCATCGAGGAGAGAAAACAATTCGGATCCTGACACCATTTGTAGGATTTGCTCCATTGAAGGCACGAGGTAGTTATCTTTATCCGAAGCTTTGTTTAAATTTCTGAAATCTGCACATAGCCTTATCTCTCCTGACTTCTTTCTTACAGGAACCAAGTTTGCAACCCATTCAGAATGCCGGACGTTGAATATTATCTTGGCGTCCAGGAGCTTCTTTAATTCCTTTTGGATCAGCGGTTCTAGAGTAGGATGCATCCTTCTCACCTGCTGCTGAAATGGCTTGACACCCGCTTTCATTGGTATAACATGTTGAATGATGCGGACGTCATATGTTTTCAGATCTTCATAGGTCCATGCGAAAACATCTTTGTACTGTTTAAACAATTTAATGAACCTGTCTCTTTCTCCTGGTGAACAACATTTGCCAAGGTTGACAAATTTTGGTTCTGCCTCGGTACCCAAATTAACCAACTCATGTTGCATTGATGAGCTGTTAGTTTTGGTATTAGCTGGCCTTTTGAACTTATTTTGAAGATCGAACAGCATTTCGAGGGACCTTACCCCCTTGGGCATGAAATTTCCTTTCTCCTCATCTTTCTTCATCAAGTCAGCATCGTGTTTCTCTTCATCTATTGCAGCTCCTTGAAAGCTATCTTCGTTTGTTAGGAAGCTGATAATTTGTTCATCATCATCGAAGACTCTGAAATTTGTGATGTTATCGGGAACGGAGGGCTTGAAAATCAATTCAATTGAGCATTTGTTATTTGACGGTACCAACCTAGAAGCAGATGTTGCTAGTAAATCAACAGCATAATTTTGCAATCTAGGAATCGATTTTATATTGAAAGCGTCAAAATGCATAATTAAATTCCATACCTCAGCCTGATAACCCTTCAAATGAGGTGAGAGACAATGAATGGTGTCTCTTACCTGTCTTACCACTATCTCGGAGTCACCAAAGACCTTCAGGTGCTTAACATCTAATCCAATGGCTTTCTTTAATCCATGTACCAAAGCTTCATATTCAGCGGTGTTATTAGTACAATCGAATTCTAATCTACAAGAAAAAAAATACTTGTTTCTTTTCGGATCCATTAGAACACAGCCGGCTCCAGATCCTTCCAGAGTTTTAGAACCATCAAAGTATAATGTCCAGAAAACACCTTTGGATTCAACTAAGTTAGTTTCTTTGTGATCTATGTTAGCGACTAAATTGACTATGTTACAATCAACATCATCAGTCCGAGAGAAATGAAGGAGATCGGACTATTTATCTGATTCATGGCTAATGGTTTCAGATTGATAATTACCCGGATCCATTTCCAAGAAATAATTCCCCAGAACCGAAGATGAGAAAGTTACGGCTTCATTCTTTTCTTCTAGCTGAGTTACGTTTTGTTTCATATGAGGTTCCCTAAGAACTTTAATCTGATTCTACCTGTTCTGATAAGGCAGCCAAAGGTGAGACCAATCAGTAGCGAAGTAGCCACTCAACTTAGTAGACCAATCCCTACTCAAAATCAGCCCATAGGCTTCAGGAATATCGACCACCATTATGTCAATGAATTGACATACTCTAGGATCGGCTGACAGTCTAATTAGAACATCTTTCATCTCCCCAATAACCTTAACAGCAGTCCTGTCTAATTGGATAATTTGAGCTGGAGATGGTACGGGCTGCCCATTAATTTTCCTACAAATTGACAGTGGCATAACGTTTGAAGAAGCTCCAAAGTCTACCAAACAGTTGTGGACATTGTGATTAAAAATTTCAAAAGTCAATAGGAAAGGCAATGTTTGAGATTTGGATTTCCCACCGATGCTAGCCTCATTAATTTCGGGATTGTCTTGAGAATCCGTTAACGTAGTGCTGGTTTTCGGTTGTAGAACATGCAGCAGTTTGTCTCGTTGATGGGGCAAGCTACACATGTCGAATATTGATATGTTCGCTTTGACTTTCTTGATATCTTCGATAATATCATACCCTATGTCGGATTCGTTCCCAATTCGAGTTGGCTGATCCGTTTTGCTCATGGTGACCTTAGGTGGCTGAACTATGTTGTCAGCACTTGGCTGTTTGGCCGCTGTTTGGTTTACTTTGGGCTGTGGTGGGATGATTGGTATATGCCTCCTAGGCGGATCTTTCGAAACTCTAGGCTTATGGGGGACGGTGACTGGCATAGGATCTGCAATTGGGCCCTTGCTGCGAGTGGCAACATTTATGGTAGAGGGAGAGCTATCTATGTAATCTTCTTCTACTAATTCGGTCATAGGTACCCAATCCCACAACACCATAGTAGTGTCCGGGGTTGGTTCCTCTAACTCAGGGCTCGACTCTTCTGGAGGATCATCCTGATCTGGGATCTGAGAATCTAACATTTGGTTCATGACTAAGCTCATGGAATTGATCCATTGCGGGCAGCTTTTTTCCGAATGTGGTTCTTGGTGAAAAGTGTAGAAATTTTCCATCCCTATCTCATTCAAGTTTAAAACAGAGGCAACGTTTATTGGTGGATGAGTCTGTTCCCCATCTTCCCTTCTTTTATAAAATGGCTTGAAAGGTTTCCTAGATGTGCCAGCAGCCTTGTCTTTCTCGAGATCTACGATTTTGTTAGATAATTTCTGCATCATCTTGACTACATTTTCCATGTCCATAGATGACTCATCTTTACTTCTAGTGAGCAGCAAAGGTTTTTTGCTAGCTGCTGGTTTTGGTTCTACATCTAAAGCATGTTTAGCAAGCTATCAGCCTCTTCTTCTACCTTTCTAGCTTCCTCAAAGTTCTCTATCAGGGTAGTTTTCTTGGACCTCTTTACGAACATTGCTATGGGTCCATCAAGAGCGGTTGTATAGTATTCGATTAGAGATTCCTCGGCTGGTTTATTAGCTTGACTGAAGTTATTCAACAGCGTAGTGAATCTTTGATTGAAATCTTGAACCTTTTCTTTCTTTTCCATCCTCATGGATAAGAGTTCTTTCATAAGTGTGGCCACAGTCTTTTGGTTTCCGTATTTCTTTAGAAAACATTTTTCGAATTCCTCCCAACTAGAGATTGAGCTGGGTTGTAGGCTAAAGTACCATGATGATACTTTTGGCTCGAATGTATATGGAAACAACCTGCAGACCACGTCTTCATGTTGTACGTTCAAAAGGTTCAGAGCTAAGTAAAAACTCTTGAGGTGATCTTCTGCTGAAATGGCTTTCCCTGGATCGTACTTAGGCAAGACCTTTTCTGGGTTTTTAGGGAGATTATGGAATGGTCCAGCTAGGTTCAGCGCTCCCCTTGCTCTCCAAGCAGGTACAACCATGTTTGGGTTTGGATGTGGAGACCCTTGTGGAGAATTGTAGGGTGAATCCTGTGGAGTACTCTTGGGAGTGGTAATTTCTTCAAGATTTTCTTGGTCTGTCTTGTTAAGAGTGTCTGAAATTTCTTCCAAAGTCAGATTTACCAGTTCCTCAAAACTCTGAACGAGAATTGAATCACGGGTGTATTGTGGCTCCTTTCTAGGTGTAATTTTCTTGGGGAGGAAGTTGACAGCGTTTAAACCACCTAACTGTCTAACGTAGGATCTGGTATGTCTTCTCAGATCCTCTATTTCTGTAAACGGAACAGCGTACAAAGCTTCTTGAGGCTCAGGGTCAGAAATGAGGCGTTCTTGGTCTGTTAATCCAAGATCTGGGCTGTTTGAAATGCTTTCTTTAAGCGGGTTTTCAGTGTTATCTATGACTGCGGAAGATTTTCCTCTATCAGCCATGCACTTTTGGCCCTCCTTCTAGCGCCAAAAACGGTTGATGCCTCTGTTATCGTAGCATCAATCAGAAAGGGATTCTCCCCGAGAGATGGTCCCAATTAGACTATCTCCCGTTTGGTGTAGGGAATCCATCCGGTTAGCGGTTCCGGCAACCGTGGATTTGGAGTTTAAATCCGATTCTATCGGTTATGGCCCGATCCACCTTTCTTTTGGGTTTTACATGTTTTAAATGAGATGCAAGTGCCTAGTCTATGTTTGTTCTAAATGCACAACCAAAACAGATCTAAATCTAGTAAAGAATAAAGCAAATCTACCTATCCTCGCAGGAAACGTAGTTAAAGTGTGAGAAATGAACCGTGAGAGTTATCTTTCAACAATGAACAGGAAGCCATTGGATCTTAAAGAGAAACACCACAGCAAAAGGTCTCAGAAGGTAGCTTCTGATTATAAAAGATAAATTTCATTCCTCACCAAAGAAAGAAGTAAACTTATCTAATCTAGGTAGACAGAAATAAAGAAACGGAACTAGGTTTACCAGAAACTGAAGTAAATCTAAAGCTCCCTGCGAAGAGCAAATTTAAAGGGTGAACAACGAGCAGTAGGGATGATCTTGAAGAAAGAACAGTTAGCCATTTGATCTAAAAGATAATTCTACAGCAAAGATGAAGAAATCAGCAGATAGCTCCCGATTTAACATGAAACGCATTCATTGTTCACAAAGATAAAGAAAATCGTATGCACAGGGAGGAGAAAAATCATTAATAAACAGAAATAGTTCAGATGGTAAGAATGATCTCACATCACAGAACAGCAGTCATTAGAATAGTCCAACATACAACCATCCAACATCCCATGCAAAACGTCCATCTCCCGTGGCTTCTATTAGAAAATTCAATTTTACAGGCCCGATACAAGATAGCTCGTATTGGTTTCAAAATTTCCTTCCCTGCCAAAAGTCCTTTCTAATCTTTCCTAGCTTCTATTTATAGATACAAATCTGCCCTTTGGGCTGACACCTAGCATCCTCCACCTGTCATTTACAGGAATTTCCTCTATAATCGACCACCAAAAATGACCATTTCCTTTACAAAATTGTTTTGACAAAAATAGGGACAGCTGTCCCATGGCTTACGCCTTACATATTCAAAATATACATAGCAGAAAATTGGCTAACACCAGAGCTTTCCCTGCCGGGCACGTGTTTGGTTGAAGAGAGTTGCTCAACTGAATTCAGCCTCTTTTACTCTTGTGCGTGAGCCTTAGCTGGGGAAGGGTCACCCAAGTCGATTGAGGCTGCTGATTGTGCCTGGGAAGGAGGGATTGAGCTAGCTGGAGTCTCTGGAATGACTGCCGGGAAAGAGGGACTCGAACCTACTGCTGTAGCTGAAGTGGCTGCTGGGAGGGAAGATCCTGGATCTGCTGATGCTCCTGCTGCTGCTGCAGCTTTCCTTTCCTCCTCTGCTATGTAGCTGTACCACACACCTGTGTCCCTTATGACTATGTTTGCTGCAGCAGGGAACAAGATTTTCTGAGAAGTCACATTCTTCCCGAGCTCTGCTTTAATGCTTTGAACTTCTGCCACTGCAATTTTATGCACTTCCTTCAGCAGATGGTTGTGGAGTGATGATGATCCAATATAACGTTGAAGGTCATCAACAGCCAGGACATCAATCCTCTTTACATGTTCCGTTTGAACGCCCAATTCTGCCTTTAGTTGGTACAAACGCTGCTCCTTCTCCGGAAAGTCCTCCAGGGACTGAGGGAAACTCAATGTGCATTTGACATGTGCCTCTTGGAGCCTCTGGTAGAGACTGCTGATCTTATCTGTTGTTCTTTGCACACTGGCCATCAGCTTACTGGCGCAGTTTCTGCCAAACTCCAATAGTGCTACGTCCTCATTAAAACTATCCACAGATTTAAATGGGAGGTGTGCAAGGAAACCCCCTTTTCCTTCTCTCCATGCCATCTGGCTGATGATATTTGCCTTAACGCGGGTATTCTTTGCTTTGAGCCTATGGGCTTCCGCATTAATCTCTTTTAACCTAACCACCATGGCCTTGAGTTTGCACACCTCATCAGTGATTAGCTCCTGAGTGATATACACTTGCTGCAAGATGTTGCATGACAGCTCGTGGAAGGGAGATATGTCCATCGTTCTGCTCTCCGCTTGCTCTAAACGCTCAGCTAATGCTTGCTTGTCGGCTTCTAGCTGAGATGCCTTTTCTTCTGCTCCATTCTTCTCCGCTTCCACAATCATTATTTGGAGTGTTAGCTGGTCCTTTTCCTCCTCCAACTGGTTGTACTTGTTTGACAGCCCCTTATGTTCAGCGTACAAGCAATCATATTTGTTCACTACCAGATCTCTTTGGGCTTGCTCATTAGCCATAGTCTGTTGTAGCGTACGAGCTTTTTTCTTTGTCAATATATTTTCTTTAACTATAACCCCTACATTGGCAAATGATGCATGTGCTGTCGCTATAACTGCGGACGCCATAGCAATGGGATCTTGATCTGTGTTCTGCATGACAGTGACCTCTCGGTGAGTAACGATGTCTTCATGGAAGGGACTTTTAATCCTCTCTTCTGATTGGAGGACCATTGCTTTTCTTTTCTTATCATAGACAAACTCATTCCATTTGGACACCGTACGCTTTCCCGATGGAGTGTATGGGACAATTGGTCGGTTTATGATGTCTATGTCCTCTTCCATAGATGGGGTTCGGACTTCCTGAGCAGGGTCTACTCCTTCCTTTTGGGTATCAGAGCCACCTGCTTGAGAGGTGTCTATCTCCATGTATTGGACACCGGACCCACCTGCTTGGGAATCCTCCTCCGCTTTCTGCTCCTCTTCTGCCTTCCTTTCTGCTTCAGCTTGTTCAGCTTCTGCCTCTTTCTGCTTCTGGGAGTCCTCATCTTCTTTCCGCCGGCTTTCCTTTTCCGCCTCTTCATGCATCCTTGCCACTTCAGTTTCCTGCTGTATTCTTGCTGCTTCCGCCTCCCGCTGCAATCTGGCGTTTTCAGCTTCTTGAAGTACTCTTGCTTCTTCTCTTAATCTGAGCTCCTCCTGAGCTCGGGCATCTTCAGCTTCTTGCTCCTGCTGCTGACTGGTCTTCTAGATTTTGGCTGAACTAGAGCTTGCCCCAGTGCCATGGCGACAGATTCGCAGTTCAGACATATTGCTAATGCCTCTGAATGCCTCTTCCTCAGCATCGGGATAATGCGAGTATTCAAAATGAGCGTAGATGTCCTTGCAATGCTCAGCCACTTTACCCTTTCTGTCGTTCCTGTGGAAGATAACCTCACCGAAGTGGAAGGCCTTCAACTCTTGAACAAACTCCTCAGCTGAGGCAACCCCCGAGAACTTGTAAGCGCCGATGCAGAACGGTAGAGGGGGAAAGGAAGCCTTATGCTGTTTGTGGAGCATTGCTCCAATCCCATCCAGGAAAATTTGCCTTACTGCTTCTTTGAGGACCACATAATCTGTGGCATACTGTGGCAAAATGTATGGAGGCTTAGTCCCTCCAAACATTCTCAGGTAGGTTCCCTGTTCTGAAAAGTAGAAATATCCATAATTTTCAAGGACTTCCAACGCGTTCTCTGATAAGCAGCTGGGTTCCTCCTTGAATATATTCTCATACAGGGGCATTATGAACCCCTCGCAGATGAGTTTGTAGCTGGGCTTGTAATTCTGAGCCCACAACATCTTGTAAGCGATATAGACTGGCATGGTGGCCTTATCCCATGTGCAGCCCAATTTGGGGAAGTCTATCTTGGCCAAGATACAATCTATCGGATATGAAGACATGAAGAATTCAACCTTCTTCAAGGCTAGTCCTTCCCTTGCAGCCACTATCATTGAGGCCAAACTATCTGACAGGAGAGTGGCCCAGTCAAACATAATTCCCTTAAATGCCACATAGTGGATGATAGGGACCCACTGAATCTTGTATACTGTGCCATCGGGCATGCCGAAGATTCTGCACAGCATCAGGGCAATCAATCTAAAAGGAGCTCTTAGATTCTGTATGTCATACTCATCACTCCCTTTCTTCCTCAAATGTTTTCCTGCTATTAGTAGCTTCTTGGTCATCTCGACGTTGTTCATTTGGCTTAGCCATTCATCCGTCAAAGCTTGTTGGACCCGGGGAAACTTGTAGGCTACCGCAAGATACGCGGGTTGAAATGAGGCAATGGCCACTTTACTGCTGTCATTTATCACTCTCCCGTCAGCATCGGCATGCTGGAGTATCCATCTGATCACTTCAGCACAGTGGAACAGCTCAGGGCGGGTAGCGGCTCTGGTTATGCCTGAGGCTTTGATATTCAGATAAATTGGCCCTTCTTCTAACAACATATCTGGGATATCCTGGTCCCGGATCATTCTATAGATGTCACCCCATCTGATTTCTGAAGGGACACCAGTGGTGCACCTAGTGTCTTGGAGTGAAGTTTCAGTTTTAGGAGGGGCAGGTTTCTTTTCTGTCATCTTAGCCTTCTTCTTACCGGTTTTCGGCATCTTGACTTATCCCTGATAACATCCATATACAAGTCATCATTAAATTGAGCAACATACTGTGAGGTTTTAACAGAGAGCAACATCGCTTTAATATCAATGAGATAAGTCAATGAAGCTGCATATTTAGGAAGCAAAACACTATTTCAACATGAAACATAAATTGAAACATTTGAATCTCTTAAAAGGATGAGTTTGGAATGCTCCTGAGGGGATAGGCTATGTCGCGGACACATTTTGTTCTCAGCTCGATAGGCGAGTTGCGGAAGCAATTGGTTTTCGGTTCCGTAGGCGAGTTGCGGAAGAAATTAGTTTTCGGTTCTTCCCTGGGGAAGAAGGTGTCTTTCGTCATCACTGCGGCTGGAAAGGCTAATGGCGGGGAGACTCAGGTTGGAAAGACTTTATGACGACAAGGGAACCCCTTTCGCACTTTTGACTCGGTGAGGGCTTCGAATGCTATTGTCTTGCACGGCACTCGCCGAGGTGCTCTATGAGAAGTTCTAATCCGAGCGAGGGTGATGGCGCCGGCGACATACTGACGGTAAAGGTTAGGGTGGCCATGGTTTTGGGTTTCGGCTCGCGCGACTTGAATGCTCACGAGATTTGAACAGGGACGATGGCGCCGGAGATTAGGTTTTGACTTGGGTAGAGGTCGTCGAGGGACTGAGGTTTTATGGAAAGGCCCGGGGTTTTACATCCTGAGCTCTCCGGCCGGGGACATGAAAAGCCTATGGGGTTTTGACAGATTCTCCCCACAACGAGGCACGCGGCCCGGGGATAAAAAATGGAACAGGTTTACCCGCCCAAACCAATCGTCTCTACTCAATAAAAAAAATTAAAAATGTTAATGTTTTAACCAATGTCTATTTTGTATGACGAGAACTCCATTCAACCGCTTCTGACGGGCAAAACATAGCCCTTGACGGGTGTTTTTCCCGTCAAAATCCCACCAAAACCTATCGTTTTCAAACAAAGACAACTCAACGGCAACTGGAAACCGTAAAAGGGGCGAATTTCAAGTTCAAACTCCTACCTGGCACTGTGGGGATCGCTCGAACGAGGTGGCCGCAAACGCGGATGAGCGAGGTGAGCTGGAGTGATTTGCACTGCGTTCCACGTCGTTGGCCAATCGAAAACAATGGTGCATTGGCTCGGGCCCCTACCATATATTTATAAAAGACGGGCACGTGCAAGCATTTAGGTTGGTAGTTGGCGCAATTAAAATGTGGCTTAAATACGTCGCCCGTTGCGGTCACGTCAAAATATCTCGATTTCCGTGCGACCGCCATTCGCGGGAGAACCTTGCGAATCATATCCACCATTGCGGAAGGGTTCAAGGAAAGTTTCCGCCGTTTTGGGGCGCATCGCGGAAGGGAAACTCGAAGCCTTCCGCAAAACAGCCCCGCGTTGCGGACCTATAACGCCAAGGCTTCCGGCATTTCGGGAGCTATTTGCGAAGGGATTCCGCCAATCCAAAAGTTTCTAAGTCTCGCGGGGTTTCGGGACGATATGGCGAATGCTCCCGGTATTTTCGGAAAGCTAACTTGAAGGTTTCCGCGGTTGCGGGCGGCTTCTTTGAATTGTTCCGGAAGGGCCTCAGTGTTTCGACGTTTCGGCAAGTCAGGGCAAACTTTTCGCGATTTCAGGAGGGATTTACCAGCAGCTTCCACAATCGCCTCATCGAAGATTTTCTCTAAGTCTTTTCGGGCGGTCTAGCCGAATGGCTCCCGCCGTTTCGGGAGAAAATCTTATATTCTTCCGCAAATTTTCCCGGAATTATTTCGAAGGCCTCTTCTGAGCGGTTTAAGCGATTGACTTCCGCCGTTTCGGGAGGGTAGCCCGAAAGCTTCCGTGGTTTCTGGAGAGAAAGCCGAAAGCCTCCGTAAAAATCTAAGTCTTTCGATAGTTTCGGAAGGAAATCGTGAATTCCTCCGCGGGATTTCGGGAAACTTTTTTCGAAGATTTCCGCATATTTTCAATGAAAGCTTCTAAGTTTTCTTCCGAGTTTCGGAAGGGTTTCACAAACTGTTCCCGCCGTTTTGGACAGAAAACCCCAATCTCTCCGCGAACGGTCAAAAATGTTCTAAGTCTTCTTTCAGGAGAGTTATTAAAAAGACGTCCGTTGTTTCGGGAGAAAAACCGGAATCTTTCCGCGGTTGCGGAAGGCTTGAGAGAAAGGCTCCGCCATTTCGGGACGCGTCGCCCAATCATTTCCGTAGCTTTCCAATCGAAAAAAATTCGAAGTCTTCTTTCGGGAGAGTTTGGCGTTTGGCTTCCGCAATTGCGGGGAGATAGCCCGAGAGACTCTGAAACATTGGAAAAATTCTAAGTTCCCTTTTGGTTCCTTGGGGGAAAACAAAAAGGAAAGGTCGATGGCAAGATGCTTGGTCGGGAAACCAGATTTCAGTTGGGAAACAAGGTTTTATGTTGAGAACACAGCCAACGGCTAGGATGGCTTCTTAGGCAAACTTTTTGCAAAATGAAAGGAGGGGCCCCAATATGTACAAAATTTTGGGGGGGGTGTTGCTGCAACAACAGGACTGTTTAAGTTTTTCGACTATATAAGCAAGAAAACACCGCCGAGCACAAACCAATTCGAGCTCGATATAAAATCCACGGATAGGTGTATGGAGTTTTCTTCTAGGTTTTTCAGACTCCTTAAATATGAAAATACCATCGAGCATGCTTTAGTTCTTTTTCAAGCTCGTTAAAAAATGAAAAAGGAATGGGAAGGGAAGAATATTAAAATATCTTTCAATATGATGGCAGCAAGTCAACTATCTCCTTGAACAAAGCACCTATTTTGAGTCTATCAAACAAGTTGGGTTCTAGTGTTGGCCTTAGGATAAACTGATCTTAGAGTTCTTACTCCTCCATTTCATTAGTCTTCTAATCATATGGAGAATCTGTTAATGTCTCCTACATTGCATATTTGCATCGTGGGCTCTTTGTGTTCAAAGCTGCCTAAGTCACTCTTGTGTCGTGCTCACTGTTCAAGGATATAACATGTGTCGGCCATTCTGCAGTTGCATTCATCTTATGCATCGGCCATTCCTTGGTGTCAATATGTTTCATCATGTGTTCAGTCCTACTCCAAATCAGCTCATACCTATTTAGTGTCCCTCGTGTTGGATGATGGAGTATGCATTAAGGCCTCCCTTCCAATGGACTTCTTCCCATCGAATTCAACTCATTGTGCTCTGGGAATGAAGTTTAGAGTTTCGGTTAGTACCTTGGGGATTGCAGTCATTAGTGGCAGTTTCCCTCACTATTTGATAGATCGGAATACATCAATGTCTCAGATCCGATGGATTCTTCAAGTGTTCGACGGCAAGACCATTTATTCGCACTTGCTCGAATGTACTAGGTACCTTGGGTTCCATTTTCATTATTGGTGGACACCCTCATGTTTGTTAAAGGTATACATCAATGATCGGTAATCAAACGATACCTCCCATGTTCGACATCAACTCATTTATTCGCATGGATAGGTTTGTACCTTGGGTTGTTTTTGGATGAAGACCTTGGGATCCTCGATAGAATCACCTTATTTATGCTATCACCCAAGTTGCGCAAGACTGAGCCACACTCTTTTTTTCTCTTGATGAGACATAGATCCATCTTGTTCTCTATGGCTATGTTCTCTAGTTTTGACATAGATCCACCTTATATTTATGTGGCTATGTTTACACTTATGTTCCTCATGGATCCACGCTTGTATTTTAGTGGCCATGATATATGCATCAGTATTTGGATCATTATTGTATCCTCTTGGAGGTCATGTTCCACTATTTGAACAGGGACAGTTACCCCAAGGATAAGTTTGTCTGACATTGCCTTTGCTTTCAGGTACTTCATTTGAGCCTATGATTCTTGGTTTCTCCGGTTCCTCCATGATTCAACTCTTTGTTATTTATAATGTATTTCGTCCATCGTTTCCCTCACTCCCTCTAACCTCATACATTAGGGGGCATCTGTTATAGCTTAAAATGACACCTCTCCATCCATGACGGCACTTGCATCCCTTGGTCGCATGACGACACTTCTTGAGATCAAGTTTAGTCACACAACAAGACATTTTTGGATTGAGGGGTCATTTGGGACACTAAAAATGGTTGAAATTACCTCACTCTTGGCCCATTTGATGGTTATAACCCTTAGGAACATTTTTCCAGACCAAACCATCTCCTGAAAATCATCAGAAAGCCCTCTTTTCCTAAACTAGTCCAAATCTCGAATTTTGGTTAGTTTAAGTTGGTTTGGGAGCTTCCTAATCGGTTATAACTACTTTTCCTCTCCTTCATTGACTATATAAGGAAGGTAGAAGGGCCATGAGAAGGGACCAATCCTATAACAATGTTATGTTGGAGGAATGGATACCCTCATCCCCCTCTCTTGTGCCTCAGTTTTTGATAAACCCTAGCACAGCTTATTAGAGGCTGGGATCCTTGGAGAACACAAGCAAGAGACCTTGAATCTAGGTTTCATGAAGTGCCAAGCTTGAAGGAAGGTATAATTTGATGTACTTGCTTCATTCATTAATAAAGATCAGACGTTCTTTCCTTTCCAAATATGACTTATTTATGTGTGTCTTAGATTTGATTACTGTTTGATTATAGTTTGATGTCTTATTATGTCATGGATATCGGTCTTATATATGTAGTCAAATGTATTTGAGAAAGGTATCAAGTTGTTTTGCAGGTGTGTGCATTGCGATACTGGATAGCATTGAAGAGAAAGGAAGAGGAGGATAGGATCAACCTTCTAAATAAGGTTCATATATCTCTAACCTTAATCTCTTCACTTATTTGTTGTACTTGCAGAACATTTGTAGGTCTATCTTTCATACCTGTAAGTTGGTAGTTTCTCCCCTGAACTATAGGTGCATTTTCCTTACAACACACATGGAATTCCACTCTCACCCATTTGAATCCAAGGTGGAGTCCACTATTCTTGGGGGAGTTGGAAGGGCATAATACTTGGCATGAATCAATGAGGTCGAGATATAGAGGAAGAGTAACTCCCATGGAAGAGGAAGAGGCATTTTGGAGCTAGTGGGACACTTGGGCTAGATTCCCTAGCTTCTATGACACCAATGATGAAGATGCCTATGACACTTATGAAAAAATCAGACCTAATCACTGACATGTGACATACATGACATTTCAATGCTAAAAATAGACTCCAAGAAGGTGCACAAGGGAGTTAGGGAAGCCAAAGAGAGACCTATTCGAATTGAGTGAAGGAGGAGGCTAGAATTGGAGGGACAAGTGGCATACTTTGGAATCTCTTCCCAATTCGAGTTGGAAAGGAGCTCATGGATGGAATTAGAGTTAAGGAATCCTTAGGGAATTTATAAAAGTTAGAAACAAATAAAGAGAGCATCTTTTTATCATTTTACATTTTGCATTTGGAGAGGAGAGCTAGTAGAGTGTTATTCTACTTGCCTAAGTACCAATTTCGAGGGTGAAAGATTCCCATCCTAATTGGAAATTGGAGAGGCCATTAAGAACTTTAATTTGGAGATACAATGGATTACTTTGTTACAGGTTGAATCTATAGGGAGTCTTGTGGTCACATCTCCTCCAGCTTGCTTCTACAACCATTCTTCCATTTCTTGTCATATTCTTGCTCCTTGAGGAGAGGCGCACTTGGTGAGGTGATGATCTCTTTGGGATAGTTCTTGAGGCCCCATATATTTGTAATATGATATATATACTCTCTATTTACTTCTCAGAATACTTTTATATTGAAACTCAAATATATTTTATGTACAAATGCTAAACTATGAATAAATGGTGTCATTTCTCCAATACCTTGCTATTTGCACTTGAAGTGGTAAAAAATTCGAATGGTTCAGTAAAAATATGATATATTATTGTTGTATGGAGAGCCATTAATATGATGAAGAAGTTTCATATTCATTATATAAGCATTGGGATCAATATTCTTAAGTTTCATAACCATTTGTGAAGATTTACTATCATTTCCCCCTATGTTAAAGCTAGTATACAAACATCTGATTTATGTAAGTTGAAGAAGCCTATAGAAACTAATTGATGATGAATTGGGGAGCCCATTGAAGTCCTTTATCAATACCATTTCTCTGTTCTGAAATTTGGGAATCTCTTATAGTTTTTGGGAAGCCATCGTTTTCCCCTACCCTTGGGGGTTTTGAACCTCGATTTGACTAGTAAAGTTCCCTATTTTTCCCTGATTATAAATTAATGTTGAAGAATTTTTTTAAGAGTATCCAAGCATACATAATACTAATTTACATGTCTGAATACGTTCCAAACTCATTCAGACCCAATTCGGAACCATTTGGAAGCAGTTGAGTCAATACTAGTCTAAGGGTCGAATTGGTCAAAATTTGCATTTTTTTCCTAGTTTTTGCAAATTATTAAAAAGGGACACTACAAGTGTTATTAGAGCATGGTCCTTGCACCTGATGTGGATTACCATTTATGAATACAAGAATCCAAAGAAATCATCCCCCACCCTTGGAACCTGAAACTGAAAGTGTTTTTGTTGAAGAGGAAGAAGTAGGAAAAGAAGTGCATTTTGTTGAAACTATGGCTAGGGATGAGAAGGGAACCTAAGAGGATAAGGAGGAATTTACTAAATTCATGAAACCATTATTTGAATACATGACAAAATATATAATGCAAAGGGTTTGAATTGTTGGCTAGTCAACTTGGAAGCAAAGGAGCAATAGGAGGCAGTAGTAGTTCTTCTTTCAAGGAAAAGAAGGCAATGGGTGAAAAAAATTTCTCAAGGACAAGACCTCATAATAGACCTAATGAATTTCAGAGTTCAGTAATGCCTAATACACCTAAATTTATTGTGTCCAAAGAAGAACCTAACACCCAATTTGATATGCAAGAAGTTGTAAAAGAATGGGAAAAGTTGAGTGAATATTGTAGAAGGACTCTACCCTTTGAGCAATACTTTAATGTTTCAAACAAACTCAAAATGAGGGAAGGTAATAAGACTCCATTTAAGAATAAAGAATTGAATTGTGCCATTGGAAAAATGACCCTTCCCACTTTTGATGGCTCATCTCAAAGTTCTGCAAATACTTGGGTACAAAAACTAGATGTGTATTTTCAGTTGAATGCAATGGTGGAAGAGGATGCTTTAAAAATGGTTATTTTGCATCTCGAAGGAGAAGCCAATGATTGGTGGTTCCATGGTCTGAAAAAATTGGGACATGATCAGGTTACAACATATGGAGAATTTGTTGAAAGGGTATTAGAAAGATTTGAGCAAAAAGGCCCAGAATTTCCTTTCAAAGAACTAGCCCAATTGAAGCAAGTTGGAACCCATGCTGAGTATATGTCAGAATTACAAAGACTATCTGATGTAGGAGCATCTACTCACTAAGAAAATTTGAAATGTAAGTGAGACCTTAAGGTCATGACACTAGCCAAGGAGGGTTTTATTGTAAAAACATTGTAAATTTCTCTTAATTAGTGAGCATAGTTTTAAAAGATTCTAGATGAGGATAGGTGTCATTATAGTATGAGTCATGACAATTGATTCCTGAAGAAAAGGAGTGACTCGAGGAGGTGATAGAGATGTAGCAAGTCTATTTGATGAGTCATTAGATAGGATAGATTCAAGGCTTATAATTTTAAAAATGGTTGCAAGATAATGGGAGTTAGTTTCAATGAGTTGGAGGCTCAGTTTGGGGGGAGAGATATTTTGTAAGCCTACGAGCAAAGACAGGACGGAGATGAATGTACAGGTTTTTTATGTTGAATGAAGGAAATCCTATGTCATCATATCTCTGTGTAAATGTATTTTATTCTATGTATATGACTCTGTGGGTATCGAATGATTAATGAACCTGTTAGTTGTATAACAAATCTGTGTGTATGTAGTATCCCGAAATTGGGATTTGGAGGATGGAATGTCGCAGAGGAGGTCTGATTGGTCTATGTTCATGAATGCATGAGTGAATGTGATAATTTGCAAAATAAATCCTATAAGGAAAGAGTCTCGGTATATTCGAATCTCCAGAAGTGAAGTTCAGGGTTTGAATGGGGCAGGTATGTGAACCCGAGTTGAAGTTTAAGAAGTGATGTGCAGATCCAGTGAAGAAGATTAGATCCGAATGAAGGTCAATCTGGATTGATCAACTCCCTGATCAATCAACAAAAAAATCGTAGAGTTGCAGTCAATTCAATTAGAGGTTGGATGGCTCAGATCAAAGTCAAAAGGAAGATCGACGATGGGGAAAGGATCCGCAAAGTGAACGTGCGCAGGAGTTAACATTTCTTCAAGCCGATGTGAAGTGTTCCGCATTGATCATAGATCAATGGACGAGATCAAATCTGCAAGGGATCGATGGTTGATACAGTGTTCCACAGAAGGAAGAAGCTCGGGAGGTAAAAACGAGAGTTTGCGGAAGTGACATTGCGGAAGAGTTTGCGGAAGTGACATTGCGGAAGAGTTTTGCAGAAGTATTTCCAAGAAATTACGAAAAGCACACCCGCAACCCACAATCTGCAAATTGTGGAAAGGAGGCATCTACATTGTGGGAGTGAGAATTGCGGAAAGGAAGTTGCTAAAGGGATTGTTGTGGAAGGGATCGTTGCGGAAATACAATTGCGGGAAGGTGACTGCGGAAAGATCATTTCGGAAGGACGCCTGCAATTGCGGAAAGAAGACGTTTCCACAAGGTTGTTGTGGAAAGTTAATTATGACAGGAAAAACATTGTGGAAGGCCTATTTTGAAGGTAAGGCCCACAATTGAGAAGGACTTAGCTGGTTTTTAGCTAAGTTTAGTGGTTCGATTTCAGAGAATCACAATTTTCTACCTGGGGGAAGCAGGTTGGATTGGATTTTGTCATTCCCACCTGCATCATTTTGGTATCAGAGTGGGTTGTTCTTTGGAGAAGATAAAGGAGAATATGCAGAGATATAGGTACAAATTTGGTGTTATAATTCCAACAATTAGTTGGACAAAACGATGAAACTTTGGGTGTATTACATCCTATATAGTGAAGGAGGCAAGGAATCTATTAAAGGTTCACAACAACAGATTGCCGACAAGAAGATAATTTGATTAGGATGCATAGCTAAGAGTTTCTTGGGGAAGTGTAACAGAGAGAAATTTGGTGGAGCAATTGTAACAAGGAGTGATGTGACAAATACCAATTAAAATTTGAAATCAAAGAGGATGGTGAAGTTCCTGAAGGAAGGTGACTGCAAGAGGAATCCTAGGAAGAGCATTGGAGGCTCCAAAGGTTCTAAGGAGAAAAGAACCAGTAGATGCCAATAGACCAAGATCAGGAGGGAGTTTGGTGAGGTATTAGTGGCAAGGTGAAAGAGACTTGATCACTGCATAGGCTGATATTGTAGTTCACAAGAAGTCCCAAGAATTCTAGAGGAGAAAGGACTCAAAATTCTAGCATTGCAAAGTTTAGGAGATTGATTGAGGTAATGTGTTTTTTTTTAAGTTACTGAATTTGCTTATATGATGAAATGTTGATCGCAGAGTTAGTTTGTGATTGAGAAAGAACTTTGAGGTGTTATTAGAAGATTTTCTACCTCGGGAGAGAGGTAGGACAAAGTGTGTTGAGAGAATAAATTTCAAGAGAGTGTTCTTGTTTGAGAGAACCATGAAGATAAAAATTGGAGCAGTGGCATGTGTTGAAACATAATTTGGCCAAAGAGTTAAGGGTTTGTATTTATCAGTTACGTGGTAAAGAGATTAACTGATTGACGTAGTGACAAGAGGAAATAAGTGATTGAGTGCAGAGGGAATAAGGAAATCCTAGTGGATAAATCAGAAGTGAAAGAAGGTTTGTGATTGAACCCAAACAATAGAGATTATTGCTAGAGGAGGGAGGACGACTATAGTTCTCCAAGAAAGATGAGTAGTTGAAAAGAAACAGCTTAACAGATTTGAAAGCTGAAGAGCAAGAGTGCTCAAGAAGAGGTTCCATGCGAGAACCAAGAAGAATAAGAGTTACCAAGAAGATGACTTGGTGCTGGTGACAAGTAGTAGAATTGTTACAGAGAGAGAAGAGGCTTGTTGCAGCTCACAAGTGGACCAAGATGATTCCACGGAGGAAAGAAGAAGAGATGACCATTGATGATTATCTTAAGGGTTCAAAGAAAATTTACAATATGGAGAAGGAAATTAGCAAAGGTACCAGTAGAAGACTAAGCAGGGAAAATTTTAGTGTGGTATCTAAAGACAGGTTGACAGAGTTAACTTGTGAAGATAGGTTGTTTGCAACTCATAGTGGGCAATAAAGAGCTCATGAAGAAAATAATGCTATGACTACTGATGGCCATAGTAAAGGTTCAAAGAGAGGCCATAAAATATCCAATGGGGATGAAATTGATAGAGAATTAGATGAGATGAAAGTATAGTTGTAGGTGATGAGAGAATTTGTACGGAGGAATATGGAAGACCAAAGATATGGTTGGATTCTTCAGAAGAAAAGAGTCAAGTGGATTTTGTTGTAGAGTAGGATGAGACACAAGACAAGTGTACAGCTAAAGGAAGAACTCGAAAGAGTTGAGTTGCAACATAAGATATGTGCCAGGGAAGAGGGTTACTTATGTGAAGCTGAAAAAAGGACCTATTCTCGGGGAGAGTAGTGATGATGATAAAGATATGGGACTAGTTAACAGTCTCATGGATCCTTTAGAGGATGAAAATCAGTTGAGAGAGATGGTGTTTGAGACAACAAAAGAGGCCATAAGGCCTTATTATTTTGAAACTAATGATTGGTATGTCTTTGCAGGTTTCTCAAACATGAGAGATGAAAGACAGTCCTTTAACACTATCATGAAATTAGAGAAGAAGGTGACTATCCATAGTCATACAAGAAATATAGAGAAGAATTACAGTCAAGTGAAGGAAGATGTTCAGTCAAACGGAATCCAGATGGAAATTCAAAAGGATTTTGACAAAGAATTTATTGAGATCAAGGAAAGATTCAGTAATATAGAGAGGTTGTTTCAATAAAGTAATGAAGATCAATATTTTGGCTGGATAATGAGAAAGAAGAAAATGCAACGGCATACTTTGCAGCAGAAGAAAAGACAACAGTCAATGTCTTGGTGGAAGAATAAAGAACTCAAGAAAGTTGAGCTTGAGCAAATATTGACAAAGAAGGAATAAATCCATTCATGTGAATGTGGAAAAGGGATTTTTCTTAAGAATACTGATGAAGTTGATGTAAAACTCAAAGAGCATCTGATGATGTGTTCTGGTAATGAGAGTCAGCAAGAAGAAGTGGTGATGAAAGTCATCAAAAGAGACCTTAGGGTCTCATGGTTTTAAAACTAATATTTTGTGTGTGAATGTAGGATATGCTGAAGAAGGACAACTATCTCTTGTTATCACAAAAGAAAAGAAAAGACAAATTATGTTTTTTAAAGAGATGAAAGGAGGTTCACAGAATCTTGTGTAGGAGGAAAAACAATAGTTACTGAACACTGCTATGGAGGATTTTTCAAGTACCGAGCAGTCACCGAGGACTGTTAATATTGAAGACAGACAGGATAAGGGACAACTGTTGATAGTTGTTACAAAGAGTGAAGATAGTGAAGACTGTGCATAATTCTTGGGAGAAATTCCAAGTGAGATGGCAAACGTGTGCCATGAGTTAACGATTTTAGATAAGATATTGGAGGAATAGGATATATGTATTCAAGATGTAAAATCAAAGTTGAATGAAAATGAATAAATTGTCTTGGATGACAAATGTGAAAAAGGAATTGCCAAGAATGTTGGCATACAGAGAAAACTGGGTAAAGATTTTGTGCTTGATAGTTTGAACAAAGCTAATGAAAATCTATATGCAGAAACAGGGTAGTATGTAGTGAATTTGAAATGAGAAATTGATTTTGAACATCAAGCTGAAATGGAGAGAAATGGGGCTCTGATGTCTCATAATGAAGATGGAATTATGTTGCTACCGTATGGGACTGTTGAGCATAATATTGTCTTGAGGGACAGTGGGAAAAATGAAGCAGAGAAGGTAGCAGATCTCCAGCAACACAGTATTGTTGAGATAGGATATGAAGTTAGAATGGAAGCAGAAAGCTATGATTGGCACTATGATGAAGAATTTGAAAGATGTCAAACGTAATTTGAGTTGCTGAAGTATTTGTTGAAGAAGCCTGAGTATGGAAGTAAGATAGCCGTTAGTGATAGAAAAATGTCTCAATTTTTGGTTTAGACAAGAGTAGATACTAGTTTTCAAACTCATAATATGTTTGCTGGTATAGAGGAAAGAAAGAGTGAATATGATACTACAGTCAAAGAGTTGAAGTTACTTCTTTGAAGTAAAATTGAAGTTCAGGAACAACAAATGAACATTACAGAGGGAGATGTCTTCAAGGACATTAAGGATGTAAGGGTGGTAGAAGAAAGAAGTCAGCATCTTAAAGGCTAATGTCCATAATTGGATAGAGGAATTGATGAGTTGTGGAGAGCTATGCAAAGACATTCGAAGAGAATGTGCAATAGACATGAGAAAAAGGAGGTGAATTGTTTGAGTTCATTGACTGAAGAAGATGTTGAAAGTAAGTTTAAAGGAAGATTGCAGAACAAAGTGTGGAATCCTAGTAAGTTAATAACAACACTGAAGTGTGATGATGGAAATGTAGTGGAAAAATACAACATAAGGTTTGGAATCCAGTCAGATGAAGATTGAAGAGACATGAACAGGATTTCGTGAATAATTTATACCTTGGGAGTCTGATGCAGGAGCATCTACTCACTAAAGCAATTTGAAATGTAAGTCAGACCTTAAGGTCATGACACTAGCCAAGGAGGGGTTTATTGTAAAAATATTGTAAATTTATCTTAATTAGTGAGCATAGTTTTAGAAGATTCTAGATGAGGATAGGTGTCATTATAGTATGAGTCATGATAACTAATTCCTGAAGAAAAGGAATGACTTGAGGAGGTGATAGAAATGTAGCAAGTCTATTTGATGAGTCATTATATAAGATAGGTTCGAGGCTTCTAATTTTAAAAATGGTTGCAAGATAATGGGATTTAGTTTCAATGAGATGGAGGCTCAGTTTGGGGGGAGAGATATTTTGTAAGCCTACGGGAAGAGATAGGAGGGAGATGAATATACAGGTTTTTTGTGTTGAATGAAGGAAAGCCTATGTCGGCATATCTATGTGTGAATGTAGTTCATTCTATGTATATGACTATGTGGGTATCGAATGATTAATGAACCTGTTAGTTGTATAACAAATCTATGTGTATGCAGTAGCCCAAAATTGGGATTTAGAGGACGAAATGTCGCAAAGGAGGTCTGATTGGTATTTTTGCATGAATGCATGAGTGAATCTGATAATTTGCAGAATAAACCCTGTAAGGAACGAGGCTCGGTATATTCAAATCTCCAGAAGTGAAGTTCAGGGTTTGAATGGGGCAGGTATGTGAACCCGAGTTGAAGTTTAAGAAGTGATGTGCAGATCCAGTGAAGAAGATTATATCCAGATGAAGGTCGAGTTGGATTGATCGATTCCCTGATCAATCAACGAAAAAATCATAGAGTTGCAGTCGGTTCAATTAGCAAAGGTTGGACGGCTCAGATCAAAGACAAAAGGAATATTGACGATGGGGAAAGGATCCACAAAGTGAATGTGAGCGGGAGTTAACATTTCTGCAAGAAGATGTGAAGTGTTCCACATTGACCATAGATCAACGGACGAGATCAAATCCACAAGGTATCGATGGTTGATACAGTGTTCCGCATAAGGAATAAGCTCAGGAGGTAACGACGATAGTTTGCGGAAGTCAAATTGCGGAAGTCACATTGCGGAAGAGTTTTGTGGAAATATTTTCAAGAAATTATGAAAATCACACCTGTAACCCGCAATCTGCAAATTGCGGAAAGGATCCGTCCGGATTGCAGGAGTGAGAATTGCAGAAAGCAAGTTGCAGAAGGGATTGTTACGGAAAGACAATTGTGGGAAGGTGACTGCGGAAAGATCATTGCGGAAGGATGCCCACAATTATGGAAAGAAGACGTTTCCGCAAGGTTGTTGCAGAAAGTTATTCCTGACAGGCAGAACATTGCGGAAGGCCTATTTTGAAGGTAAGGCCCGCAATTGAGAAGGTCTTAGCTGGTTTTTAACTAAGTTTAGTGGTTCGATTTTAGAGAATCATAATTTTCTACCTGGGGGAAGCGGGTTAGATTCGATTTTGTCATTCCCACCTACATCACTATCAGTCAAGGTGGCTGATATATCTATGGTAAGATTAGTCTTTCTATTTACTGAAGGTTTGGCTAAACCCTTAAAAGGTTTGGCTAAACCCTTAAAAGGTTTAGTTAAATCCCACAAACCTAATTCATTTAAGGATGCCATGAACTTGAAATATATTTGCAGGATGTGCTACCAATGACAAGGGTTCCCCCCAAGACCAACTTTCCTTCCCAATTCAGATTCGAAAAGAATCCATGGAAAGAAGATGAATTTGAAAAGGATAAGAAAGAGGGACCAAGCAGGGCAAAACTCAGAAGGAAGAAACTATGTTACACATCCTTCCAACCATGGGTACCAAGGCATAAATGTGCTAAGGGAAAGGCACAATTCATGGAAGTATTTTATGATGATGATTATGAAGGGGGTATGGAGGAAGGAGGACATATTTCAGCCCAAGAAGAGGGATATGCCACAACAGAAGAAGAGAAAAAAGAATAATATCATCCATTACCTGACAAAGGGATACTAGTAGTGCTTTCAGGAGTGCCTCGTTTCCACACTATTCGATGCCAAGGAGTTGTACAAGGACAAAGGGTTTTGATATTGGTAGATGGAGGAGCGACACATAATTTCATTAATGCAGCCATGGTGGAGAGGAGAAAGCTACATGTTGAACCATTCGATGTCTTCACAGTCATCATTCCAGGTCACCATACCATGGAGTGAAAAACATGGATTCCAAAGCTACAACTCACCATAGGTGTTAGTTTTTCAGAATTTACTTCAATCTGATCTAGGATCTTAACTAAGAGAACAACATGTACAGCATATCAATCATGGACATAATAATGCAAACACACAAGAGACAATAGACACATAGAGTTTCACTGGGGAAAACCATAAAGCTGAAAAACCCTACAACTTCCTCAGAGATAGAAAGAACAATGATACAACCCAAGCATAAGAGATAGTCTTCTCCTAGTAGCAGCTTCTCCTCCTCCACAAGTGCGCCACTCTCCAATGAGATTCTGAGTGAGAAAGTGAATGATCAAAGAGAGTGCCCCCCTCACTCTATTTATACATGACTTGACTTTCCTAATAACCTTTACTAGGTCGGCCTTAACTTAACCACATAACATAATGCTGACGGGACCGACCCCCAATAGGGTGGTCTAATAACCCTTTAACCCACATGAATTATACAGAGCCGACCCCACCAAGGTGGTCTAATAACCCATCAAGTATAAGTTACGACACTTACAATATAAATGACGACACTTCCGTATAGAGGAATAATAACATCTCTATAGGAATACAAACACTTCCGTATAGAGTAATAATAACATCTCCATAAGAATACAATATGCATATATGAAATACATTCCAAAGTTACAAATACATCAACACTCCCTCTTAACTAGGAAGGTATTTTTCGACACAGATCTGCTAGCACAAGTCTTCTTCTCTAGATCATCGTCACTGGATCATCGTCAACGTCATCGTCACTGCTGCTGCTATCTCAATCAATCTCCAATCTACTCATCATAGGAAGTTCTACAGAGCCAGTCCTTTTTCATACTGGATGTAGGCCCACCACCTATAGGTCTTCATCATCACTGACCATACTATGTATTCCTCAGGACTTATTACGTGCGTCAACAAAACCTCGCAAGAGCATCCCAGGACTGATTACGAGCACACAGCTTCAACCTACTGGATCTCCCATGACCTTTTACATGCCAATGCACAACTTGTCCACGGCCACAGAGTATCATCCTGATGGTCATATTGATCATGTCATCTTAGTGAGCAAGCCATCAAGCAGGTACACCTCAAGACTGATTACACTGCCTCTGCAAAACCTGCAAGATCTCCCAGGATTGATTACATTGCCTCTGCAAAACCTGCAAGAGCATCTCAAGACTGATTATATGCCTCTGCAAAACCTATGTACCATACTATCACATCATCGTCTTCAGATCATTTTCATCGTCCACGGAGAAAAACCCAGATGCACACACACAACACTTACACTCACCGGCATGGGAGGACCAACCTACTACCATCTGTGAAAGGGTCACAGCACTTACATCAATGACCATGGGAGGAAAAACCTACCACCATGTCGTAAAAGCTTGGAAATTACATCAATGACCATGGGAGGATGAACCTACCACCATGTCGAAAAATCCCACTCATACCTTATAACTCACCATGGGAGGACGAACCTACCACCATGTGAGAATGGCCCAACCCTTACATCTACACCATAGGAGGACGAACCTACAACTATGTGAGAATGGCCCAACCCTTACATCAACACCATAGGAAGATGAACCTACCACTATCTGAGAATGGCTCGTGTGCATCTGTGTCTCCGGACTCATCACTTCCCCTTGGAAGGAATCTCGATATGAAATACACCAAGTCTCTCTCTGAAGTACTCAAACTTCACTCTGTCCAGCGGCTTAGTCAACACATTGGCTATCTGCTCGTCTGTCACAACATATAGGAGCTTCACTGCTCCTCTCTACACCATATCCCTGATATAGTGTAACTTGATCTCAATGTGCTTCGACTTGTCATGGAACACCGGGTTCTTACACAACTCTAGTTATCGCAATATATACAATTAGCACTCAACTGGAGATCAAAACAAATCAAACAGTAGATTCTTAAGCAATACTTCCTCACAACTAGCCGAACAACCTGCGACATACTTTGCTTCGGCTGTACTCAGTGCCACACAGGACTGCTTCTTGCTAAACCAAGAGATCATACCAGATCCCATACTGAAGCAGCACCCCGAAGTGCTCTTCCGATCAATGACACTGCCTTCCCAATCCGAATAAACATAACCCTCTAGTTTAAACTTTTGATTCTCCTCATACTTGAGCCCATAGTCAACTGTACCCTTCAGGTACCTCAAAATATGCTTTGCAGCTATCAGGTGAACATGTCTCGGATCTGTCAAATACTTGCTCAAGGTGTTCACCGCAAAGCAGATATCTGGTCTCGTATTCGTCAGGTACATCAAGGACCCAATCATCTGACGATACATCATCACATGATCATCCTGATCATGATCATAGCATCATCCGGATGCATATCATCTGGAGCAACACCCTGAAGCTCATCATCCATGATCATCCTGATCATACAATGTATCCACCTAATACATATCATCATACATGATCTACCTGATCATGCAATGTATCCACCTGATACATATCATCATACATGATCTACCTTATCATAACAAGCATCCAACATGATGCATATACATATATATGATCCAACTGATCATAACAAGCATCCAACATGATGCATATACATATACATGATCCAACTGATCATAACAAGCATACAACATGATGCCTATATAGAGCAATAACGGGAGCATCGTTCTGATGCTCATCGTCCAGCGCTTACAACCACAGTCATGGGAATGATCCTCCTCTCACCATGCTTGGAATGGCTCCAACAAATGTGTCCATCACTTCTTCCTCGAAGTGTCGTCAATATGAAGAACACCAAGCAAGAAAGTTGTCTTGACATCCATCTGGTGTATCTTCCATTTCATCACTTGCTTTGTATTTCTCTATGTTGCCTTCTGCAGCATGCTTGATCTTATAGATCCACTTGGAAGTCACAACAGACTTCCCTTCAGGTCTTGGGACCACATCCCAAACACCATTCTTCATGATCGACGGATCATGGCATTCTTCCCGAATCCTGGGAACTTCAATATATTCAATAGATAACTTTGTTGCTGGAACAAATGTTGTAGTCCTTCTTTTGTAGGTGCTCATATACGATCTTTCCTACAAAACAAGTTAAATTGCATCATTAGAAACTTCTCATAGTTTTCATAACAAATTCTTACACATAAAGAAATATGTCATACAGTCATGCAATTATTTTAGCCAATGCTTCAATACAACATTTATCCATATCTCGTAACTTTCTAGATGCCTTCCAATCTCTACCAGAACATTGTTAAGAGTTTGCACTACTCCCAACATGTCAGCAAAGAGGTTTCATTCTAGATAAGTAGCAATGGAATATTGTACAGTTCCATAGGCCACTTACCCATCACATGCATATTAGTAGTATACTGTTCATTAATGCAATTATTCTAATATGCATAATACACACCCTGAGTCTAGGAACATAAGCATATACATCATTGAACAATATTATTTAAACAAACAAATATGCAAGAAATGACAATTCAAATACTTATCTTTGTTTGGTTTGTAGGGTGGACTCCCTCTCAATATTTGCTTGCTTGCAAGAACTACTGGAGTGTGCTACCTCTTGATCTGGATTACCTATCTTTGAACTTCTATCCATCCTCGATCACTATGCATACTTACTAGTATCATCATTGTGTTATCCTCGAGATCTCATACATACATTCATTAGTACAATCTTAATACTATCAAAAACATTATGATTCTAAGTAATCTTAAACATGTATGGTCAAGATCATTTCATACACAGATAATAAACATTAGTGTTCAAGGTTTCAGGGAATACTTCTTTTACTCATGCATATTCTTTATTTCACCAAAAGACTTTTTTGGTTAATCATATCATCAATCAATGTAAGAGACATAATATGCATAAGCCCTTGATTACTTACATTTCTAACTTCATGAATAATCATTATCAACCATACAACAGTATAAGATCCCAACACAAGGTAGGATTCTAACTTGATATAGGAAAAACATACCTGGTTATCATATTTGCTAGTTATGTCTAGCAATGTCTTCTTGTTCTCTTCAATGACTTGTGCCAGTAACCTGCATATCTCATAGGTTAATCATTATATAACCAAGTTATACATACCTCGTAAGTAGATCTTCTATGCGATCCATGACAATGGATGAATCTTTGTCTTCATGTCAACATGGTCATATGTTCTTGAACTAGAACATGATTTGTCTTTCTTGATGTACCTTTCATGTTAGCGCACAACATCAACCTCATACAACACCACAATGCATTAGTACAATCATAAGTGTCAAAACCCTAATCAATGAATATCTTCTATCATGCATTTGTATTTTTGACAAGTCTAAAATTAATCAGGATTTGTACTAATCTTAATGAAGACAAACATAAACTTAACCATGAACAGATTTCGAAACATACCTGGATAAGTCATACCTGTCGAGATTGCTTGTATTCTTCTTATGTAAGGCATTAGCCTCATCTCCCTCTAAAACTGGAACTTCTTCACTTATGCAAGTGACCAATCCATCCTCTTCTAGGATTAATCCAATCCACTTGATTTGTAGAAACTGGATCTGGAGCTGGATTAGGGTTTGTCAGAGAAACCCTAAAAATTCAAACTTTGAATTTCAAACTTTTGAAAGGATAGAGAGATGCGCCTTTCTAAGCTAGTCAAGCTGGTATACTCAGAATTTGAAAACTGCAAAGTTTCACCCCTCAAAATTGCCTTTTAGATTTATGGATTAACTGGGAGGACCCTGAATTAGGGTTTGAGTTTCCTGGAGATTCACCCAACCAAATAGTTTGATCCAAAGCTCTAAACTTTGATTTTTCCAAGGAGCTTCTAGCTATGGTCACAGATTTGAAAAATTCTCATTTTTGCATAAGCCCTAATTTTTCACTTTTTCGATCAAAGTCTTGAACTAGGGTTTGATCAAGCCCAGCCTTCTTCCCAACCAAAAAATTCTATCTTGGTCTCTAAATTTCTATTTTGATGAGGATCATTCAGCCATGGTCTCTGATACAAAAATTACAACATTCTCCGAAAACCTAAATTCCTGGAGCCATGAATGAAGGTACTCAAAATCCAATTATGTTTTGACAGAAATATGCACCTGATTGTTTCTGGTGTAACTCTGAAATTATGAATCCACATGGTATGAAATGGAGACCTGTAATATCCTGACCTATCATATTTCCAATCCCATAGGTCTGACCTCAATTGGATTCTCTGAGAGAGAGTTATGCCAAGTGTCGCAACGTGACCTGTTTATGGGATAAAACCGGAGAGCGAACTTGTACGGAGTGCCACATGTCACTGGTTCATTTTCGGCCTCTAAAACTTCTCCCTGTGAAATTGTAGTCCATGCCCTACCTGTCACATTTTATGAAATTTCATTTGGAGATTCCTATCCCAAGTTGTGACCTTTTTTCCTAGGTCACCTGTTTATGACTGAGATCTGGAAGAGGCAGAAACCCTAGATTGTACAGATCATAAAACACAAAGTACAATGAATTAGAATTTTTTCTTCAGACACAAGGTACATTGGGATCTTATCTTCGACCTGTAAAAGTTTCAGATCCTGAAACTTTGTAAAAATTTATTTATAGTGAAAGTGCTACGATGACTGGTTTTTGCTATATCAAGCCCTAGCTTCGCAAGTGCAACAAATGTCATAAATTCCATACCATGCCTTCTTTCAGGATAGCTCTGATACCATATTAGTTTTTCATAATTTAATTCAATCTAATCTAGGATCTTAACTTAGAGAACAACATGTACAACATATCAATCATGGACATAATAATGCAAGCACACAAGAGACAATAGACACACAGAGTTTCACTAGGGAAAACCATAAAGGTGAAAAACCCCACAACTTCCTCAGAGATAGATAGAGCAATGATACAACCCAAGGATAAGAGATATTCTTCTCCTAGTAGCATCTTCTCCTCCTCCACAAGTGCGCCACTCTCCAATGAGAGTATGAGTGAGAAAGTGAATGATCAAATAGAGTGCCTCCCACACTGTATTTATACATGACTTGACTTTCCTAATAACCTTTACTAGGTCGGCCTTAACTTAACCACATAACATAATGCTGATGGGGCCGAACCCCAATAGGGTGGTCTAATAACCCTTTAACTCACATGACTTATACAGGGCCGACCCCACCAAGGTGGTCTAATAACCCATCAAGTATAAGTTACAACACTTACAATATAAATGATGACACTTCCGTATAGAGGAGTAATAACATCTCTATAAGAATACAAACACTTTCGTATAAAGGAATAATAACATCTCCATAGGAATACAATGTGCATATATGAAATACATTCCGAAGTTACAAATACATCAACAATAGGTAATTACACATTTTTGATAGCTTTTATGTGGTTGATGTTGCTGATACTAATGTGGTATTAGGAGTGAAATGGTTGTACTCTATAGGGGAACATATGGTGAAATATCGAATCCCTGAAATGAGGTTCAAATATTCGGAAGGAAAACAAAGGGTATTGAGAGGAATGCACACCTATTTGAATCAAGTAGTGTCATCCCACAGCATGAAACACAAGAATGAAAAGGTTTTGGGAGACATTACTCATGGAAGGCCACCTGATAAAGGAGGAACAAGTTTGCAAAATACTATATAGATATTTCTTGAGGGCAATAAATCTTGGGTGGGGAGGACTATAATGTCCTGATTCAAATAAATCCCAAGAAGGGAAAATTCCACCAATCTACTAGTTTCCTAGGTTGGGGTGGAAACATTAGATTTGGAATAAGGGAACTAATAAACCCCAAATGGACTTTATATTGACATAAATATATTAAATGGGGCTAAACAAATATTTATGATGAGAAAATAAGATGGCACTTGGTCATGGAGACACATTGGTGGTGTGGGACCCACACAAAGCTAGATTCCCCATGCCACATGGCATTCCACTCCCACCCATTCGAATCCAAGGTGGAGTCCACTATTATTGGTGGAGTTGGAAGGTAATAATACTTGGAATGACTTAATTAGGTCTATATGTAGAGGAAGAGTAACTCCCATGGATGAGGAAGAGGGATTTTGGAGCTAGTGGGACACTTGGGCTAGATTCCCTAGCTTCTATGACACCAATGATGAAGATGCCTACGAAAATCATGACAAAATCAGACCTAATCGCTGACATCTGACATACATGACATGTCAGGGATAAAAATAGCCTCCAAGAAGGCACACAAGGGATTTAGGGCAGCAAAAGAGACACCTATTCGAATTGATTGAAGGAGGAGGCTAGAATTGGAGGGACAAGTGGGATACTTTGGAATCTCTTCCCAATTCGAGTTGGCATGAAGCTCATGGATGGAATTCGAGTTAAGGAAGCCTTAGGGATTTTATAAAAGTCAGGAACAAATAAAGAGAGCATATTTTGATCATTTTACATTTTTCATTTGGAGAGGAGATCTAGTGGAATGTTATTCTACTTGCCTTAGCACCAATTTCAAGGGTGAAAGATTCCCATCCTAATTGGAAATTGGAGAGGCCATTTAGAAATTTCATTTGGAGCTACATTGGATTCATTTGTTACAGTTTGAATCTACATGGAAGCTCACGGTCACATCTCCTTCAACTTGCTTCTACAACCATTCTTCCATTTCTTGTCATATTCTTGCTCCTTGAGGAGAGGCGCACTTGGTGAGGTGATCTTTGGGATAGTTCTTGAGGCCCCATATATTTGTAATATGATATATATACTCTGTATTTACTTCTCAGAAGACTTTCAGATCAAAACTCCAAGATATTTTATGTGCAAATGCTAAACTATGAATAAATGGTGTCATTTCCCCAATACCTTGCTATTTGCACTTGAAGTGGTATCAAATTCGAATGGTTCAGTAAAAATATGATATATTATTGTTGTATGGAGCACCATTAATATTCTAAAGAATTTTCATATTCATTAGAGAAGCATTGGGAGCAATATTCTTAAGTTTCATAACCATTTGTGAAGATTTACTATCATTTCCCCCTATGTTAAAGCTAGTATACAAACATCTTATTTATGGAAGTTGCAGAAGCCTATAGAAACTAATTGATTATGAATTTGGGAGCCCATTGAAGTCCTTTATAAATAACATGTCTCTATTCTTAAATTTGGGAAGGTCTTATAGTGTTTGGGAATCCATCTTTGTCCCCTACCCATGGGGGTTTTGAACCTCAATTGACTAGTAAAGTTCCCTATTTTTCCCTGATTATAAATGAATGATACAGAAGTGTTTTAAGAGTGTCCAAGCATCCATAATCATAATTTACATGTATGAATACCTTACAAACTCATTCAGACCCAATTCGCAACCATTTGGAGCCATTTGGAAGCAGTTGAGTCAATACTAGTCTAATGGTCGAATTGGTCAAAATTTGCAATTTTTCCTAGTTTTTGCAAATTCTTAAAAAGGGACACTACAAATAGATTGAAAAATATGAAAATTTATTTTCTATCACAACTGATATTGCAGCTATCCAAGTGGCTGAACTTTTCATCAAATAAGTCTTCAAACTTCATGGCATACCCTAGTCCATCATCAATGATAGAGATAGCAAGTTCAGTAGCAATTTTTTGTAAGAATTGTTCAAGTTAGTAGGGACTAGTTTGGACATGAGTACAAGATACCATCCATAGACTGATGGAAAAATAGAAAGAGTGAACCAATGGCTGTAATGATACTTTAGAAACAATTTTACTGGTTGGAATGATACTTGAGAACTATGTTACTGGACAACAAAAGTCATGTACTACTTGGATCCATTTGGGAGAGTTTTGTTACAATACTACTTTTCATCTTTCAATTGGAATGTCACCATTCAAGGCCCTATATGGATACAATGCACTCACTTTTTATGAACTGATATTTGGTGATTTCAGGACACATAAGGCAAAGGTTTGGCTCAAAGAGAGTGAAGACATACTTAGAACTCTCAAAGACAACTTGCGAGTAGCTCAGAATAGGAAAAAGGTGCATGCAGACAAGCATAGAGTGGAGCAAACCTTCCAAGTAGGAGATCTGGTATATTTGAGGTTTCATCCCTATAGACAGTCCTCATTGAAGTCTAAGGGGGTTGATAAGTTGCATCCAAGGTTTTATGGTCCCTACCAAGTCCTAAGGAAGACCGGGGAAGTGGATTATGAGCTAGAATTTCCTCTAGGTAGTAGGATTCACAATGTTTTCCATGTGTCTTGTTTGAAGAAGGAAATAGGGTAGCAAGTTAAACTCTCAAAATAATTTCCTCCCCTTGATTATGAAGGAAACTTGGTTCTAGTTCCCGAAAAAAATTTGGAGGTCCGAGAGAATAATTTAAGGAGAAGAATCATTAAGGAATCCCTGGTGCAATGGGAAGGACTGCCGAGTGAGGATGGTACTTGGGAACGAGAACAAATCTTACATCACCCCAGTTTGAAATTGCTTGATGAAAATCAATATTGGGAGGGGGGGTTGTCATTTCCCCTCAATAGTTATGATTGGATTAAGTTCCTAACCCAACCAATCCCTTGAGTTGAGGATACAACTTCATTTACTTGGGGTTAATTTTGAAAGTTCAGGCATTTAATTAATTAGGGAGTGTGGTCTATTATTCATAAAGTTTGTTATGCACTTAAGAATAATGATTTTTCATCAAATAAGTATTTTTATTTTGAAATAAAGTGGATAATGCTCCACAAGTGCACCTTAGAGGATAAGGTTGACCAAATAGATGAATTGCATAGAAAGATAGGTGAAAGCACCCAAAGCTATAAATCAAGAAAAAAGAAAGAAAGATGGTACAAAGAAGAAAGGTAGCAAAAACTCAGGAAAAGCAGCATAAAGCAGAAAGGAGCACAAAAGTAGAAAGCATGATAAAATCAGAAAAGCAAGATAAGGCATAAAATTAAGAAAAAATAGTAAAAAGCAAAGCATGATAGAAAATCTAAAGCATAAAAGGTAAAAGAAGAAAGCAAAGCAGAAAAGGAGAAAATGATGAAAGCAATATTTCCTTATCCATCCATGAGGGCGCATTAGCCTAGGATACTTTCTCCTCAATTCGTCCTCCATATATAAAAGAAGGAGAGCTCAGCACTATCACATCTTTTGACAGTTTGAGAATTGGAGTGAGTGCAATTGTACCTCAATGACTTGGGAGATGTGCCCCTAGTCCAAGTTGGGAGATGTTACCCTGCTTCTTGTGAGAGGATTATGGTATTCAACCATTGTCATTGATTTTATTGCAGGTCTTAAATTCTGCACCAGTGGAGTATGATCCCGCAATAGAAATTTGATAGCTCTCCCTACAGATCTATGAGTGATTTCCTAGTCTTTCTTGATGAAAGAGCTTGTTCTTGATGTATCTTATTCTTGAGAACTATATGATCTATGAATCAGCTACTGATGGCTGATATGACTGTAATAATTGACCTCTAATGTCAATTCTGAAATTTTGTTGAATAAAGATTTGATTCCAATACCTCTTCTTGCACCTAGTCAAGATTTTAATGAAAAAGAGCTAGTTTCTAGAATTTGTTTGGTAAATGAATGAGTATTAGTCCAAATGAAGTTATTTCTATTTCTGATGTTAATTAAGATGATAAATGACTCATTACAATCTTAATATCAGAAATTCGTGATCCTTCCTGACTTTTTGGGAATTCCTGAATTTGGCCTAGTTGTGCAATCCTGGAAGGAAATGTTTCTTATATGTTTGTGAGACCTCTTCAGAACCTCCCCAAACTTGATGGAGATAAAATAGGTTGTAAATTTACTATCATTTAATGTTATTTATCCTCCCTAATTCAAAATCCATCACCCTTGGTTCTCATTCAATGCTTAGTTGAATTTCTAGTTTGCATATGTTGGGGTGCCCAAGAGCATTGGAGTAGACTTCAGCCTGGCTGATGTTTGAAAAATTAATGGTACCAGTACTTTTTGAAAATATTCTATCAGCTGGCATGTTCCTCATCTCTTCCAAAATACTTTGATTTTGCCTACCTATAGTCAAACTAGTCACCAGAGTTCATTGTTTTAACCTGAGTCTTGGAGGAGAGTTAGTTAGTGTATCACCAGTCCTAGTTAGTACATTATAGGTAGCCACTAAAGGTATAAAACAATCCCCTGGAAATACAGGGGACCACTACTCCTAATTCTACCTGGCCCAAATTGACGGAGATAGAGTTACGACATACCTGGAACTTGCAACTCATCCAACAGATCTATGGATCTCCCAGAATCACCAAAAATATGCTCTAGGAGTTCGTTGGTGAATAGTACAAATGATTTCGAAATGTGAGCCCCAAACCTATTTATATTTGTTTTACCCAAACTTCAAACCGACCCCATAGACAAACCATGGCTTTGTTTCACAAACCGTTGCACCACCGCGATCACCTCCTCAATCTCTTTGACATGAATCCAACCAATACGCAATCCCAACAGTTTTTCTGGACGTTATTTTACATGGATACCCCATAGGTACGAATGATTTTAGTTACATGATTTATGCATTGTCAATACCTTGGTTACGTCCTTTACTACACTTGGTTATGCGCACCATGTGTGCAGGATCTCAACCAAGAAATTTTGGAGCCTCTTGTTTTTCCAATTATAAGAACAAGGCTCCATGATACATCAATGGTGTCAGGAACCCGACCAAAAGTATCATTCCAAAAATAGCATATAGGCAGTTTTTTCCTCTGTTTATAATACATCTACCAGTATTCACGCTTATAACCATAGGGCCATCATTCCCAGTTTGATGTGCTATCAATGTCATCCCTGTGCATAGCATGTCCCCCCATGGGTGTGCACACCATTTTCATACTAGTCATCAATCGACACCTATGGTGTCGACCACCCACAATTCCAAGGAATATCATACAACTTGAAAAGATCACCTCGTAGCGTATCATTTTCTAATTATGCATTGACTCCCCTGAGTAGAAATCATCAGATTCCTTGGGCCATGTGACGATAAATATTCACAAAGAACACTCATGCCTCCATGAACACTTTAACCATACGTAATATTCTTCGTACCATCACCTCCTCAAAGACACCAATGGGGCCCCCACCATCTAACGTAACAAATTCTATTTCGTTATATCGCAGGCATACACTGCATGGAATTGATTCATGGGGCACTCGTCTTTGTATCTGCAAGTTAACCCCCACTTCATATTGGAAAACATCCTTTGATCCACTCAAAACTATGGGGACTCTTCCCATCATCAAATTGGTCCCTCGACACACCCAAAACTGTGGGGACACCGCCATTATTCTTTATGTACAAACACTTCCCCCATCACATTACAATGCAGGAACACCCCATTCTTTTGGCAACAACCCATGTGTTTGGCGCGGCCTAAGTGGACCACTTTTTGGTAAGACAATTTTCGTGGAGCAAGGCTCCAACGCAAAATTTATTTTTGGAAAGAAGTACAGGTGAAGCGAGGTCCAACAGCGACCTATTTTTGGGTAAGTGATTCCACAAATCCTGGGAGCAGGGTGAGGAGTGGAACGGAATTGAAGGAAAGCGACCTATCTCCTTAGTAGACAAAGTACTAAGACATCCAGGGCGATAGAGACCGTTAGAAGCAAAGCGGCAGACCGACAGCGATAGAAGAAGCAGAACGATAGAAAGGGACATGCCAGTACGCAGTCAGCGCCGCGCTGTCAGAACTGCGGCTGTTAGAAGGGCATCAAAGCCAGACGTGATACAGAAAGGTGGCTAAAGACAAGTGAAGTAGCGGTCGAGTATGAAAAGCCTGGTTAGCGGGGTAACCGTGCCATTTTGTGGGGTTTGGGGGTACTATAGGGATTTTGTCCCACAATGATTGTAAAGACATGAACTTCGGGAATGATCTATAAAGAGGGAAATTTTTTAAGGGAAGGGTTGGTCTCTCAGGTTCTTTTTGGATCTTGAGGAAAGACTAAGTATTGTAAGAGCAAGAAGAGAGAAAGAGGCTCTACAGCTGTGTGCGCAAAGACCCATTGTAGAGAGAAGAGTCTACAGATGTGTGCCCAGACTGGAACTGTTGACCCTTCCCATTAATATAAACAACAGTTCATGTGGACGTAGCTCCCATCCTAGGGGTGAACCACATAAATACTTGTGTGGTGTGATTGAATCTATGCAATTGCTTATGTTTATGTTCATGTTTATGTATGTTCGTTCTTTTATATGTATTTTCACATGTATGGTTGATGAGAATAATATGTTAAGTATTGAACATGTATAATTGAATGTACGAGTAATTATGGGCATGTTGAATGCGTAGTTGCATGGATAGACACTAATTCAGCGAAGTCTGTAATGCGTGTAATTGAATAGAAGCACAGTCCTGGCGTTGCGTTGTCGTATTGTATTGTGGTAGTTGCGAAGTGCGCAGTCCCATATGTGCGCAGTAATAACAAAGTATATGTGAAGTTGGGAAAAATTCTCCAGAGCCAGTCCCATAACCGCGCATCACTTGGTTGCAGAAACCTGCTTCTATAATCCCCCATAACTTCACCTCGGGTGAGACCTCAGCCTGTTCGCAGGTTGTTTCCAAAAGGGCCGGTGGAGAAGTGGTTTTGTTTGTTCCCTAACTGCGTCGAACCTGGGTTAATACAAGAAATTTAAAGAACGAGTTGTAACCAACAATTGGTTCTATTACAGCGCTTGAATTGGTGTTGTGCTATGATAACTAAGACCGAGGAGGAGTTCACGAAGAAAGAAAATATACATCTACGCTTATCTACGGAAGAGTGGTTACAAAGATATCTCTTCTTTGACATACATGAAATTTCTTCGCATCCTTCGACAACGAGCTACACGAGTGGATATCGAGGCTCACAGAGCGGAAAAATTGCTTTAAAAGTGGAGAACCTATAGAGTGGAATCCAGAACTGATTCAGAGACTTAAAGCAGTGGATATCCCAATCTCAAGAGCAGTAGACTTCTGGAACGATAGTGTACTAGAAGGCTACGTCACATAATTTGTTGTGGACACTCTGAAGTCTTACAGCGCTGCAGAGGCATATTTCTTCAAAGGATTCAAAGGTAAGTACCTGAAAATATCAGTTTATATATCAAAATGTTGTTAGCAGAAAAAGGTGTCTTAAGAATGTAATAAAAGCCTTAGGAACTTGAGTCTGTAATGTTCAGTAATATAGATAGTGACACCGAGGAAAATATTTATACATTACGGAGTGGTAAAAGATACAAATATAGTACCATGAAGAGGTCTAATGAACCCGAACCTCGCATCTCTCTAGAAACTGAGTTAGGAAGTAATGGGGACTCATATCAAGTTGAGACTGATAGTGATAGACCCGTTGGATATCATCCTATTACTCCATAGAAACCTCCAGCTTACGACAGAAATACTACTAACCCATGGAACAATAGTAGTAGTAACACTGCAAGAGAGGGTACTCAGAATGTTCCAAGTAGTAGTATACCTAAGTCATCATAGAACACTACGCCTCCTAGAAGAAGAATGATAGACGACATTAAGCTTCCTATATTTAAGGGAATTGGTCTTGAGGACCCAGAGCAACATTGATTTCTTTGTGAAGCCGTATGGAATGTTAAGAAAGTACACGATGATGCTATTAGACAAGCACAACTTGTTACCACATTTAGGGACAAAGCCTTAACATAGTTTATGAAGTACTCTGTTGAATAGAATAGAACACTAGCAGAGATTAGAACTACGCTCATCAGAGAATTTAAAAAACCTAAGTCAGAATCGCAATGTATCACAGATCTCAAAGAAATTAAGCAGAAACCTAGTGAGTCAATGTGGGAATTTGATCAATAGTTCAAAGCGTTGTTAGATCAAGTCAATTTTGACATAGCACCACAAGAACACTAAGAATGGTTCATAGTCGCGTTGTTGCCACATATCAGGTTACCATTGATGCAACAAAAGGTTACTTCGCAGACAGAGGCCCTGTAAATTGCAATGAAACTAGAGGCTTCGCCTATAGGAGAGACTAGCGCAGGTATGGTTCAAATACAGACCCAACTAGCAAATTTGACATTACAACTACAAGATATGAAGAAAGGAAAAGAGACCCAAGAAGAAGTTTGGTGTACAAAGTGTAAGGGAGAAGGAAACTCTAAATAACATTGTACGATATTTAGGGATTACATCGCTAGTGGAGCACCAAACCCATTAAATCAATAGCAAGGACTATGGTGTGAGATTTTTCGATGTAGAGGGAATCGGCCAGAAGACTGTTATCTAATTCATAAATATGTGCAAACACCAAAGAACCTATACTGCACATTATGTAAATCAGTTGGCCATGATGATAAAAACTGCAGAGCATATGACCTCATGATAGAAAGAAAACATGATGTCTATCGAGTTCAAGGGGAAACGCAGAACAACAATGAAAATGTGTAGTATGATCAAGGCACGTACAGAGGATGTGGTAGATTCATAGGAAGAGGACGAAACACTAGACAAGGACGAGGAAGAGGTCAGATTGTATGTTATAACTGCGCTCAACCAGGACATCTAGCTAGAGATTGTATGAACCCTTGTACTACTTGTAAATATTGTAAATCATTTGAACATGTCATTGAGGCATGCCCTCTTTTGCAAGGAAAAATGCAAGAGAGCAGACCAGAAGCACAATATCAGAACATACAAATGATCACAGCTGAAAAATGGAATACAGATTGCAACATTCATGCTGTGACGCAAAGTGGAGCCACGATAGGTGGAGATCAAACAACTGAAGCTTTGACTTCTAAGAATCACCAAGCTAGGAAGAAGCCTATTGAAGGGGATTGGATAAGAAAAGCGACTGGGAAAACACTTGCTTTCGACCTGAACAAAGAAAAAGAAGTCTTCATGGAAGCAAGAGAAACCTTCAAAGAATCATAACCTTTAACTCCGAGAATCAAGATGCGAAGTGAGACAGCGCCTATGATGGATATTCCAGCTTCGCACGATTGATCACATACTGCAACAGACATGATGAGTCCTGTTGCATAGCTTTTACAGAGCTGCATGAAGTTGTTAAAGCATGAAAATTATTTGGCAGAACTACAGAGCCTACTGATTCATTACGAGAAGCATAATGTAGTAACTGAAGCATATAGAGTGGTTCATCATATTAAGAATCATAAAAGAACCGGAAGAGAAATGAGACTAAATGTTACACCCAAAATCTACTCATCATTAGATTCATTGTATACATCCCTGAAGTCACCTGGACTAAGTACTTTCATTTGGGAAAATTTTCACTCAATCCTACAAACTTTTGAGAGGTCGTCGCAGGTTGCACACTAGCAACATGCAACGTCGCATCTTGCTCCACTGCAGGGTGCGACGAGGTCTGTTAATGGGAAAAAATAGCCTATTCGAGATCCTTCTTGAAACTTACCCATTTAGGGGCTTATCCCTGACCTCTAGGGGAGCTGGTACTCGACCCCTAATTCTTTGGGAGGATCCCCTATCTCTCTCCTACCATCTCTCAACCTATCATATCCATACCCTATCCACTTAGTCCTATATAAGTGAAGCTCACTCCCATTACAAGGGGAGGAAGGCTATGGTATCTACATGCTGGTGAAATCTCTCTTAAGACACCTCCATTCACCTATTGGAGAGCTCATACTTCCTTGGAAGGAGATGGAAATTGGCTTGGTCGAAGAAGGGCTATTGCGTTAAGTCTTTGGTTGTAATTCTATATCTCTATCATGTACTCCTCTATTTACAGTAATACAAATGCTTTCCACCAATATTGTTCTCATGTGTAATGATATTGTGTAGTTTACATGCTTAACTGTTTACTTAGATCACTTATTGTATAGATGCTCTTCACTCGTTTCTCTTGTTTTTGTGTCTTGACAGGTCTTGCAGCTTGGATCTGACAATCGTGGGACGTGGAGCAACATTCAGGAGAAAGGGTTGCGTAATAAAAAGGTAAGACATCTAGTATTTGGTCCTTAAGTAGATCTAGGAAATGCACTTGTAGTCTATTTTATTTGTTCTAGACTCACATTGAGCTAGGGAGATCCTGCTCGCGTCCGCTCGAGTGGATTGTCTGGTAACACTAAATGCGCAGATTGGGAATTTTGAAATGGGCGAGATTATCCTTGACTTAGAATCAGAAATAAATATATTAACAAAGCAAACATGGGAACAAATGGGAAAGCCGAATTTAACATGGTCACCAATACAGTTGAGGCTAGCCAATCAACAAAAGGTTCTCCCCTTTGGGAGGTTAGCAAATCTTGTTGTTGACATTGATGGAGTGCGAAGTAGAGTAGACCTCGAAGTGATCGAGATCATAGATGATAGGCATCCATATCCTGCACTATTGGGGATAGATTGGGAAATTGATAACCTCACAATTATCAACCTGAAAAAGAAGCAGATGGTATTCAAAGGACCAGATATCAGGGTCATTGCACCCTTGGATCCTTCACAAAGACCTAGATATACTGAACGAATAAGAGAAGAATGTAGAACTCAAGATCTGGATCACATCTACAAGATGATGGTAAACCAAGCAGACTACATCAATCCTACTGATGACGGAACATTGAGTTGGAGATGTGATAGTTCTTTCATATCAGAATCAGATGCAGGACTAGAAAATTGGCAGAGCAGAATGCACGAAGTATCTGCAAGGAGATGCGCGCAGCTCACGAGATCACTGCGATGGATTGGAACAAAGATAAGTCCAATGCCTACTTACGATGGCTTGAGTAATATTCATGCATTTTTTCAAGAATATCTTATATCAATTTCAGATGAACACAAGTTAGCAGCACTGCATGCTACACCTACTAGATGGTGGGCTGCGCATAAGCAAAATTTGACCACATGGGAAGAATGTAAGCACATGATGGAGATCAGATTTCTAGAATAAACGGAGTTTGTACAAGTGAAATATAATGGACAAACCGATCCTAGAGATCACATAAACGTTTTCTTGAAAGCATGGACACACGTACCACAAGAAGAATGGATCCATCTATTTGTGCACACATTGGAGCAAATTCCGAAGAATTGGTACACGGAAACATAACTTCACAGAGGAACAGTACAATGGTCTATCATGGCTCAGAACTTCCAAGCAACTTTTAGTTTTGAGGATGACTGTCCAAGTATAAATGAGGCTTTGCAAATCATCAAAAAGAAGGTATTCAATGACACAACAAAACCTATATATCAACAACCAGAGTGGGAAAGACAACTAGAGCACGCCCTAGAATGCTATAACTTCGCTTTAGATGAATATGAAGACCTGTGTGATGTCAACATACTTGAGTTAGAAGGCGAGCGCGAAGTAGAAGGGCCTCCATTGGAAATTTTGGATCTGAGTAATCCTGTGAAAACTCGAAAAGTGAACATTGGAACTAGAGAAGAACTGAAGTTCACTTCCATACGGGATTATTGGGACAAGGAAACAGTAGCGCAGATAGAAAACTTACTGTGTGAATATGAATACTTATTTCTTACAAAGTTTTCATAAATGAAAGGCATTTTGGGCGACTTGGGAGTCATGAAAATACCTCTCAAGCCTGATGCGAAGCCTATTAAGCAGTGACCCTATCGACTAAATCCTAGATACAAAGAAAGAGTAAAGGTGGAGCTTGATAAGATGCTTGACGCAAGAATCATTGAACCAGTAGAAGAGTCAGAATGGATAAGTCCCATGGTTATCCAGGACAAGAAAACTAAAGGCGAAATCAGGATCTGCGTAGATCTCATAAATCTAAACGATGCATCACTGCATGACCCATTTCCTACTCCATTCACAGATGAAGTGTTAGATAATGTTGGAGGAAATGAAGCATACTCCTTCACTGATGGATTTTTCGGATATCATCATATCAGAATTGATACAACAGATAGACACAAGACCACATTTTCCACTGAATGGGGCTCATTTCAGAACACAGTTATGCCCTTCGGTTTGAAGAATGCACTTGCTATTTTTTCCAAAGTAGTTGTTGCTGCATTTAAGGATTTTATCCATAAATTTTTAGAAGTGTATTTTGATGATTGGATTGTATTTGGGTTATTGAAGAACCATCACGTGAACTTAAGACATATGTTAGGGAAGTGTAGACAACATCAAATCTCCCTGAACCTGAAGAAAAGCATCTTTTGTGTTCCGTGTGGAATTCTAATGGGACATATTGTTTTTAAACAAGGGATGATGGTTGATCCAGCAAAATCACAGTTATTGTGAATTTGCCAGCACCTAATTCAGTAAAACAACTACAAACTACATTGGGACACACAGCATACGACAGGAAGTTCATCAAAGGATATGCGCAGATCACTGCACCTATGGAAAAATTATTGAAGAAGGAAGCGAAGTTCATATGGGATGAAGACTCTCAGAAAGGATTGGATACATTGAAAGAAAGGATGGTAACTGGGCCTATTCTAGTTTTTCCAGATTGGAGTAAACCATTCCATGTACATGTAGATGCTTCATCCATAGCACAGGGCATTGTGCTAGCTCATCCAAGTGAAGAAGGCATCGACCATCCTATTGCATTCTCAAGCAGAAAGCTATCCTCAGCAGAAAAAAAATTATACAAGGACAGAAAGGGAAGGCTTGGCTATGGTGTATGCACTACAGAAATTCAGACACTATTTGTTAGGTGCGCACTTCTATATGTTTACTGGCCATTCAGCTTTGAAATACCTCGTCAATAAACCAATGTTAGGGGGGAGAATATGTAGATGGTTGTTACTCTTTCAGGAGTATGATTTTGAAATCATTGTTAAGCCAGGAAGGCTGAACTCAGGACCTGACCATCTTTCCAAAATTGAGTCAGGCGAAGAACCTACCAACCTGGAAGATAGTCTACCAGATGCACAGTTGTTTTTTATTCAGATAGCATATGACTATTATAAGGACATTGTAGAATTCCTAACCACAGGTTTGGCACCTACAAAGTTTACTACATAGCAAAAGAAACAGTTGGTAGTTAAAGAAATTGACTTCACCATAATTGCAGGACAATTATACAAGCTAGGACCAGATGAAGTGTTGCGCAAATGTGTGCTAGAACACGAGAAACTGTTGATACTTGCTGAAGCACATTCAAGGATGTCTGGAGGCCACTACGCAGGAAGAGATACTGTGTAGAAAGTTCTGAGAGCAGGATTATGGTGGCCTACACTCCACAAGGATTCAAAGGAACATTGTCGTAGTTGTGATGTTTTCCAAAGGACAAGGAATCCATCTCGTAGAGATGAAATGCTACTAATGCCACAATTGACATTGCAAGCCTTTGATAAGTGGGATATTGATTTTGTGGGACCTATTAACCTAGTAGGAAAGAAAATTGGTTCAAGATACATCATTACAGCTACAGAATATCTAACCAAATGGGTAGAGGCAAAACCAGTAAAGGACTGTAGCGCAGTTACTGCCGCACAATTCATTTTTGAAAACATCCTCACAAGGTTTGGATGTACAAAGATCCTAATGAGTGATCAGGGAACTCACTTCTTGAATAGAACTATTGAAGCCCTGACTGAGGAATTTCATATTTACCATCAGAAAAGCACACCATATCATCCATAAGCTAATGGCACTGTTGAAGCTTTTAACAAAGTATTGGAAAATGAGTTGACCAAGTTATGTAATACAAATAGGGATGATTGGGACCTACGCATACCAGTTGTGTTATGGGCATACAGGACAACCTGCAAACATTTGACAGGATACACACCCTTCAGGTTAGCATATGGACAAGTTGTCATGCCAATGGAATATATATTACCAAGCCTAGGAATTACAATATTCACAGATATGGCTGACAATGAGACGATGGAAGAAAGGCTTCTACACTTGGTTGGGTTGGAGGAAGATCGCTTTATTGCAGGCTGTCACCAATACATGCAGAAAGACAAATAAAAAGCATGGCATGATCGCCACATCAAGTATAAATTCTTTCAGGTAGGATACCTTGTCCTCCTCTACAATAGTAAATTCCTTAAGTTTCCTCGAAAATTTAAGATGCATTGGCTAGGACCATATGTTTTCAAGCATGTTACTAATGGTGGCGCAGTTTAGCTAGCCACATTAGTGGGAGAAAATCTACTAGGTCTTATTAATGGACGTAGACTAAAACCTTACATGGATAGTCCTACTTCGCCAGACATCAGTTGATCAGCAACAAAGAAAAATTCTAAGTGTCATGTGCAGTTGAAACTAGACACTAAGAATGACAGAATAAAGAGTCTGCACACAATTTTGGTAAAATGCGAAGTGTTTACACAAATGAGAGCTATGATATGATACACACATAACAAGCTGAGTTGCGAAGTTAACATCAAGAAAAGGGAATGCGCAGTGAACCTCGCAACTCACATATCGACTCTAAAAGAAGGCTTACACTGCAAAGTTAGAAGCCAGCCATAAGAAATGCGCAGTGAACTTCAGAGTTGCACGGTCACTCAGAAAGTTAAGGAAAAATAACCGTTACAATTGTCGGTAGGAAAAATAACCGTTACAATTGTCGATCAGAAAAATAACCATTACAATTGTTAGTCAGAAATATTGCCGTTATACAGCGTTTTGCTGACGGTCGCGTTTGCATTTAACGAAAATTTATCCATTTCCGATGCATTCAATGAAGGAAAGGACCAAGTTCCTCGGGGGATTTGACCAACGGTTATGACATTTAATGTCTAAACTAACAGTTTTGGGCACACCGTCAGAGTAAAAGGCCTATAAATGGTAAGGATTGTTTACTTACCGATTTTACCACGAATTTTGAATTTTTATGGACTGTAAAATCCTAAGTGTTTACCGGCTGAAAGTAATCATTGCTCGCTAGTATATGTCCGAAGAGACGACATTAGAAGAAATTTTGGGTACTTTCAAGCGTTTTGTTCTGGTAGGAGTGAGGAAGACACCCGTCAAGAAAGCCGCTCCAGAAAGGGGTGGCTCATCCAGGAATTCACCACAGAATCAATCACAACAGCCGAAGAAAGACAAACAAAAGGCCACTGACTAGGAAAATCCCAAGGCCACAAGTACTAAGAAGCCAACTCCACCACAAGGGAACCCGCTGACGTCGATATGGCTCGTTCCAGAGTATATCAATCCAAGAAGAAGCGGCACGCCCGACGTGCTTCTTATAAGGAATGCATAGTATGATATTCCCCTGCCGTCGATGTCAAGTTGTGTGCGGCTGAAAGAGAATTTGCTCGGTAAGATCCCCAAGTGCAAATTTATCGACCATGATTTGTTGAATGAGGACAAGTTTCCGCAACACCAGCCGGATAAATACATGTACAAGAAATATGATGCAATTACCAAGAAAACGATTATTGTCCTGATGGAATGGGCCGAGCTGTTATCTGCATCTGGACTGCACATTGTGTTGCGGATCCCACATTTTGACCGAAGTAATGAGATTAATGCCGTGGTGCGCACTCTATTATCATGCACGCACTAGGGGTACTTGTGGTTGGACCGCAAGGTGAACAATACTATTGACCTAATCGTCAGAATCACGGGCCTAAGCAAAAGAGGTGTCAATCCTTCAACTGAGTTTGTTGGAAAGAATAAGAATAAATAATTGGCCGCAAAAATAGAGGCTGAATTTGGCTTAACCAAAGGATGTCGTGGTTACATAACCACAGGGATTGAAAACATGCCCCTGTGCTTCGCAGTTCAGCTTATTGCGGGAAGGATTCTAAGGAAGTCCAGGCCAACTGAATTTTTTGCTGCTGCAGTATCCTTAGTTGCGAAGGCTAAGGATGGTTTTCAGTACAATTGGGAAAACTACTTGTTAAATGAATTTTAGAAGATGTCCGCGACACACAGGACAATGGATCACCATTCCACTACAGCTGGATGTTGGTATTGATTTCCTTCGTGGGGTGGAAGGAACCCCTCTATCAGAATGGTCTACTGATAGCCCCTAATGACTGTCGAGGACCGAGATTCGCAAACATGTGGGAAACAACGAATCCAGAAAATCAGAGGTGGAGCAACCTGCAATTGCTCACCTATTATGAGCAGTTATGTGAAGTCATTAAGAAGACTCTGCGTATCACCAAGGAAGTGAAGACTCGGTATATCCAAAGATGACATTCAAATCCGGACTGCAATGTATATATATACAGCCAAGAATAATAATTACACCTCTTAAATGATTCAAATTATTGTATCAGCTCGATGCACAGAGAATCGACCTGATCATAGAAGACTATCCAACATAATGGAAGATTGAAGCACCAACAATGCTCATCACCTCATACGAGGAGAGAGAAGCGGATGACCAAGAAACCAAAGGTCCTGAGGCCACAAGTACGAAGAATCCAAAACCTGCTCAAGAAGCAGGAGAGAAAAGGAAAGAACCTGACACACCTGTGCTAGAAAAAGAAGACGAAAGCTACTCGATGGCCACTGGATGCGTAGTTGCATGACGATGACTATGAGCGCATTGTATCCAGGGTATCAACATATCTTGAAGATCCAATGGGGCTGAAAGATGCCAAGGAAGAGACAACACAAACAGGTATGAAGGAGAGCGTTGTTGAGCTAAAAAGTATGGTCACAAGAATTGAACAGGTCCAACGAGACTTGGCAAAAGAGCCAGACCACGACGACCCCTCAGGCGAATCAAGCCAACAGAGGAGAAACCCTCCTGCCTATAACATGAGGACCCGGCTAGTCAAAATTGAGCCAATGTCCTTCATATTTCCAACAGATGACATTGCTGAAAGTGCACGACAGCTCGCACATCTAGAAATCAATGTGGGCATGTTACCCATAAAGGGATTGCATAACTTGCACAGGCATATTGTAGAAGAAATCCCCGATAGAGACTTAGTCTCTTATAACTAGTATCTGAGACTGGAAGAAAACTACAAGCAGCTACAAGATGAATGTGCGCTGAAAACGAGGGAGCTCTAATATGCACAGGAGAAGCACTGCAAGATAAAGGAAGCAGTTTCTACGGTCCATGCGAAGCTGCCTGAATCTGATGAAGAGCTAGAAATCGAGACAACCATCCTAAAGATTGGAGCTGTTTTCCACAGTATTAAGGAGAAAATGATGGAGATGGAAGTTGCCCACCTATTATTGACCAAGTCATGATTATGAAATTACAACATTTTACAAGGCATTTTTTCCAAAATTTTCACTACAGGGGCGCTGCTCCCGAACCCCCACTAGGGGGGCTCCTAAAAGTAGTCACTACCCCCCTGGACCCCCCATGTCAACTATTTTGGGAGGGGAATCCCCCTCAAATCTCCTCGTCATGGGATAGGATCCAGACATGGCTGAAACACGACCTGTAAAGGTCCTTATGACATTTTTTCTTATGAGAATAGAATCTTAGAGAAAGTAACCTCTTACAAGTACTTAGTAATTGACTTTCATCACAAGCTCAACTGGAACTATAGCATTGAGAAGCGGATAAATCGAGGGTGGAAATTATACTTTGTCCTTGAAAACAACTGTAAATCACCAAACCTTGTGATGTGGGACAAAAATAAATTCCTCTTTAAAATGCTCGTCACACCCATTATTTTATATGGTTGTGAAGTTTGGGGATGCAACATTTCAAGAGAGTCTTGGAGAAGAATTGAGCAAATCCAGAAACAGTTTAGTACTTATAATCCTAGAATTAAGAGCAACACGCCCTATCATATTCTCCTGTAATATCCCGATTTTGACCCCATTGCATTAAACATGTAAATGATGTAATATTGTTATAAAATTGTGGTGAGGAGCTCAAGGCCAAGGCCCCGCCATTGATTTAGTGTTAAAAATTGATGCATATGGTTTGTGTAATAGCCAGGCACAATGGAAATTGTAAATATCATGTAAATATGCATTTTAATAAAATACCCACAACTAGCTATGCAATGCAATGCAACAAGAGTATGGGGGCATGATTTTTACAAGGAATTGGGAGGGAAATATTCAAACCCTTGGAGCCAATAAAGTCAAGCCAAGTGTCAATGAGAGAACCCATGAACCATCAACTACCCATGTTCACTTTTGTACCCAATCATTTATTTCTTCCAACAATTGGTTGAGGTAGTTAATGCATTGGGATTGGAGAGGTATGGCTGTCCAAATTCGGGTATGGGAAAGCCACCATTTTGGAAAAACGTGTTTTGTCTTCCTTGGAAAGAAAAGAGCCATGAAATTGCTCCCCAATCCATTATCCATCAACCAGTTTGTCTCTCTCACGTTTTTTTAACCTACCTGGGGTGTTTTTCTCCATGAAATTTATGTGTTTTCCTTCATTCTCAACTGGGAGAAGGGTGTTTTTGTGATATAGAGCAATGGGGAAGAAGAGGAAACCGATTTGTGGGCTCCCTGGGGTTTCATTGAGGTCATTTTTGGGCCATTTGGATGCTCAATTATCCATAGAAAAATCATTTTCTTCCCTGTGGTCAAATTTCCCTCTCACAATTCGTTTTTGGTGTGCCCACGATTTGGGGAAAACCCATGGACATCTTGTTTGTGAGTCCCATAGTTGAAAACATTTACCCATGCCAAAAATTGTGCTTGCTATGTGTAGAAAGAGTATGTTGGGGTATGGGTTATGGGTATCCATTGCTTTGGCTTGAGCTTGAATGCAAGCATCCAAAAATAGAAGGGTTCACATTTGGCTTGATAAACCCAAATATGGACTAGCTTGGCCTAGATGAAATGTTTATTTGACTGTGCATGAGCTTGAGTTTGTACAATGGAGAAATGTTTATTTGGTTGTGCATGAGCTTGAGTTTGTAAAATGTTTATTTTAAAAAAAAAACTACAAACTGAATTTCACCGAGTTGCAAATATTGTGTACCCCACATACCCTAATAATTCCTTTTGAGATTTTGAACATAAGAAACTTTGATTGAATATCGCTCCATTTGATGGTGAAAGGGGTATCCCAAATTTAATTACTTTGCCAAAGACTTTGACTCTAACTCTAATGCCATTAAGGACTTGGGCTCAATCAATGACTTTTAAGACCCCATAAATTTAATTACTTTTCCAAAGACTTTGACTCTAACTCTAATGCCATTAAGGGCTTGGGCTCAATTAATGACTTTTAAGACCGGCAATGAGGTTTTAAAATCTCATTTTTAATTTCTCAAATGATGCAAAAGTTTATCATTTTAATTTAATATGAGGTACCACATATATATATTAAATTAAATTAAATTAAAATAAATAAAAGAGATATTTTAGGTGTAAAGCCAAAGGTATGTATGTGAGTATTATTATTGAGAAATATTTTTATTTTTATTTTTATATGAAGAGAATAAGGTTATTAAATAATTAATTAATTTAGGAGGTGTCATTTCTTTGTAGTTGTCTTTATTGGTATAAGGGTCGTGGTATATTGGACTTTATATTTTATTGTGGGTCACATCTTTCAATCAATGAAAATTTATGTTTTGTAAAGAGAGGTACTTATGTTTCAAAAACAAGTCCAAGACACACAAATTTCAGGTGTATCTAACTTAGTAAGGACATCATTTTATAATGCACATGAAATGGATATTGTGAAGTATTTCCAACTAGATTTTTTATTTTATTTTTTCACAAAAAGATTTGAAAAACTAAACAACAATCATATTTACATTACAAACAATCAACCATCCCTTTCTTTTTCACTAGAAAGAAAGAAAAGGTGGTATACTTTATATTGAAAGTATAAAATATGCTTAACAAATCAATGCATTTTGATACCAAAAGACTATCTCCACTCCCCCACTTCAAAACTAGAGACAATACTATATTTAAGTTGATCTACAACCCAACACCATATAGCAAAGCAACCTTGTCTCAATACAAAATTGATCCAGAATTTATACTAGTCTTCACTAAACATAACTAAGAAACTGAATGTCTGAAAAAATTGATTACAGTCCTCCAGTAAATAGGCCAAGGATTAATCCTCCTTCCTACTACAAAAAGCTCTAATGCACATGATATTTCAATTCAAAATATAGATAAGGTGCCATATGAGAGCACAGTTGATCCATTCAACACCTCAAAATGTATGAAACCTTCGATTAGATCCAAAGCTTGCTTAGACAGTAAATCTGCTTCACCAATAAATTTTCTAAAGATATGTTAAATTGTTATCTCTACCAAATGTTCCTGGAGTCTTCTAGCTTTTTGTTTCCAACCTTCTAGGGAGGCGACCTGTAGTTGACATTTTTGAAGATCCCATTCAATAATTAATTTGGAGTCTCCAACTACCATTACCATAAGACCTTGGTTCTTAAACTTGACCTAGTTAAGGCTTATGACCGGGTCAGCTGAGATTTTCTAAGACTGGTTCTTCTCCAAATTGGTATCCACCTAGAAGCTACAAATTGGATAATGGGTTGCATATGTTCAACAAATTTTGCAGTTCTTGTGAATGGTGCTCCTATAAATTTTTTGCAAAGCTCTAGAGGGCTATGATAAGGATGCTCCTTGTCTCCTCTATTATTTCTTTTAATCGTTGAAGGATTAAGTAGACTAATTGAAAAATCGAAGATGGAAGGTAGATTGAAAGGGGTTAAAATATATGCAATCATCATAATCACACATTTATTATTTGTAGATGATGTCCTATTGTTTGGAAAAGGTACTCGTGGTGAATGCAAAGCATACAAAGAAATTATGGATCCGTTATGGGCCGCTTCAGGAATGGCTACCAGTGAAACAAAATCATGCTTCTTGGAAAATGGAGTTGATTTGGAAACATTAGCTTAGATTGGTCTTATATTCCCATTTCAAATTGATCTTTTGGATTCAAGTATGAAATACCTCAACTACTTTTTGAAGCCAAATAATTATTTAGCAGAGGATTGGATGTGGATTTTGAAAAAGGTGGAAAAAAGAATTGGAAACTGGTGCTATAGATGGCTTTCTTTGGGGGGAGATTAATACTATTGAAGTTTATTCTTGAGAATATACTAGTCTACTAGCTATCCTTGGCCAAGATTCCAAAATCTATTTTGGAAAAGATCAGAAAAATCATTTTTAGTTTCTTGGGGACTAGAAATACGCAAAAGGAAGGTGTTCACTTGATCAGTTGGGAAAGGCTGGCCAGGCCTAAGAAACTTGGGGGATAGGAATTAAAAATATCTTCTATTTTAGCCAAGCTTTAGCTGCCAAAAGCCTCTAGAGGGGCTTATTCTATGTAGGAATGTGTAGTATGGTCATCAAGGATAAGTATTTGAAACAAAGGTTGGTGGTTGAATGGATTAGATTAAATAACAAGAATGCAAAAGGAGCTTCAAACTTTTGGAACTATTTGATCAGTTATTTTCATATTTTGGGAGATTGGTTGACTTGGAAACCTAGGAATGACAAAAGTATTAGACTAGGGGAGGATCCTTATGTTGGTGGAGTTGGGTTCTACAAATTATCATTTGCTCTTGTTAGTAATCTTAGAGAAAAAGGCATTCAATACTTAGCTCATATGGATACAAATGAAGATGGACATGGAGACTGTCAAAAATGGAAATCGACAAATGAATTAGAGCTTCAAAGGGTTTTTATCAAAAAATGGGATAAATTTATTTTTAATCTTCAGAGAAAAGGCATTCATCTCATAAATAAAGAGGACTCTCTTCATGGAATAAGAACCAATCAACCATTCTATTAATAAAATATACTAATTTCTTATAATTAAAATCATTAACATAAAAAAATAATATATTAAAACTCGTGAGTCATTAACATAAAAAAAATAATATATTAAAATTCATGACTCACCACGAACTTCTTGAACTTGATATTTAAGATAACAACCAAATTTTTCTTTGCTATGGACCATTTACTTATTGATAAGATAGAGGCCCCACATTTTATCTTTCCATAGAAAGACAACGTCACTCATGAGAAGTTTAAGATGCATCCCACATTGTTTAGGTATGAGTAATGGAAGTTAAGTGAGTGGGTTCACATGTCAAAACAAGAAAGAGATCATTAGGGAAGAATTGGTAAAAATGAGGTGACATGTGTGGCCTACTAAACTAAAAGCAAATACAAAAAACATGAAAGGGGAATATAATAAGAGGTGAATTCTTGGTTCATGCATGCTTTAGTCTTTGCCCTAGAAAATACAAAAATCCATGAAAGGGGAATATAATAAGAGGTGAAGTCTTGGTGCATGCATGCTTTAGTCTTTGCCTTTCATATATATCTTTAGGAATATAGTCACGTGCCTTGCATTATTTTTTTAAATTGAAAGAACCATTCATATACATATATTTTAGATTTTTTTTTAATATATATTAGACTATTTGTATTTGGGGGAATTTGATATCATGTTGAAATCAAGATTTTGATTGTTCAAATTGTATTTTTAATTGGAAAAATGAGTTTGATCTTTATTATTCATGGGACACTCTCATTATGTAATTTCAACAATCTAAAACTACAATTTCAACAATTTCTGGAAAAATCACTAGATAATGAGTATAAATTGTTGATCTTTTAGTTCACTCGATTATTAATTACTTGTTAATTAATTGTTTATTGCTATTTGGAAGGTCATATCTTTCAACAAATTCACGATCTTCATATTATTTTGGATTTTCAAGATCTTCTTTTCAATTTGGAATTTTGTATTTTTTGTTGAAAAACTCCCAACTAGCATAAGGAGTCCATGTCGACAATTTTATATAGATAGATATCTAATATGATCTACGTTAATGTGGAATTGGTGATATACAATTTTACAAAAATAGATATTTAATAATGTGTGTATTGTTGTGGAATAGGCATAAAGAGTCCATGTCAACAATGTCAAAAATTTTATATAGATAAATATTTAATATAATGTGTATTAGTGTGGAATTGGTGATATAGAATTTTACATAAATAGATATTTAGCAATGTATGTATTGTTGCGGAATTGGTGATATAAAATGATTTATATTGATATGGAATTAGTAACATGATAAGTTAATTCTATTGATTGATTGTGTGGATACATAATATGTATATATAAATCAACAAGTTAATTTAATTGTTTAAACAAAATGTTTCAAGGTAAAACAAAATTAAGGGTTTTTTTTGTTCTAATCTGATTGAATCCCATTAGATTAGTGGTATCCCATTAGATTAGTGGTGGTTTAACTACCTTCATCTAAAATTCTATGAAAGAAGGATATCTTGCGAAGTAAAATAATAGTGGGTAAAAATATTTTACTCACTAAATACCTTTAGCTATAGCTTAGTTAAGTTAAGTTAATAATGGTTTAATTAAGAGTATTTGGGAATTTAAGTTAAAGACCAAAGCAACTATTCTAAATATTTTAGATTCAAGTATGTGGGGTTTGGGGTTTCGCTTCAATCAGAATTATATGGCATGGGATTTACAAAACTCCGGTTGCAATTCAATATTTGAATACAATGTGGCAAAGACATGTTCAATAAACCAGAGCTCTACCACTTACACAATGCCTTTTACTCTTACTCGTTGCTTTTCAAAAGCATTGAATTTGTTTCTTCTAGCTAGAGGTAAAGGACATGGATGTTGTATAAGGCTCTCAAGAAAAACATCAATAATCATTATATATTGATGCTTGGCCATTCCCAAAGGATATATGAAAAAAGCATGGAGCAAAGACATTGTTTTACTTTTATTATAGCAAGATAGAGTTAATGTTGATGAACAATGTAGCTATCACAAATGAAAGCAAAGGATGTGCCAATTTGGTTATACTGTCAAGCAAAATTATAAAGGTAAAAGAGTTAGTGGGTGAGGAATGCCAATTCTGTTGTAATTATTTGATGGGTGGTATGTTATAAATAAGTAAATTTTGTAATGTAACTATTTTTTTAAAAATACTTATTATAATAGGTAAATAATATGTATTATGCATTTCGTAGTAGAGTTATAAATATTGTATAGATAAATTATGCATTTTTGAATTTGAATAGTAACTTATACAACATTTATGATGTGAATAATGTTTATCTTATAATAAAACATTTTCATTGTAATTAAAATTTATATGTTTGATTTAATTTTTTCAATAATAAATATTTTCAACACCACATACACACAAATATATATACCACACTGCAACATTTCCATTGGATGTCTATTCGATGGTTGGGAAGAATGATTATTACCCTTCCCACCCAGATTCAATTCTTGTAAGTGACATAATATGAAAAAGGAGAAGAAAAAATCCAATACCCAAATAAGAAAAAGAGAGAAGAAGATTCCATGCAACTTTTTTTATTTTCTAAACTATTTGTGAAAGTGGGTAAAATATTAGTAGAATAAACATTTTCAATAGTAATATTTTTATTTATTATTATTCAATGTTATTACTTTATAAACTATTATTATTAAAATAACAATAAATTAAACATTTTGAAAAGAGATATTTTATATGGGAAAATGTTTTTTTTGTTTTTTAATTGGATGTAAAAAATTTAGGAGTAGGATCATTTTTATATATAAATAGAAACACAAGTTTCTTTGTTGCTTTGTTGACTTTAGAAAAGCATTTGATATAATGTTCAAAAGTAACTTTTGATTAAATTAGAAGGATTAAAATTCCATGGGGGATGTTGTAATAAGGTTGTATGAGAAGTTTATTACCAAGTTTAGGAACTCTGAGGGCTAGTCAGAGAAAATAATTGTAATATAGGAGTCAAGCAAGGTTGTCTACCATCCCCTACTCTTTTTGGTATTTGCATTGATAGGCTAGAGGGTTTTTTGGAAGAGGCAGGTTGTGCTGGCACAACTTTGGTTGGTATAGTTATCATCATTCTTCTTTATGTTGATGATAGTGTTCTTATGGAGAGGATTCCTTGTGATCTCAACAAGCAGCGAAAGCTTCTCAATGATTTTTTCTCTAATATGGGTATGATTGTTAACACTGACAAAACAAAGGTTATGATAATCAAATCCCAAAATATCACTTATGGTAATTTCATGTATGACAACAACAACTTGGAGGAAGTGACTCAATATAAATATCTCGGAATCAATTTTCATCATAAGCTTAACTTGTACTATAGCATTGAGAAAATAATTAATGGAGGATGGAAAGCTTATTATGGGCTTGAAAATAATTGTAAATCCACGGATCTCTGGCTTTGGGATAGGTAGTTACTCCTCTTTGAGACTCTCGTCACTCTTGTTGATGCAGGGGCATCTTGTAGAGACAGTCATGTGAGCATTTCGACACACGTTGCAGCTCAAGGTTGAATCAAGGGAACCTGAATCTAAGAAGGAGCTTACTCAAATATCTTGATAATAGTATGTTTTCAGTTATAGAACAGTAGTTAGAAATAATTGGCTAATTTTAGCTCCCTGCGAGGAGACTAAGCCACCTAGATAGACTGTTACAAGATTTTAGGAAGTAGTTACTTAAAATTAGAAAGAAACCTTTCAGCTAGGCAAGTAGAGCTTGCGAGTGCCATTTCTGGGCATCGAATTCTATAACTCCCAGTTAGAGAGGAATTGGAAGAGTTTTTTTTGTCATAATAAAAGAAAGAAAGCAACATGTGAAAGCCTGCTAATTAATAAAAGAAGAAATTCGAGATTTTGGGGAGAAGATGAAGTGATTTGTGTGAATGATTCAATTGTGAATGGAAAATTTCTTCTCCTGCTTCCTTCATTTTCTGAGTTCCCGTAACCATGTTTTATTTTGCATGTATGAAGGCATTTTAGTCATCTGCCACCAGAATCCACGGATTACAGTCACCCTAGGTTCATTTCAGTAGAATTGGGCGTAATACCCTACCATTTATCCATGAACGCCTAAAACGGACCAATAAGGCAAGATTGAGCCGAAATCCACCATCGAACACCTCTATTGTTAGAATAATGGAAGGAATTAATGTTTTCTCAGTCGCAGGTACAGGGGGCGATTCTCATATGAACAAAACCAAATCGTTTTAGGGCTCCAAACGTGGACGAGTCCCCAGATACAAGTGGGTGAATCTCTGGTGATAGACGTTGAGGGATTCAACGATTTCATCCAACCTTGCATCGAAATTGAGGCACAACCATCGAAAATCTGAAGGAGAGGGCGTGACCCATTGCTACGACCTGGGGATATGGACAGAGTCATTTGAGAAGTAGCATGGAGTCGATTTGGTGACTGAATCTTAACAAGGGGGATTCAGATATAGAAATATGAGGCCGTAGATAGTGTTCCCACCTTCAATAGAGCTGAGAAGACTCACATAGCTCGGGTAGTGATAAGCTCCCATAGGTTCATACCATTTCTTGGCACCACTTGTTATCTTATGGTTGTGAAGTTTGGGGCTGCAACATCTCTAGGGAATCTTGGAGAAGGATGGAGCAAATCCAAAAGCGCTTTATAACATATAATATCAAAATTAATGGCAATACACCTTGTCCTATCCTCCTCATAGATCCAAGTCTCCCCTCGATCGAGAGTATGGCTATGACTAGGTACCTAATGTACAAGAATAAGATAAACAACATGGGAGCCAAGACTCCCTTCCTAAGATTGCTTCATACTCTAGTCAAAACCACTAGTGACTTATGTGAGGTTGGAATAAAGATACCAAGTCTTGGCTAAACCATTGGGGAGTCGAGGAAGAGGTCACTTTGCAGAATAGTGATAATATTAAAAGTATTATTACATCCAAATTTAAGGAAAAGATGTGGTGCGATAAATAGTTAGAGGATAAGTAAAATTTAAGATATTATAAGGAAGTGATCAACCCTAATTTAGAAGATCAAATGTATTTCTCTATTTTAACTAGATAAAGAAGAAAATCAACATTGCCAAAATAAAAACAAATTCTCATGAGATCCATAGTGAAACATGGAAGAATTCCTAAAACACCATGGGGTGAAAGAATCTTTCATCTTCGTGAAACAAAGAGGGTTGAAGACGAAAAATTACTTTCTCGTAGAATGTCTTGCATACACCTACTTTAAAGTGCAATTTCAAAACATTTGTTACAATACTTACCTTTTTAATCTTTTCACTCATCATAACTATGGTGATTTAAAAATGTTTCTCTTAAAAAATTTGAGAATAAAAATAAAATTTAAAAAAAAACCATGTGACTCCTTTTCTTTTTAAGGTTCTATAAACTAAAGTAGTTTTAGGACATTAATATTTATCATTATCATCATATTCCTTAAATAAACTAATTTGTAATATCATGAATTGAATAAAATATTAAATTTTAATGTTTTTCACTTTGTAAATTATTATTATAACTAGTGAAATAATAATATCTTTATTTATTAATTTTCAATCCTTTTTATTTTCTAAGTAAAATAAAGTTTATTATGATTTTCTCTTATTAAATAAGACAAGGGACACAAGATATTTAAAGTAATAATGTTTTATCTCATTATCATGTGTTTTAGTTATCTATTTAAATGGACAAACTCTAAATAAATTTATTTTTTTTCCTGGAAAAAAAAGTGTAATTTCATTTCATCCTTAAGAGTACGAAATTACATTGATCATCATCACTCAGTTAGAGTGGAAATTAGAGCAACTAAGTCAAGCTTCAAGCTTCAGTCTGAAATATGCAATGATGTTCTCACCACGTGAGCAGTAACATCTTAAACAATGATATGTTTAATCCCTGTGATCAAAACTTTATAGTTTTTTACAAAAAATATATGCCTGCATGTACATGTTTTTAAGAGCAAAATGTACTGAGAAATGCAAAAAATTATACCGATATCCATCCAATTGTTCCCCTGTAAAAAACTTGAAGATCAAAGGCAAACTTCAAGTAGCTTGTCTCATCTTCATTCAATGAACGGCCTGTGGAACAATTCCCGGCCAACCCCATCTATAACTTCATTGATTTTCCAAATTATGATCCCTAACAGTAGCCCTTCCTTCGAGGCTTTGTCCGCCTCTGTGTTATTTTCCCGATAGATGTGCCTGCAATTGAAATTATCAAAGGTGTGAGAGACAATCTGTATTTGATCCAAAACTACAGCAATCCTCCGGTTGTTGCACTGATAATAGCCATTGACCCACTTTATCACATTCAATAAGTCCCCAGACACATAAATTTTACTGACTGAATGTTCCATAGCAAAGGAGATAAGTAACTTTAGACTGAGAATCTCAACCCAATTATTGGTCCCCCTCCCAAATCCAAACGACATCACATAAAAATGAGCAGGAGACATGTAAAGAAGATCCCCTCCCCCACATTGATCATTCTAACAAGCCCCATCAAAGAAACCCCACGGCTGAGTTCGATCAATATCCACCAGTTGTATATTTCTAGGAATAGTAGCATGTCTGATTCGCTTGAGTGCTAAAAAAATGCCACAGCTTTTAATAGCCACTAAAGCAGGAAGTCCCTTCTTGTCAAAGAACAGACAATTGTTCCGTGAGAGCCAAATCCCCCAGATAACAATAGGAGGAAGCGCTTTAAAAGATGCAAATGAAGGATTATGTGACCACCGACTCCAAGCCTCCTCAAGGGAGTTCCCATCCCAATGGAAGTTTACTTTTAAGATTCTAGACACAACATTCCAGACCTCCGAGATGAAGCTACAATGGAGAAACATATGTAAAACATTTTCCTCATTCTGATAACACAGGTAGCACCTGCTAGCACCTTGAAGACTTCTTCTCTGCGAAAATTCCCACGTCGGGATCCTGTTGGACAAGACACACCACATGAATATTCTAGCTTTGAGTGGGAACTGAAGTTTCCATAGAGTTTTCCACCACCATACCTGCTCTATGTCCACAAAGTTCTCACTGATCCACTGATACCCATATCTAGGAGTATAATTACCCGAGGGATACCCATCCCATACCAGAGTGTTGTCATCTTCATTAAGGAAAATTTGATCCCTACTGAGAGCCCTCAAGTACTATCTTAGTTCATTCTCCTTTACCTCATCTAATCCGAAAGTATCAGCCCTCCTCCAAACAGGGCTTCCCATCCAAACATTCTCCAAATCCGCCAATTGATTAAGAACTATAATATACCTCTGCCTCAACTCCTCAATCAACCCTACTGATAGTAAGTGTTGTGCATCACATCCCACCCAAGGGTCACGTCCAATCCTCAACCTTTGCCCATTGCCAACGTCCCAGACTAGATTCTGTTCAATAACATGAAACGAGGAAACCAAAGCTTTCCAAATAACTAACCCCCCTTTATGTGACTTGAGAGGAGACCTAATCCAATCTTCCACTGTATCAGGCTCAATATATTTTTGTGTCATAACTCTTGCCCAAAAGCCCCCTGATTTGATTAACCTCCATCCACACTTAGCTGCCAATGCTTTAGAAAAATGAAATATGTTTTTCAGTCCCCACCCACCCAAAGCTTTTGGAGCTGCGATTCTATCCCATTTCACCCAGGGAGTCACATGCGCATCCTCCTTGCCATTCCACAAAAATCTGAAGCATATTTTCCTAGCAGCTTCTAGAATGCCCTTAGGGATCCAAGCTAGAGACATCCAATAGACTGGAATAGCTTCCAACACCGACTTCACCAATACCAACCTACCAGATCGAGAGAGCCACCTGAAGCTCCAACGCTTTAACCTTTTTTCCAACTTTTCCAAAAGCCATACCCAGTCCTGTTTCAGATAGTCATTAGGCTTTAAATTGAAGCCCAGGTATCTTAACCCTTCCAAAAGGGTAAGAAGAATGAAGGGAAACAGATTAGTGTAAGTGTATAATTCCTCCTCCCTCAATAGAGAAACAGTAAGAGAGGATTTCCCATCATTGATCTCCATTCCTGTTGCTAAGGAAAAAAGGTCCAAAATTTCTTTAAGTTTAACTGCATCCCTCCTTGAACCCGAGCAAAAAATCAAAATGTCATCCACAAAAAGCAAATGTGAAAGTGAGATGCCAAGTGCCACCAAGATCCCTTCAAAATCACTCATTCTTTTAGCTTCCTTAATAGCCCTACTCAAGCTCTCGGCCACCAGCAAGAATAACAAGGGAAACAGTGGGCATCCCTGACACAAACCTCGTCCAGAGTGAAAGAAGGGGGTCGTCGCTCCATTCATTAAAATAGAGAAGGAAACGGTGGAGATACAACTCATGATCCATCGAATGAAACCAATCTCAAACCCCAAATGTGTTAGCATAAGACGTATATAAAGCCAATTGACCTTGTCATATGCTTTTGATAGATCAATTTTTAGAATTGCTTCTTTCAGCTTTCTAGTTTTAATACTGTGTAAACCTTCCTGAGCTATTCCAATCGCTTCATGGATCTGGTGCCCTTTAAGAAAACCAAACTGCTCCTCTGAGATATGAGTAGATAAGATAGGTTTGAGCCTTCGAGCAATCACTTTAGTTACAATCTTATACACATAGTTGCATAAAGAGATAGGCCGAAAATCATTAAGATTAGAAGGAGTGTCCACTTTAGGAATTAGAGCAATGAATGTGGAGTTAATGCTAGCTGGGACTCTACCTTCCTTTCTAGAATCCTCAACAAGCTGTAATAGATCATCACCAATAACGTCAAAAAGAGCTATAAAAAATTCAATCGTCCATCCATCAGGCCCGGGGCTCTTATCCTTCTGAAAGTTGTTCAAAACAGCCTTCAGTTCATCCCCCGAAATGCTGTCCATTAACATCCTGTTATCATCCCCTTCTACAAACCGAGGAAAAATTTGAGCTACCCTGATGACCTCTTCAATGTTCACTTTGTTGCTAGCTTTGAAAATATCCTGGAAATGATTAATCCCAACCCCGTCCAGACCTTCAAATGTGGACTGGGAATTACCATCAGAGTCCTCAAGGCTCCAAATAGTATTGACAGATCTTCTACCTTTTGCATATGCATGAAAAAACTTGGAAGTTTCGTCCCCACTTTCCAACCAAATGGCCCTGCTTTTCAATCTCCAAGCCTCTTCATTCTGCATAAGGATCCCGTTCCTCTGATCCACCAGCTGCACAAGATGTTCCTTAGTTTCCTGAGAACAGTACCCACCACCTATTCCATCAGAAATAGAAGAAATTTCCTCTTCAATAGACTTGAGAGCCCTGTTGTCCCTACTCCTCTTATCAGCAGCCCATGATTTAATAGGTTCCTTGAATGATTTAATGTTCTCAGCAAAGTGAAAGGCTGCAGTATGGACAGACCCCGGATGATAAGGGATCCAATGCTGATGAAAAAGCTCAAAAAGGAAGGCTCTTCCAGCGAAATCTTATTAAATTTTAAGGGCGCAGGAGGTTTGATATGTCCTACCTTCATCTCCATAAACATCGGTTCATGATCTGAACATCCTCCCGACCCTATCCATTGCCTAACATAGAAAATAGACTCCACAATCTGTTCAGAAATAAGGAAACGATCAAACCGCTTTGCCACTCTGTCAATACCAACTCTCTTGTTTCTCCAAGATGGCTTCAAACATACAGGATCCACATCAATCCAATTGCCTTCTGAAAATTTCTGGATAAAAAAAAATTGAGAGAGGATCCACATGAGCGTGAGGCCCCCAAATCTCTGCTTGCCCTAGAGAAAAATTGAGATCCCCTCCCTGAATCGTAGAATCTTCCTTGAGAAGATCTCTTTCCAACAGAGAATTCCAAAACGGTTCTCTATCACAGTAAGGTCCATAGATGTTTACAATAGTGAAAACTCTGTCAAATTCCAAAGACTTACAAGTCATTCCTAACATCGAATGCATTCCCCAGAGAGAGGAGACACAAACCTTAGCTTCTTTCCAGCCAATCACCAAACCTTCGGAGCGTCCCCTAGCATCCAAGGCCTCAAAACCCCAGCCCGAGAACCATAACTTTAGCCTACCAATAGCTTCATCACCACTACACATAGTTTCTTGAATCAACAAAACATCAGGATGTTCAAGTTGCAACATCCATCGCAGTGCAAGTCTTTTGGAGGGACCAGCAATACCTCAGCAATTAAAGGATATTATTTTCATCGGAAGCCTTCCTTATGGGCATTCACCGCTCTAAGTGCCCTCTCAATAGAAAGTTGTTTACCGTTCCTAAGATCCGAGCAGGCTCGGGACTTAGCTTGAGAAATGAAGGACTTCCTTCCTCTGTATTTTGTGGGTTTTGTCTTCTCTTTCCCTAACCCCCCAGCTGAAGGCTTGTTCATTGAACGCAGAAAATAACCAGACTCCGAGGATCCAGTGGGTGAAGAAGGCTCAGAAAGTGTATTCTGATGATCTGGGGAGTCAATAGGGTTTATAACCGGGGGACAATCTAACAGAAGAGTATCCACAATAGGGGGTGAATCCACTAAACACGAAGGGACCGAAAAGGATGACAACATCTGTGAGGAAATATGTAAATTCCTAAACCCATCCACCCAATCAAAACCTGGAAAAGATAAGTTTTTAATAAAAAGATTGAAGGAAGGGTTTGAGAAGGGAACAGAAGAAGTACCAACTGCCATGTCCGGTGACCAGAAAAATGAGTGTTGAGGTCCCTCCAGAGCAGAAACCAATGGCTGAGAAAGTTCGGGTTCTTCTGTAACCACAATAGCACCCACATCCGGAACAATGCCATCCTCCACCAATATGCCAACAGCCTCCTCACCACCCGTAGGTACCTCCAAAGCAGAACGAACAAACTCTTGCTGTCCCTCAGCATCACCTTCCAATGTCTCACCAGCCTCCTTTTCCACGATCCGGCGCTTCAGAGTATTTCCAAACTTCATACGAACCGGCACAGAGCATTCGATAGCTAGATGCCCATATTCATGACACCGTCTACATCGGAATGGCACATTTTCATAGTCCAGAGTTTGTTCAAATGTGTATGGCCCCCATTTCAAATCCATGCCCTCATATAAACCTTCCCTAACATTAATACTCACCAAAATTCTCGCAACCTTTTGAATCGCAGTTGCCACATAGGAGAAATCAGCATCCAGGTAAGTCCCCAGCAGGTTACCAATCCTCCTAAAATGTTCCTCGGCCTAGTAGTGTAATGGGAGACCCAGAAGCCGTACCCAAAGCGGAATAACATCCATTCGTTCTCGGCTAGCATCGAATAAAGGATTCCACGGCTTAAGCAGGAGTGGAACCTTAAGAATCGACCAGTTCAAGCTTAATTTCCACTGAGCATGGGCGTCCGAGGAAAAATGAAAGGCGAACCACCCCCCAGAAAGACCCACTACACGAGGGACATAACCACAATGGTCGGGCCAATCCCCCGAGGCCCACTGAATCACCGTCTTGTGGCTCACTGGCTTTCCATATACCCAACCCACCAACACTGATTTGACCATCCCTACAATCTGCTGGATGCCAATGTCTTCACCAAGCGCGTAATTTGGAGCTTTGTCCATATTCTTAATCCACTTCCTTTTGCTCTTCACGTGTGGGACATTGTCCTGCAACCCTTCAAAACCTTCTGCATGGCCAAGATCCCTTTGAACTGAATCCCCGGACGGGCTTGAGAAACCACACTGCTCAGCAGAGTCCAAATTTGCTGCAACAAATCCACTAGGGGGAGACAAATGACAAAACCCTTCCCGCTTATCCTATCTGGCCACCGACTCAGAACTAATACCCTGCACAGGTGAATTAATATGGTAACCACCCGAGGAGTTGATGAAATCCGGTAAATCCCCAAGTCCGGCACTCAACGGATCCGGAGAAGGTGTGGAGCTAAAACCCTTAATGCCCCAAATGCTCGCACAACGATCCTCCGACACAAAACCTGCAGCAGATCCTTCCCAGAATGGAGAGTTAGGCTGAAATGGCAGGGTAGCAGACTCCAGGGTAGAATGTGGTCCATGGAAAGGTAAAACAACAGACGACCAGCTACCTGCTAAACCACCAATCCCAAAACCACCTTCACCATCAATATCCCGGAAAACGCCAGGTGGCGAGCTCCAGATGTCTTGGTGCCTCAAGGTGTCGATGTCGTAATCCACCTCATCCATCGAATCCATACTTGGTAAAAACAGGTGCCTTCCCGTGGAGAAAATAGGGCAAAATAGGAAAACAGTAAAAAGATAACTCATAGGTAAAAAAAAGTTTAGACAATCTCCTAAAAACCGTTGTTGAAGCCTGTCTTGGGGACCGTGCAGTCCTACTGACATGACTGACGGCCTGCTACCGTCTGCAGTGGGCTGCACAGTTTCCACCTCCCGTCGATCATATCCTAATCACCATCGTCCCGGTCTCAACAATCACCCTGAACATACCCAATCTATCTACTATAACATACTTGCTTGTTAACTATCCCATTGCGACGAATTACAAGTATTCTCTAAACAAATTATAAATGTTTGTTTGATAATTTTAATATCTTAAAACTTTTACTTAAAATACTATAACATATCTCATCTCCAAATTTACAAAAATTCCATGCTTGTAATTAATTCGATGTCAATATTTCACTTGAGGTATTAGTTATGAATTTGCACATGTCTAGTTTAAAGATCTCATATTCATATTTTTATATGAAAGGAAGAGTGTATAAGAATGTTTATTTTCAAAATATTTATGGATTCTTTTGAATAATAGAATTGAGATTTTATAATATTCGGGGATTGTTGGTGAGAATTTTGTTAATCAATTAGTAAAGTGAAATTTTTTTGGCAAATTAAATATATTGCTATTATATATATATATATATATATATTGTGATTTATTATTAAATAAAGAATTTTGAAAATTTTGAATAGAATATATTTTTTTTAAATTATTGTGAAAAAAAAATCCTTGCTAATATTAAGATTCTTATATTTATTACTCTATCTTAGAGTTAAGGGTTAACATTCCTCATTGTGCATTATTTTATATATATATTATTTTTAATTTTGAATAGAAAATAATTTTTTTCCAAATCATTGTGCAAAAAAATCCTTGCCAACATCAAAATTCTGTGTATATTTATTACTCTATCTTGTATTTAAGGATTATTATCCCTAGTAAAAGTGGTGGTTAAGTTTCCATAGGCCATCATTCAAAGGGTCAAAGGTTGAGAATGGAAGCCATCCAAAATAAGGTTGAGTTGTGGGGCGTCCAAGGTGGACCTCATCTTCACACAATCCTGGTTTGAGTACCTCTAATGGTGAGCAGATTGTTCTTACATTCAAACTAAAGCTACTTATAGACCCATCCTAGTGGCATGGAATTCCTCTTTTTTTCAAGAAAAATTCCTCCTAAAATTATAAACTCATCTTACAAACATAAAGATTCCTCGTCCTGAAAGAGAGATTAAAGGTTACCATAGTAAGTAAAAGTTATATAGTCACGAGAAAAAGATTAAGGGTTACCATAGTAAGTAAAATTTGTATAATGAGGAGAGCTTTGGTCGCATGGTCGGAATGTCCGTGTTTCTCCCTCTTTGTAGGTGTTCGAGTCATTCTTGTGTTTTTGACAGAGCAGTATAATGGTTAACTAAAACATTTCTGCTTGAATCGGACAGAGTAAGAAAAGTTGAAATGGTAATTTGGAGTGCTCAAATCGTAATTTCGGTCATCTAGATAGTTTTAAAATAAGGTATTTAGTGTAAGAGAAGCAATTACATTGCTAAAATTGCAAAACCATGAAAATAACAATTCAAGGAGCAAATTTGACCAGTTTTAATGAAACTTTCACCGAAAAAGCAAAGCATTTTAGTTGTATTTGGCATTTTAGTTATGTTTTATCCTACGGGCTTCTTGACATGTCTCTTATGCAACTGTCCCCATCTTGATTCCCTTGGGAATAGCAGGTTGGTGTGCATCTTCTAGAAAAAGAATAGAAAAATTGTTTTTAATCCGTGAAGGGTCCTCTTCACAACTTCAATGCCACGTGTGAATGAGAAGACAAATGGTGCTTCAGCTAAGAAAGTATATTACTAACCTCCATATATTGAGAGGACTGTTATGGTTTAGAGGCAAGATTCAAGCTAGCAATCGCAACAGCAGCTAGATAAAACAATGGAGGAAAAGACCTTTTTGAAACAAGGGAGGATTGCTCAACAGCAAATTCTCGAAGATGGCAGCCTCTTTCCGATGGTTCTGCTGCCTCCATCTCCCGATGAAAACCAGTCTATTGGGTTCTTTGTCAACGCCATCCAACAGAATAGGGAATGGATCGACAAGAAACTGAAAGGGGTTGGGGCGTTGCTGTTTAGAGGGTTTCCAGTGAGAAGTGCATCCGATTTCAATGCAGTTGTTGAAGCATTTGGATGGGAAGAACATCCATATCTGGGCTTAGCTGCCAGGGCCAGGGTTGAAGGAAGAGTTTACACTACAAACGAGGCTCCTCTGGATCAGCCCATCAAATTCCATCATGAAATGGCTATGGTAGGCTGATTCTTTCCATTGCACACTGCAATTTACTTTTGTTCTTTCTGGTTCTTCAAACTTATTCCTGGTTTTTTTTTTCTGTTCAGTTTGATAAGTTTCCTACCAAATTAATCTTCTTCTGTGAGATTGCGCCTCCAGAGGGAGGCCAGACAGCAATCGTTTTAAGCCATAAAATCACCGAAAGAATGGAACAGATATACCCACAACTTATTAAAAAACTGGAAAAGGAGGGGTTGATCTATCCTGTCTCCCTTGTTCAGGAAGATGATCCTCAATCCGCTATAAAGGGCTGGCAATCCGCTTATGGAACCAACAACAAGCAGGAAGCAGAAAAAAAGTAAGAACAAATTCATAAGTTATGTGTAGTATATATCCATCTTAAATTTTATCTTTCAACTCATATCTAAAGATGGAAAAAATCCAGATTTAAATAGATCAAGAGTGAAATTATCTATGTTCTACTTGAAATTAAGATAAATCTGTGTCATTTGTTTTCAGGTTAAGATGAATCTGTCTTAAATAGATCTTTCCTACCCTAGCTCAGCACAGATTTAAAGTGAAATTACCATTCTAAATATTCAAATTGCTTTGAAATATATTTTTCTGTTGAAAGACGAAATTGATGATCTTGCGGTGAGGTTGTTGCTTCCAGGATTTCAATGTCAGGTCTTCCAGTTTCCAAAATAACTTGGGCACACGATGGCAAAATGTTCTTTGAAATGGGACCTATTGTTTCCATCAGAACCGTTGACCCAGACACGGACAAGAGGAAAGCATGGTTCAACCCTTCAGCAATTGGACACACAACCCCAATGGTCGGAGACGGTTCCCTCTTTCCTGAAGAGGCAATGGAACAATACATCCGAATAGCTGAAGAAGAGTGTGTGGATGTCACCTGGGAAGTTGGTGATGTTCTGGTGCTGGACAATCGCTTTTTACAGCATGCAAGAAGGCCTTCAGCCCCACCCAGAAGGGTACTGGCCGCCTTCTGCAAATAGTATGGGTGGTATAATTGCAAATAGTATGGGTGGTATAATAGTATAGTGGTATTGGCTCAACTGTCCGGCTACCTACTGGTCTTAGGCTACCTAGTAAGGGTGAATTGGCAAATCCATTGCCAATTCACCCTTCTCTAGTTGTTTGGGTCTTTGGAAGGTTTTAGATCGTGATTGTTTTGGGACTCGAAAGTTTCAGATCAAGTGTTGGCAGATTCTGTCATGGTTTGGGGTTTTGCTGTAGGTGGGGTGGCTGGGGCAGTCAACTGTGGCAGTCCTCAACCTGGATCTAACCTTATGTTATCGCTTCTCATCTAGCTAGTTTCCTTTGAAAAAAAGATTATGTCATGATTTATCTCCTTTGGATTCGTTATAATTTATTTTTTTAGAAATTGAAGTTTGATTAAAAATAAAGAAATCTTAGCCAAAGTGTTTTAGAAATTGAAATTTGATTAAAAACAAAGAAATCTTTCCCAAAGTGTTTTACAAAAGTCCTCCTTTGCATTCGTTATGATTTTTTTTCTACAAATTAAAGTTTGATTAAAAACAAAGAAATCTTACCCAAAGTGTTTTACAAAAGACCTAAATGTAAGAAATCTTACCCAAAGTGTTTACAAAAAGTTCTGAATGTACCCTTCAGTCTTGAAAAAATAGAATGAAAAACATTAAAGTGGGGGGTTTGATTGTGTGTGAAAATATTTAAAAAGGTTAAAGTGGGGGTTTGATTTTGTGTGAAAGTACTTTTAAAAGATGAAAAATATTAAAGTGAAAAAAGGTTTAAGTGAGGGTTTGATTGCGTGTAAAAATATTAATTTTTTTTTGGAAAAATAGTAAATTTTTGAAAAAGTGTTTAAACATGCATACATGCATAATTATGATGTTCTAGAGTATTTGAATTTGAAGACACTAAATCCATTTATAAGAAACACAATTTGATTTAATTTAATTCAGAAAATTTTAATAAAAATCTTCTATATCCTAACTCTTACATATAACATTGTGCAAATATTGGATTTTTTTATTAGAACAAATGAATGATTTATGTGACAGTTTTATTTAATTCGAATTAAAATTATATTAACTTATTTTTTGACAATTTATTTTACTGAAACTTTTTTCTTAAAATTTAGGTGACAATTTGTTTTGGTGGAACTTTTTTCTTTAAGAATTAGGTGAGAATTTATTTTATTGAAACTATGTTATATTTTTGAAGTGTACTTGGTTTTACTTAATTACTTATTTGAATTAAATAATGTTAATTATATTTAGATTTTTCTTTAGCTAATAATATGATAATGGTTACTTAATAAAGAAAATTAAATAATGATAAGAATCCATATTCTTTTTTATAATTATTATTTAAAAATTTCATTTTATTATTAATATTTCTTTTCAATTTATTTTGAAATTAAATTATAAATGAATTTTTTTCTTAAAAATTAAGTGAGAATTTAGCAATATTAATGGTTACTTAATAAGTGATTTTTTTTTTTTTAAATTAAGTAACAATTTCTTTTATTGGAATTATGTTATATTTTGAAGTGTACTTGGTTTTTCTTTATTACTTATTTGAATTCAATAATGTGGATTATATTTAGATTTTTTTTAGTTAATAATATGATAATGATTACTTAATAAAGAAAACTAAATAATATTAAGAATCTAGATTTCTTTTTGATCATTTTTATTTAAGAATTTGATGTGATTATTAATGTTTTTTTCAATTTATTTTGAAATTAAATAATGTTATTTTTTATAAAGATTATTTATGGTAATGAAGATTATCATATTTGTAAAAAAAATTAATTATTTTGATTTATAATATTTGTAAAGTAAAATTAATTATTTTGAGTTATTAAGTTGTTTTTATGACTTAATATTTGGAAATCAAATTTCCTTATTTTATTTCTTTTACTTTTATGGAGTAATAAGTTATAGAAATGAGTCTTATTATAAATGTTCTAAAATCAAATATAATATTTCTATATTTTAAGCATTTCAAGTTAAAGTGATGTTGGTGTCAAGGTGTTTAGGTTTAGTCCACGAGTTTCTTTATCATATGAAACTTATAAGAATTGGTTCATATCTCTGTAATATTTATTTTCTTGTTTGAGCTAGTAACAATGTAGAGATAGTTTTGCCCCTTGGGTGTAGACCAATTGGCTATAGGGTGCACTCTTAAGGCACTCCTTATGGCGTCATTACCCTTGTGTGCCGTGTGTGGGGCAGCACTAATACGCCTCAAGGTATTGTGGTAGTGGACCGAAATTGGCTCTATGTCACGCGAGTACGAACCCGACCCTAGGACCTATTCCCCTAGTTACAAAAAAAATGTAGAGATAGTTTTGATCTTTGAAGTTAGGGTTCATTGGTTCTTCGGAGAATATCGATTTTCTCCTTTTTCTTAGTCTCTATCAGTATCACTCCACTTTTTCTTTTTAAAATTATTTATGATAAGATCATTTAATAGTTTTAAGTCTATGTATCAGTGACCCAAGAAAATTTTAGGGGCAAAATTTAGCACATTGGCTAATTTTCGATGTTTTCCCAAAAAAAGATTCGTAAATTTCCATTTTTTCTAAAATGATTTACCCAAATTCCACATTATGAAAATATTTTACTTTAAACATCACCAAAATTGTTCAAAAACTATATAAAATCTTTTGAAATTTAAATATTTTTACAAAAATATTGTCAATTTTTTTGTGGTTGGAAATTTAAAAATTAGTAAGATTCACCAATGTCTCTACACTTTAAGAAAAATATGGATCCTTCAAATTTTCCTTGTGTATCACTTCAATATTTTATTTTTTAAATAGCTTATAGAACTTTTAATGGTGTTGATATATTTGAGGGGTGGCAAGGGGGCGGGGTGGGGGGGGGTCTCTTAGACCTTGATGGAAATCTAGAAATGTGTTATTTATGGGGATTAGGAATAACGACAAATTATCAAGTTGAGATATATGCCTTGCTCTTAGGAACATTACTCCTTTAGGTCCATAATGTTAAATCTAACATGATTTTTGGAGACTCTTTCTCCATCATCAATCAAGTTAGGAAAGAGAAATCTAAGGAGGACATGCTATTATTCAGAACTTTTCAATGAATTCGTGGGATTCTTGCCTCTCTAGACAAGGTCAATATTTCCCATGTTCGAAGGGAAAATAACATCAAGGAAGATCGATTGGAAAATCAATCTATCGATTTGGACAAGGGGGTCCTAGTAAAAAATGAGGTACCTCTTGAGATGTATTGGCTCCTCTAATTCTCTTATGGTCATCTTCATTATTTTTTTAAACCGTCTTATAATCATCAAGAAGGGAAAAGGGTGGGTGATCAGCATATGTATCCATTTTGAACTTGAGCATCATGGAAATCAAATTAGCCATTTCATCGAATGCGAGGGAGGAATAACTTTCCTCCGTGCTTTCTATTCCCTCAATCCTATGCTTACAATTTCAAGCATTTCAAATTTTATGGAGCATTTATGGGTACACAATTGCAAAGGTGAGATAATTCTAAAGGGAGATGGCCCTGGTGTGATGTATTTGGTTGGTATTTGCAATTATGTCTAATTCCTACACTCTGTGGAGGCTTTTGATCTACGATCCCTCCTTGACATACCATTGCTTCTGAGGGACTTTACGCTCATATTTGATAGGGGTAAGGCTTTATACTCTGTGTGATCTATTTTCCTATGTTTCATGTGTTCTTTAGATTGGATTCTTATCTTACCTTTAGAAGAATATATGTTGGGTGTTATTTATGTATATTCAATAGGCCTTACATAACTCTCTCAAGAAGGATTTTGGATAGGCATTACCCCCCCTTAACTTTCCTTTGGTTTTGAAGGAGATCTCAAGGTTGGTAACAAGCTTCTCTCGGTTAATTTGTATGGCTAACCCCTCCAACTTGGGATGGTAAGGAGGCGATGGGAATGGAGAAATTAAAAAGATTTTACAAAGAATGACAAGGTAGTTGGAAGGCATAATGAAGGCCATTGAATACCTTAGTATTCAGATGGAAAAACAAGAGGCGAAATAGGAGGAATTGGAAGCCACACTTAAAGAGCAAGCTATGAAATATGACAAGTTGGGAAGTGATTTTGAAATGCACTACAATATCATTCTAAGGTTTGTGCATAGTTCCCATTCTATGGTTGGGCCCCCAAATGTCTCCATTGGTTTAGTAAAGGAAAATCGAGACGATGTGTCTATGAAGGAAGTCCACATTGGGCATAAACTTGGTCCAAATTATATATATATATATATCGAGAGAGAGAGAGAGAGAGAGAGAGAGAGAGAGAGAGAGATTGTAACCAGGGGAATTGACAACTAGGGTTGGGCTTGTACTTGCATGACACATGGTTGATTTTGGTTCGCTACCACTATACGACTAGGAGTACCATCGTTTCCCCATGCACGACACACGAGACCGGGTTGATGTTTTAACCCATAGCGTCATAAGGAGTGCCTTAACAATGCACCCTATCACCACCTGGTCTGTTCCCTAGGGGCAATACAGATTATATTTTTGTTATGGTTTTTAAATGTATTTTGTCTTGGATAGTATGTAAGGTAGTATATTTATAGGTATAGTAGGAAAGTATCAACCTATGTTTGCATTAGATGTATCCATGAAGAAAATAGTGTTTTGGTTCATCTCAACAAAGCATTTTTGTTAAGGATTTTTGAACTTTATGTATCATTTGGCTTATTGGTCTTCTAGCAACCCTCTTTTGATCTAAATTTTTCCTAGTTTCTAAGAACATAAAAAATAAAATAAATAGTGTTAATATTTTTTAAGGTGGAAGTGGCCTCCTTTACTATCTCGTTTCTCCTAATGCTTCAAGGAAGCCTCTCACCCTTCATGTTTTTTTAACCGAAACTGAGAAATTGTATTAATAAAAGGAAGTTGTGGCTGAACCGTCCATCCATAAAGCATACAAAATGAGGGCCCATTGTTCTAGATGCCTAGTTTCAAAATTTCCAATGTCTCTATTTTTTATCCATCCATCCCTACTGGTATTGTTTCTTCCAGATAGTTTACTAGTATAAAATTTTACAACACTAAGACAACAAATTTTATATTTAAAGCACATTAACTAGATAAAAACTTGATAATTTGAAAACCCTGGTGGTTTGCTAAGTTGCAGTCTTACTAGTTGATGGTGTGCCGCTGAGCAATAGGTGTTGGTCTATGCTGTTGGGAGATAGGTGTTGGTCTGTGGGAACAATTGTTGAATTGCATTGTGATTTACAGGTTTTTCTTCCCTTTTCAGTCCCTGAATTGTCTTTGGTGAGCCAACAGATGAAACCAGGTCATTCTTTACCCTGCAAAAGAGAGGCACTAATTCCTTCTTCAGAAACCTGATATCTTTCTGCAATTCCTTAATCATATATCCTTGCTCCCGATCGCATCCCTTGAGATATCTTATTTACACCTCTAACATGGCTATATTTGAGTTTTCCCTTTCCAATTTCGCAGCGGAGTTGTAATAACCCATTTTTCCCTTGATGTTTATTGGTTTCAATGTAAATACGGTGTATATGCAGTGTATGTGTATTTTCCCTAGTGTGGAACTCAAAGCCAAGGCCCCACTAGTGGATGTGTAAAGTTATTGCACAAGCAAGTATTTGACAGTTTGATTATTCATGGGTTGTTAAGCCATGAACAAATGTAAATGATGTAATTATTATTAATGAATAAAATAACCAAGAAGTTGGCTAAGGAGGCAACTAATGAGAAGGGGCCATGTGTATCCACTAGGGAGAGGTGAGGGGGTTATGGGATTGGTTGCCCATGTTGCCACATGTCTGACTGTGAACCCGTTTGAACTCCATGCTGACATTAATGAGATTGAAGAGGGTGGTTAAGAACCCTGTTGCTGAAGTCGAAGGAGTATGGAGCATGTCTGCGATTTCGTATGGTAGGCATGGCTCTGATTGCTTATCTTGAAAGACACTCAATCATCAGGGAAGGGACATAACGTGTTTGACTACCCATTCATGGAAGGAAAAACAATCATCCATTCATCCATACACACACTTTCCATTCACGATCCATCGATCCGTCAAGAGAGAACTTGTCCAGACATACCCGCAGACTTAGAACTAGTCGTAGAAGCCTGAAGATATTCATGTTTTCCCTGTGTAATAGAAATACCAGAGAGTTTTTAGCCATGAGATCTGTGTGTGTGAATCCAGTCTACCAGGGATAGAGTGGAAAGAACTCGTGAGGAAACTGTAAGCCTGAACAGTGCAAAGAAACAATGAGAACCTGGGAATTGGATCGTTGGGAGTAGATTGCCAACAGAGCCTTGTCCGCAAGTCTGAAACGAGTTAGCTTGATTGAACTGTGGAAGAATTTTGGGTTGCTTGATAAACCCAGTGAAGGATGAAATCTCATAGAGCTAGCGACTGGACCTTTCTATGCCCATCCTGGAATAACACTGGAAGGGAATAGGCCTTGAGGGACTGTGCAACAGAGAAGAGGTTCTTCCTTGTGTTGGATGTGGTAGGTAATGTGGGTGCCAGGTCGACTGAGTGTTGAGATTCCTGCAACTTTGTGGTTGAGCTCACTGGCTTAGCAATGCCTCCCTTGTTGTCCCTGTTTGCTTGATAACCCACTGTCGGTTGGCTTAGCATGATCAACTCATCTAATATGCTTGATAAACCCAATGGTGTGCTAGATTGGCATGATTGTATTGCTTGGTATGCCTAATAAACTCACTGTATGTTGGATTAGCATGATCAGCTAGTCTGGTATGCTTGATAAAAACAACTGCAGGCTGGATTGGCATGACCCTATTGTTGGTATGCTTGATAAACACAACTGAAAGTTGGCTTAGCATGACCCGTATGTAACCGAATGCTTGATAAACCCAACTGCAGATTGGCTTAGCATTGGGATGGAACCTTGACTATGAGAGAACCTGATAGCCCTCCTTAGTGGATACACAACCCATCTCAAGGGTGATCTCTCAGCTGAAAGAGTACAGGCTGGACAAAGATCTAAGGTTGGGTGGAACGCTGCTCTCACTTAGCTAGTTGCTTGGCAACTTCAATTTGGTTGACAAGAAGTCATGTGCAGGCCTGCGTAAAGGGGCTGAGTTCATTGTTATATGTATATCCTGGTATTGCATGAGTTTAATGCATTATAAGACTTGCATATGATAGATGTATTTGCTAGATCTAACTTTATGCATTTTACATGTTATTATGTGTTTGATTGACCCTGTGAATGAGTTGTATGACCACATCTGATCCTTGAGAAGGAGGGGAATGCCCTGAAATTGTTTCAGAACCCCTCTGAGGGTCAGGTGGAAGAGAAGATCACGGCAGGAAGAAGGATTAAGTCTTTAAGTGAAGTTATGGACGAGAAATTCAGTGGGAAACTTAACATGGTATGAGTGCTCAGATGGGGTAGGGGTTTCACCAATGGATAGATCTCTCCAATAGCTTTCCAACGATACTGAACTTGTCTCATTTGGACCAAGGATGAGGAAATTATGCCCCTCAGAAGACTGCATGGAAAGTTACCTTGCAGGAGTGTGGTTTTGCATGCCCGCATCCGCAAAGCGAATTGCGAAAACGTAGAAGTTTGAATTACATTTGGACTTCTGCACTTTCGCAACTGCAATTGCGGATTGCGGATTGCGAAAGTGACCTTTGTCGGAAGCTGGAATTTGACCTTCCGCACCCGCAATTGCGGATTGCGGATTGCGGAAAGGTAGCTTTCTGGATATGAAGTTTTGCACTTCCGCATCCGCAGTTGCAGATCTACTATTGCGGATTGCGGAAAGGTAGGTTCCGGTTGTGAAGTTTCGCACTTCCGCATCCACAATTGCGGATTGCGGATTGCAAAATTATAGTTGCGGATTGTGGATCTGAGCTATTCTGACTGTGTAGGTGTGTTCAGTCGGATTAGGAAGAAAAAAAATGTATCAAGGTCTCCCGTGGCCTAAGGGGTCAGTGGGGATGTGACATAGTGGTATCAAAGCTTCAGTTGCAATACTATGAACTGTTTGGGCTGGATCATGCATGAATTTTTTGTCAAGAAATGCACCCATGGCGTGATTTTGATGAACTTATTTGATTGATTGATTGTTGAAATGAATAGTTCTAGGTTTGAATAGGTATGATAGAGTTTAATTGTATCCTTGTGATATCTAATAGAATGTCTCTGATATGCATAGAGATAGCAGCAAATGTGAAACGAATTGTATCACAGGGCAACGCACAGAAAGTTGTAAGAATGGTCACTCTAAATGATGCGCAAGACTCGTTCGAACCAAAAGACGATGCGTTGGGTGAGAACGTGCAGGAAGCACATACAGAGTCCGAGTTTAATGGGAGAAGGGAGCAAGTAACGCCCCCAAACTTGGCCGAGACTATGGTAAGCTTTAATGAGCAGATGATGAAAGCGCAAGAGGAGCAACATCAGCTCAATGTGGCCATTTTACAGAGCCTTACAGACATTCAACAAAGAATAAATGGTGGTTCTAACCTAAGCAACGAAGGCCGAGAGGAGAGAAATGCAGAAAGTCAGTCTAGGGGTCGTTCTATGAGAAGAACTCCAAGCCCTAGAAGAGGTTTTGTGAGCAAAAGGCACATGACACCCTCTCCTAAGTTTTCTTCTAGCAGGTCAGATGATTCTGAGGGTTCTCAAGGGATATCAAGGCGCACTACCAGCAAGAGTAGGGACAGAAAGAAGCACAAAGGTATTCCACAAGGTGAATTTAGGAAGGCAAGGCCTCCCACTTTTGATGGTGAAAACAAAGAAGGTCAAGAAGCAGAGGCATGGATTCTTGGAATCAAGAAGTACTTCAGAATGCATGATTATTCAGAGAATGAAAAGGCTAAGGTTTCTATCTATAACCTTAGTGGAAGAGCTTCTATTTGGCGATATCACCTCATGCATGTGAAAGGAATCAGTGAAAGAAGAATTAGCTGGGACAGATTCCAAAGATACTTCCAGGAGAAGTACCTATCAGCTAGGTATTATGATAGTAAAAGAAAAGAGTTCAATGAACTCAGGCTAGGACAGAACACCATGGATGAGCATGTCCACAGGTTTCTGGAGTCGCTGAGGTACGTAGACTACATCAAGGATGAAAGAGTAAATATCCAATGCTTCCTTGGTAGTCTACCACAGAGCTACATAGATATAATAGAGTTTGTAAATCCACCAAGCTTGGATGAAGCCATTAGGATGGCAGAGCATTGCTATGAGCAGGGTAAAGGTATAGCAGAGGTGCAACCAGCGTGGAAAGGTAAACCCAAGGGAAGGTTTGATCAAAAGAAAAGTGATTTCAAACCACCATTCAGAAATCAGCCTAGCAGATTTCCACAAGGCCAACAAGCAAGAAGAGAATTCAAATATTAGATTGATCCTTTGGATGCAAGTATGAAATACCTCAACTACTTTTTGAAGCCAAATAATGATTTAGCAAAGGATTGTATGTGGCTTTTGAAAAAGGTGGAAAAAAGAATTGGAAACTAGTGTTATAGATGGCTTTCTTTGGGGGGAGATTAATACTATTGAAGTGTATTCTTGAGAATATACCAGTCTACTATCTATCCTTAGACAAGATTCCAAAATCTATTTTGGAAAAGATTAGAAAAATCATGTTTTAGTTTCTTGGGAACTGGAAATACGCAAAAGGAAGGTGTTCACTTGATCAGTTGGGAAAGGTTGGCCATGCCTAAGAAACTTGGGGGCTGGGAATTAAAAATATCTTCTATTTTAGCCAAGATTTAGCTGCCAAAAGCCTCTAGAGGGGCTTATTCTCTATAGGAATGTGGAGTATGGTCATCAAGGATAAGTATTTGAAATAGAGGTTGGTGGTTGAATGGATTAGATTAAATAACAAGAATGCAAAAGGAGCTTCAAACTTCTGGAACTATTTGATCAATTATTTTCATATTTTTGGAGATTGGTTGACCTGGAAACCTAGGAATGACAAAAGTATTAGACTAGGGGAGGATCGTTATGTTGGTGGAGCTAGGTTCTACAAGTTATCATCTGCTCTTGTCCATACTTAGCTCAGATGGATACAACTAAAGATGGGCATGGAGGCTGTCAAAGATGGAAACTGACAAATGAATTGGAGCTTTAAAGGGTTTTTATCGAAGAATAGGATAAATTTATTTTTGATCTTCAGAGAAGAGACATTCATCTCATAAATAAAGATGACTCTCTTCATGGATTAAGAACCAATCAACCATTCTATTAATAAAAGATAATGATTTCTTATAATTAGAATCATTAACATAAAAAATAATATATTAAAACTCATGACTCACCACAAAATTCTTGAAATTGATATTTAAGATAACAACCATATTTTTCTTTGCTATAGACCATTTACTTATTGATAAGATAGAGGCCCCACATTTTATCTTGTCATAGGAAGACAACGCCACCCATGAGAAGTTTAAGATGCATCCCACATTGCTAGGTATGAGGAATGGAAGTTAAGTGAGTGGGATCACATTTCAAACAAGAAAGAGATCATTCGGGAAGAATTGGTAAAAATGAGGTGACATGTGTGGCCTACTAAGCTAAAATCAAATACAAAAAACATGAAAGGGGAATATAATAAGAGGTGAAGTCTTGGTTCATGCATGCTTTAGTCTTTGCCTTAGCAAATACAAAAATCCATGAAAGGGGAATATAATAAGAAGTCTCCGTGCATGCTTGCTTTAGTCTTTGCCTTTCATATATATCTTTAGAAATATAGTCGCGTGCTTTGGATATTTTTTTAAAGCAAAAGAACCACCTAGACTATTTGCATTTTTTTTGGGTATATATTAAATGTATTTTTAATTGTAAAAATGGGTTTGATCGGGCATGTTGGATTTTGGTTGAAAAAATCACTAGATAATTTGTACAAATTGTTGATCTTTTAGTTCATTTGATTATTAATTATTTGTTAATTAATTGTTTATTGCTATTTGGGAGGTCATATCTTCCGACAAATTTACTATCTTTATATTATTTTAGATTTTCAAGATCTTCTTTTTCATTTAGAATTTTGTATTTTTGTTGTTGTTGAAAAACTCCTAACTAACATAAGGAATCTATGTAGACAATTTTATATAGATAGATATCTAATATGATATGCATTAATGTGGAATTGGTTATATACAATTTTACAAAAATAGATATTTAATAATGTGTGTATTGTTGTGGAATTGACATAAAGAGTCCATGTCAATAATGTTATATAGATAAATATCTAATATAATGTGTAATAATGTGGAATTAGTGATATACAATTTTACATAACTAGATATTTAACAATATGTGTATTGTTATGGAATTGGTGATATAAAAATATGTGTATTGATATGAAATTAATAATATGATAAATTAATTTTATTAATTGATTATATATATATATATATATATATATATATTAGCGAGTTAATTTAATCGTTTAAACAAAGTGTTTCAAGGTAAAAACAATTTAAAGGTCTTTTTTGTTCTAATATGGTTGAATCCCATTAGATTAGTGGTGGTTGAACTACCTTCATCTAAAAGAGATCTTGCGAAGTAAAATAATGAAAAAGATCCTGGGAAGTAAAATAATAGTAGGTAAAATATTTTACCCACTAAATACCTTTAGTTATAGCTTAGTTAAGTTAATAATGGTTTATTTAAGTGTATTTGGGAATTTGAGTTAAAGACCAAAGCAACTATGCTAAATATTTTAGATTCAAGTATGTGGGGTTTGGCTTCAATCACCATATATAATGAATTATATAGCATGGGATTTACAAAAACTCCGGTTGCAAGTCAATATTTGCATACAATGTGGCGAAGACATGTTCAGCTAAATCATAGCTCTACCACTTACAGAATGCCTTTTACTCTTACTCTTTGCTTTTCAAAAGCATTGAATTTGTTTCTTCTAACTAGAAGTAAAGGACATGGATGTTGTATAAGGCTCTCAAGAAAACCATCAATAATCATTATATATTGATGCTACGCCATTCTCAAAGGATATATATATATATAAACCATGGAGCAAAGACATTATTCTACTTTTATTGTAGCAAGATAGAGTTACTCTTGATGAACAATGTAGCTATCACAAATGAAAGCAAAGGATGTGCCAATTTGGTTATAGTGTCAATCAAAATTATAAAGGTTTATGGGTGAGGAATGCCACTTTTGTTGTAATTATTTGATGGGTGGTATGTTATAAATAAGTAAATTTTGTAATGTAATTATTTTTAAAAAAATACATTTATTGTAATAGGTAAACAATATATATTATGTATTTCTTAGTAAGATAAGATATGCACTTTTGAATTTGAATAGCAATTCATACAACATTTATAATGTGAATAATGTTTTTTTTCTTCAGAAGATGAATAATGTTTATTTTATAATAAAACATCTTCATTGTAATTAAAACTTATAAATTTTATTTAATTTTTCAATAATAAATATTTTCAACACCATATACACACATATATATATCCCATTGTAACATGTTCATTAGATGTTTCTTGGGTGGTTGAGAAGAATGATTATTACCCTCCCCGCCCAGATTTAATTGATTTTTTATTTTCTAGACTATTTGTTAGAATGAGTAAAATATTAATAGAATAAAGTATTTATTATTTTTCAATGTTATTACTTTCTAAACTATTATTATTAAAATAACAATAAATTAATTTTTTTGAAAAATAATATTATTTAAAGAGATTTTATATGGGAAAATATTTTTTTTAAATGTTTTTTTGTTTTATTTTTTAATTGGATGTAAAAAATTTAGGAGTAGGATCATTTTTATATATAAATAGAAACACAAGTTTCTTTGTTGCTTTGTTGATTTTAGAAAAGCATTTGATACAGTGTTCAAAAGTAACTTTCGATTAAATTAGAAGAGCTAAAATTCTCTTTCAAATTAAGGGACGTTGCAATAAGGTTGTATGCGAAGTTTATTACCAAGTTTAGGAACTCTGAGGGTTGGTCAGAAGAAGCTAATTGTAATATAGGAGTCAAGCAAGGTTGTCTACCATCCCCTACTCTTTTTGGTATTTGCATTGATAGGCTAGTGGGTTTTTTGGAAGAGGCGGGTTGTTCTGGCACAACTTTGGTTGGTATAGTTATCATCATTCTTCCCTATGCTGATGATGATATTGTTCTTATGGAGAGGATTCCCTGTGATCTTGACAAGCAGCTAAAGATTCTCAAGGATTTTTGCTCTAGTATGGGTATGATTGTTAACACTGACAGAACAAAGGTTATGATAATCAAATCTCAAAAGATCACTTATGGTAAGTTCATGTATGACAACAAAAACTTGGAGGAAGTGACTCAATATAAATATCTCAGAATCAATCTTCATCTAAGCTTAACTTGTACTATAGCATTGAGAAAATAATTAATGGAGGATGGAAAGCCTATTATGGTCTTGAAAATAATTGTAAATCCACGGACCTCTGGCTTTGGGATAGTTAGTTACTCCTCTCTGAGACTCTCGTCACTCTTGTTATCTTATATGGTTGTGAAGTTTGGGGCTGCAACATCTCTAGAGAATCATGGAGAAGGATGGAGCAAATCCAAAAGTGCTTTATAACATGTAATCTCAAAATTAATGGCAATACACCCTATCCTATCCTCCTCGTAGAAACGAGTCTCACCTCGATTGAAAGTATGGCTATGACTAGGTACCTAATGTACAAGAACAAGATAAATAACATGGGAACCAAAAAAATCCATGCTTGTAATTAATTCAATGTAAAAATCCATGCTTGTAATCTGACCCCGTGGCTCTAGTTCAAGGCATGGGGGATTTGAACAATCCTCCTCTTGATGATAATATGGCTACTCTGGGTGATCAATGTATCATGAAGGGGGCTCGGCAGGGTGGGCTGGCTACAAATTTTTCTCCTTTAAAAACGAGAAGTGCTAGGAAAAACAAGAAGGTCGTTTCACTGGGGGGAAATAACAAAAATCCTTCGGTTACCCCCGTCTCTCCTGATACCAAGGCTCTTAGAGGAATCAAATCCCTAGCCAGGGGTCGATAATGATCTTTATCTCTTTAAACATCAAGGGTGTTGGGGGTCTGCCCAAACAATTGGCCCTCAAAAGAGTACTTCATATTATTAATCCTGATTTGGTCTTTCTACAAGAAACAATGGTTTGTGGGGAGAAGGCTCGTTCTTTCTTCAACAAAATTAAGCCAGGTTGGTGTATGTGCACTGTTGATGCGGTGGGTCTTTCTGGTGGTCACCTGGCGGCATGGAACCCTAGGGTTCTTAGGTTAAATCCTTTTATCATTTCTCTGGGAATTCTTTTGTTTGACAATATTAGAGGCTCAGAGAAAGATATAAATATTGTGAATTGCCATGGCCCATACTGCAACAGGGAAGCTTTCTGGAATTTGGCATGTTCGGGGCACTTATTGGAGTTGGAAAATTTGATACTTGCAGGTGATTTGAATTTTTCTTGGGGGGCTGAGGAAATTTGGGGTCGAGCGGCCAGACGGGATCCTCTTGGGACTTTTTTTAGGAATCTCTTCTCGACATACTCTCTGATTGATGTGGAGCCACAACCTTTAGCTCCAACATGGTCTAATGGCAGAAATGATGAGAATTTGATTTCTAAACGTATTAACCGTTTCTTGATATCTGCGTCTCTTTTAAACTCCCTTCAGACTTACAGATCATGGATTCAATAGACACATATCAGTGATCATCTTCCCATTATTATGAAATTTGAAACCAAAGTAACTCATCATGTGTATCCCTTTAAATTCAATTCTATATGGTTGAATGATCAGGATTATGATGTGGGTGTGCGAACACACTGGGTGAACACTGATGTTTCTGGGGAGAGGTCGGCTATGGATAAGATGGCTGTGAAATTAAATTCTTTAAAATATTTTACCATCAAGTGGGAACGATCCAAAAAAGTTGAGTTGGCTGCGGAACTCATCGTGCTGGAAAAGGAAATTGGCGACTTAATGGACCAATCTCTGAGGATGGGGATATCAAACATGGGTCATGCCAGACTTACAGTTTTGGAGGAGAGGAAACTCAAAATCCTTCTCATTCATGAAGAATCCTGGCGATTAAAAAGTCGGGCAATTTGGCTCAAAGCTGGTGATTTAAACACAAAGTTCTTTCATCGTTATGCAGATTCCTGCAGAATACAAAACAACATTTGGGATCTTAATGATCACGCGGGGCGGCAGATTCATGGTGATAAGGATCTGGTGTCTGAGGCATCTCTGCATTTTCAAGATTATTTTACTGATCCAAAAACTACAACTTTGCCTGAATAATTCAAGATCATCAAGGAATATCCTCGGATGTTCAATGACATGGAGGGGGACAATATATTTGAGGCTATTTCTATATTGGAAGTTCAAAACACACTTCGGGGGTTTGCTAAGGATAAATCTCCTGGCCCGGATGGGTGGACAGTGGAACAGTTCTCTCACTTTTTTGATATCATGGGTCCGAAAGGACCTCAGGGATGCTGTGGATGAATCTAGTACTATGGGACTTGTCTCTGGGGTGCTAAATACTACCTATTTGGCACTAATTCCTAAATCTTCACATCCTGAGAACTTCAATGACTTTCGACCTATAGCCTTGTGCAATTTAGTTTACAAGATCATATCCAAGATTATTGCTATGCGCATTAAGCCAATCCTGTCAAAGTTCATTTCTATGGAACAATATGGTTTTTTGGATGGAAGGCAGATTCATGATGCGGTTGGTGTGGCTCAAGAGGTTTTTCACAGCATTCATCAGAAGAAACTTGATGCACTCATCCTTCAACTTGACTTGGTAAAACCCTATGACCGGGTAAATTGGAATCTTCTTAGATTGATCCTTATACAAATTGGCCTGCCTTGGAAGGTGATGAAGTGGATTATGGCCTGTGTCACCTCCGTTAACTTTGTTGTTCTTATCAATGGCCAGCCGACTGATTTTTTCAAAGCTTCCAGGGGCCTTCGTCAAGGTTTCCCACTCTCGCCCCTTCTGTTCCTCCTGGGCATTGAAGGTCTAAGCCTCTCCATCCACAAAGCAAAATGCGAGGGCACTATTGTGGGTATCAAGGTTTCTGCTAGTATTTCTGTTACTCACACTCTCTTTGTGGATGATGTATTGCTTTTCGGTTTGGGTATATTGGCAGAATGGTTACAGTATAAGAAAATTCTTGATTTCTTCTGCTTGGTAACTGGTATGCTCATTAGTATGGTAAAATCTTTTTTCTTAAAGCACTCATTGGAGGAGAATATGGAACGTTTGATCCAGTTGATATTTCCTTTGGAATTCAAGGAGTTAACTAATGGATTGAAGTACCTTGGTTATTTTGTCAAACCATCAAACTACAGGATTAAAGACTGGCATTGGCTTGTCAAGCGTTTTGATTCGCGTATTGGACATTGGAGTCTGCGGTTTCTATCTCTGGGTGGTAGACTTACGTTGGCTAAAGCTGTTTTACAGAACTTGGGAGTTTACTGGTTCTCTCTTTGTAAAATACCAATGTCCATTATGTGCCTTATTCATAGGAAATTATTCAGATTTATATGGTCGGGGGTGGGGGAGAAGGACAAATTTCACCTACTTAATTGGAAATATTTAGCTCAACCTTATGCACTGGGAGGTTGGAATGTAAAGAATTTGGAACTTTTCATAATGGCTCTCCATGCAAAGAGCCTGTGGCGGGCCTTATTTGTCAACTCTGTGTGGGGCAAGATCATTCGGGCTAAATATCTAAAGCATGTTCCGGTTGCGAGCTGGTTTCGGAATGGCAGGCCTTCTGTCATTGGTGCCTCAAATATATGGAATGGGCTCATGTGCTCTTTCACTATCATAACACAGTGGTTAAATTGGAAACCTGGCAATGGCCGGGATATCAAACTCGGCACTGATCCTGTTCTGGGGGGATGTCCCTCATATCTTTTGTCTCCTGAACTCCTTGCACATCTTCGGGCCAGAGGGCTCTGCAACCTTGCACATGCGGCTTCTTTTAATAATGGTGGATGGATCAATGCTAGTCAGCTTGGTATCCGTGGTATTATGGGAAAGGAATGTGCCAATTATATAATGCACCTTTGTCAAGCCAATATACATATGTCTGAGTCCCCGGATTGGTTGGTTTGGTCGTGGGATGTTGCACATGGGGCGGTCACTTCTAAGCTTGCATATGATTCGTGTTTTGCTGACAGTCGGCCTGTGAACATTTGGTGGCACAACTCAATTTGGAAACTTGCCCTTCCTCCAAGGATCAGATGTTTTATTTGGTTGGCCTTGGGTAATAAAATCCTTACATGGGATAACCTCTGCCATCGTGGATTCAACAGACCGGATTGGTGTCCATTATGCTGCTCCCACTTGGAATCAGTTGATCATCTTTTCTCATCATGCTCGGTCATTCAAGAGCTCTGGTTTTTAATTGCTTCTACCCTTGGCATTCATGTTGCCTGGCGATCGTCCACACTGATCGACTGTCTTGGACTGTGGTTTCGGGATTCACTTTCTCGGCCATGGATAGAACTTCCATGTTTTATGTTATGGGAATTATGGAAGGCCCGTAATTGTCGAGTTTTTGAAGGCACCCTACCACATCTGGATTGGTTATACAGCCGATCTATTGCTACTTATAAGGAGTTCATTTCACAATCCGAACCTCCTGGTGGTAAGAATGGTATAATTGTTGATCACCCTAGTTATCGATTAGCACCTCCGGTTCTAGTGTATCCTTGTGGATTCTTTGATGGGGCTGCGGTTGGGGGCCGGGGTGTTAGTGGGGCTGGTGTGGTTTTACACCTTACCAACCCTGTCTCTTATCGCATCCATTTAAATCCGGGGTTTGGTACTAACACCCGCAGTGAATTATGTGCTCTTTGGCTCCTCTTACACTTTGCTCGGTTCAAGCAGGTAACATCCCTCTTAATTATGGGTGACTCTTCTTCCATCATTTCTTGGGCGTTGGGCGTCTTGCCTATCAATGTGATGCTCCTTACGCACTAGTTGGATGCGGTCAGGAAATACATCAGTGATTTTGAGCATATTCATTTTTCCCATGTTTATCGGGAGGTAAATGTGGAGGCGGATCTGCTATCCAAGTTGGCCTTGAATTCTTTGGCTGGGATCATCATGTGGGAGGAATGGCACGGGGACCTTTTTTTCTTTAGGGGCTCGGTTGATTTGCATTGGATTTGATACATGTGGTGTGGTATTTTTGCGACATTATCGTATCTATATGTGCCTATATGTTTATATTATGCGGCTTTATCTTGCAGGTTCATAGTCACTTTCCACCAACTTCTTGTTGGAATTTTGATCCGTTGTTTTTGCGGCTATATTTATCTGGTGTCTATATGACATCGGTGTCCAGGCTATAGGCTGTTTTGGACTTATATCTGTTGTATTTATGTCTTTTATTTCTGGTTTAGGTATGACATTTGTGGACTTGATACTTAGAATCATTGGACCCGGTTTAATGGACTGTTTTGCTGCTTGGTGATAGATGCTCTGGTTTTGGCATCATTTATGACACTTATGTATGAGACTTGGTGTAGAACTTGGTTCTATTGTCTTTGAGACTGGGGCTAATCCTTGCCTGGGATGGTTATAGCTCACATACCATGATGCTATGATGCTTTGATGTAATTGGACCTATTTACTATTTCGTGGTATTAATAGTAAGTTATATTTTTCGATAGAAAAAAATACTATAACATATCTCATCTCCAAATACTATAACAACTTTTATTTAAAATACCATAACATATAACATATCTCATGTCCAACTTTACAAAAAATACTATAACATATCTCATCTCCAACTTTAGATAAACAACTTTGACTTAAAATAGTATAACATATCTCATCTCCAAATTTACAAAAAAATCCATGCTTGTAATTAATTCGATGTCAATATTTCACCCGAGGTATTAGTTATGAATTTGCACAAATCTAGTTTACAGATCCGTCCGTCAATCACATCTGCGTTGCATAATACTCTGGCAGATAAACTCCGCGAGGAAGAACTAATTAAAGATTTAGGTTTCCTTCACCTCAGGAATTTAATGATGATTTAGTCAATACTTGCACATGGAACTATAAGCATACTTCAGATTTTCTTTTTTTGTGTGGAGCTGCTCATATTCATATTTTTATATGAAGGGAAGAATGTATAATAATGTTTATTTTCAGAATATTTATGGATTTTTTTAGATAATAGAAATGAGATCTTATAATATTCGGGGAGTGTTGGTATCGGTGGTGAGAATTTTGTTAATCAATTAGGAAAAAGTGAGAAATTTTTGGCAAATTATGTATACTGCTCTCGTATCTATATATGCAATGTGTATTTTATTAAAAAAAAAAAATTTATAATAATTTTGAATATAAATTTTTATTTTTTCCAAATTATTAAGAAAACAAAAATCCTTGCTAACATCAAAATTCTTATATTCGTTACTCTAACTTAGAGCTATGGGTTAACATTTCTTAGTGTGCATTATTATATATATATATATATATATATATATATATATTTTAATTTTAAATAGAAAATAATTGTTTTTTAAATTATTATGCAAAAAAATCATTGCTAATATCAAAATTATGTATATATTTATTACTTTATCTTGTAGTTAAGGATTACTATTCTCTGTAAAAGTGTTGGTTAAACCTCTATAGGTCATCATTCAAAGGGTCAGAGGTTGAGAATGGAAGCCATCCAAAATAGGGTTAAGTTGTGGGGCGTCCAAGGTGGATCTCATCTTGGTACAATCCTGGTTTGAGTACCTTTAATGGTGAGCAGATCCTTCTTGCGTTCAAACTAAAGGTCACCTCTCCTCAGGTTATAGACCCATCATGCCGGCATGGAGTTCATCCTAAAGTTATAAACCCATCTTACATACATAAGGATTCCTCGTCCTGAAAAAAAGATCAAGGGTAGGAGAAAAAGATTAAGGGTTACCATAGTCTCATGGTCGGAATGTCCGTGTTTCTCTCTCTGTTCGAGTCATTTTTGTGACTTCTTGACAGAGGAATATAAGGGCTAACTAAAACGTCTTCCAGAATCAAAGCAAGAATAGTTGAAATGGCAATTTGGAGTGCTCAAATAGTAATTTCAGTCGTCATCTGGATAGTTTTAAAATAGGGCATTTAGTTTCAGAAAAGCAATTACATTACTAAAATTACAGAACTGTGAAAATAACAATTTTTAATTTCACAATTTTTAAGAACAAATTTGACCGATTTTTATGAAACTTTCACCGAGAAACGGAACATTTTAATTGTGTTTTATCCTACGCGCTTCTTCGCTTCTTGACATGTCTCTTATGCAATTGTCCCCATCTTGATTCCCTTGGGAATAGCAGGTGGGTGTACATCTTCTAGAAAATAAATAAAAGTTGTTTTTAAATCCGTGAAGGGTCCTCTTCACAACTTCAATGCCACGTGTGAATGAGAAGACAAATGGTGCTTCAGCTAAGAAAGTATATTACTAACCTCCATATATTGAGAGGAATGTTATGGTTTAGAGGCAAGATTCAAGCTAGCAATCTCAACAGCAGCAAGTTAAACAATGGAGGAAATGACCTTTTTGAAACAAGGGAGGATTGCTCAACAGCAAATTCTCGAAGATGGCAGCCTCTTTCCTATGGTTCTGCTGCCTCCATCTCCCGATGAAAACCAGTCTATTGGGTTCTTTGTCAACGCCATCCAACAGAATAGGGAATGGATCGACAAGAAACTAAAAGGGGTTGGGGCGTTGCTGTTTAGAGGGTTCCCAGTGAGAAGTGCATCCGATTTCAATGCAGTTGTTGAAGCATTTGGATGGGAAGAACATCCATATCTGGGCTTAGCTTCCAGGACCAGGGTTGAAGGAAGAGTTTACACTGCAAACGAGGCTCCTCTGGATCAGCCCATCAAATTCCATCATGAAATGGCTATGGTAGGCTGATTCTTTCCATTGCACACTGCACTTTACTTTTGTTCTTTCCGGATCTTCAAACTTATTCATGGTATTGTTTTTCTCTGTCCAGTTTGATAAGTTTCCTACCAAATTAATCTTCTTCTGTGAGATTGCGCCTCCAGAGGGAGGGCAGACAGCAATCGTTTTAAGCCATAAAATCACCGAAAGAATGGAACAGATATACCCACAACTTATTAAAAAACTGGAAAAGGAGGGGTTGATCTATCCTGGCTCCCTTGTTCAGAAAGATGATCCTCAATCCGCTATAAAGGGCTGGCAATCCGCTTATGGAACCAACAACAAGCAGGAAGCAGAAAAGAAGTAAGAACAAATTCATAAGTGATGTGTAGTATATATCCATCTTAAATTTTATCTTTCAACTCATATCTAAAGATGGAAAAAATCCAGATTTAAAAAGATCAAGAGTGAAATTACCTATGTTCTACTTAAAATTAAGATAAATCTGTGTCATTTGTTTTCTGGTTAAGATGAATCTGTCTTAAATAGATCTTTCATACCCTAGCTCAGCACAGATTTAAAGTGAAATTACCATTCTAAATATTCAAATTGTTTTGAAATATATTTTTCTGTTGAAGAGACGAAATTGATGATCTTGCGGTGAGGTTGTTGCTTCCAGGCTTTCAATGTCAGGTGTTCCAGTTTCCAAAATAACTTGGGCAGACGATGGCAAAATGTTCTTTGAAATGGGACCTATTGTTTCCATCCGAACCGTTGACCCAGACACGGACAAGAGGAAAGCATGGTTCAACCCTTCAGCATTTGGACACAGAACCCCAGTTGGACACACAACCCTAATGGTCGGAGACGGTTCCCTCTTTCCTGAAGAGGCAATGGAACAATACATCCGAATAGCTGAAGAAGAGTGTGTGGATATCACCTGGGAAGTTGGTGATGTTCTGGTGCTGGACAATCGCTTTTTACAGCATGCGAGAAGGCCTTCAGCCCCACCCAGAAGGGTACTGGCCGCCTTCTGCAAATAGTATGGGTGGTATAATAGTATAGGTGGTATTGGCTCAACTGTCGGGCTACCTACTGGTAGGTGAATTCAATAATGTTGATTATATCTAGATTTTTCTTTGGCTAATAGTATGATAATTTACTGAATAAAGAAAATTAAATAATGTTAAGAAAATAGATTCTTTTGATACTTGTTATTTAAGAATTTGATTTAATTATTAATGTTTTTTAATTTATTTTGAAATTAAATAATGTTAATTTTTATAAAGATTATTTATGGTAATGAAGATTATCAATTTTGGTTTATGATATTTGTAAAGTAAAATTAATTATTTTGATTTATGATATTTGTAAAGTAAAATTAATTATTTTGATTTATTAAGTTGTTTTTATGAGTTAATATTTGGAAATGAAATTTCTTTATTTTATTTCTTTTATTTTTATTTTTATGGAGTAATAAATTATAGAAATGAGTGTTATTATAAATGTTCTGAAAATGAAATCTAATATTTTTATATTTTAAGCATTTCAAGTTAAAGTGATGTTGGTGTCAAGGTGTTTAGGTTTAGTCCCGAGTTTCTTTATCCTATGAAACTTATAAGAGTTGATTCATATTTTTTGTAATATGTATTTTCTTGTTTGAGCTAGTAACAATGTAGAGATAGTTTTGCCCCTTGGGTGTAGACCAGATGGCTATAGGGTGCACTGTTAAGGCATTCCTTATGGCGTCGCGAGTTCAAACCTTGATTACCCTTGTGTGTCGCGTGTGGGGCATGTTAAAATTCAATATGCTAAGACAAAAAATAGCAGCATTACATTCCATTTCACAATAATGGCATATACAGGATCACTGAAGAAACAACAAGCATAGCATAAACACAAGAGACACAGATTTATCCTGGGAAACCCTCATGGGGTAGAAAACCCAGTAAAGCTTCCTCAATGTAGATGACCAACAATATACAAAGATGCAAACCAAAGACATGATCTCCTCCTCCACCATAGCAGACCTCTCCTCCACAAGTGCGCCTCTCTTAAGTGAGTGAGTGTATCAAATGATGAACATACCTCCTCTATTTATACACTACACTGACATGTATTTTACATAAGTACATGTAGGCTCGTATTTAACCATTAGGTTAAATACCCTATTATAACTAATTGGGCCGACCCCCACATGGTGGGTCTAATAACCCTAGTTACCACAACCAATTCGGAGGAATAAACATCTCCGGATTCATAGTATAATCACATCGGAGGTATGGAACATCTCCGGAATAAATAATATACAAATATAATATTCTTAGAAGTTACAATATTCAACACTCCCCCTTAACGAGAAGGATATTATAACAACATCTGCAGGAGCAAGGAGTCATTGACTACATCATCTATATATCATCGGAAGCTTTCTTCAATTCATCATCATCAGTAACTCAACTAGTTACTGGAACATCAACATCATCAGAGTTGATATTACTCGATCATCAGCATTGTCATCATCATCGTCATCACACGATCATCAGCATCGTCATCACATGATCAGCAACATCGTCATCATACGATCAGCATCGTCATCATACGATCAGCATCGTCATCACACGATCAGTAGCATCGTCATCATACGATCAGCATCGTCATCACACGATCGACAGCATCGTCATCACACGATCAGCATCGTCATCATACGATCAACATCGTCATCACACGATTGGCAACATCCTCATCACACGATCAGCATCGTCATCACACGATCGGCAGCATCGTCATCATACGATCATATTACAGGATGATCAATCCTGCTCTCTTTGGGACATAGGTCCATGGATGATACAATCCAGATCAAGTTCCAGGATGATCAATCCTTATCTCTTTAAGACAAGTCTCATGTCTAGGGACGATCTAATCCCAACCACAGTGTCAGTCCTTTTTCATACTAGATGTGACCTAGATCAGATCTAAGATTTACCGCCACAGAGCCAGTCCTCTTTCATACTGGATGTGTCACGTCTACAGAGCCAGCCCTGTTTCATGCTGGATGTATCACATCTACAGAGCCAGCCCTGTTTCATGCTGGATGTATCACATCTACAGAGCCAGCCCTGTTTCATGCTGGATGTATCATATCTACAGAGCCAGCCCTGTTTCATGCTGGATGCATCACATCTACAGAGCCACCCCTGTTTCATGCTGGATGTATCACATCTACAGAGCTAGCCCTGTTTCATGCTGGATGTATCACATCTTCAGAGCCAGCCCTGTTTCATGCTGGATGTATCATATCTACAGAGCCAGCCCTGTTTCATGCTGGATGTATCATATCTACAGAGCCAGCCCTGTTTCATGCTGGATGTAACCTAGAACAATTCTAGGGTTTGTCATGTACATTTTGAACCGAGGTCCAGGGACGATCTAGTCCTATCATGTACCTTTTGAACCGAAGCTCAGGGACGATCCAGTCCTATCATGTACCTTTTGAACTGAAGCTCAGAGACGATCTAGTCCTATTCAATTCTCGGAGACCTCATGTCTACGGTTCAATTCACAGGACCAAAGTCCGAGGACGATCCAATCACCTTACCTGTTCATTCAGGATTTTGTTCTCAGAGACATCATGTCTACGGCTCTCTTTAGGACTGAAGTCCAGGGATGATCCAATCCCCTCAAGTCCACCAAGGACTTCATTCTCGAAGACATACGTCTACGGCTCTCTTTAGGACTGAAGTCCAGGGATGATCCAATCCCCTCAAGTCCACCAAGGACTTCATTCTCGAAGACATACGTTTACGGCTCTCTTTAGGATTGAAGTCCAGGGATGATCCAATCCCCTCAAGTCCACCAAGGACTTCATTCTCGAAGACATACGTCTACGACTCTCTTTAGGACTGAAGTCCAGGGATGATCCAATCCCCTCAAGTCCACCAAGGACTTCATTCTCGAAGACATATGTCTACGGCTCTTCTTTCGGACTGAAGTCCAGGGATGATCCAATCCCCTCAAGTCCACCAAGGAATTCATTTTCGAAGACATATGTCTACGGCTCTTCTTTTGGACTGAAGTCCAGGGATGATCCAATCCCCTCACATGTTCACCAAGAACTTCATTCTCGAAGACATACGTCTACGGCTCTTCTTTCGGACTGAAGTCCAGGGATGATCCAATCCCCTCACATGTTCACTAAGAACTTCATTCTCGAAGACATACGTCTACGGCTCTTCTTTCGGACTGAAGTCCAGGGATGATCCAATCCCCTCACATGTTTACCAAGAACTTCATCAAAACATGTGTCAATCATGTATCCTCATCATCAAAACATGTGTCAATCATGTATCCTCATCATCAAAACATGTATAACAAAACATGTATCCTCATCATCAAAACATGTATATCAAAACATGTATCCTCATCAATAGCATCAAATGCATATATCATTAAAGGCATGTATACATCTATCATCAAAAGCATGTATTCTCACTAATACATCTATCATCAAAAGCATGTATTCTCACTAATACATCTATCATTAAAAGTAAAAATATAAGGGTCCTAAATCTAAATAATTCTAAGTAACTAAGTGCAGTAAATATGTAACCTCATCATTGATGAGACAGACTTGTTATCAGATACTATGCTACTCCCCCTTTCGAGGAGAGTCCTTTTGAACTAAACCAAGCTTGTCTCGAAAGTATTCAAACTTCACTCGAGACAGAGGTTTAGTCAAGATATTAGCAATTTGATCCTCAGTGCTTATATATTCGAGCTTGATAGCTCCTCTCTGCACCATATCTCGTATATAGAAGTATCGGATCTCTATGTGTTTTGACTTATCGTGGAACACAGGATTTTCAGTCATCTTAATGCAGCTTTGATTGTCACACATAATCACAGTGGGATCCATTTCTAAGTCAAACACTACATATAATAGCTTCTGAAGCCACACTGCTTCACAGCTGGCAGAGCAGACAACCATATATTCTGCTTCAGCAGTACTGAGAGCCACACTAGATTGTTTCTTGCTGAACCATGAGATCATGGCAGATTCAAGACTATAACATCCACCTGATGTACTCTTTCTGTCTGAGACACTTCCTGCCCAATCAGAATCTGAGTAACCATGTAAACGGAGTTCATGACCTCCAAGATAATATAGACCAAAATCTAATGTACCTTTTAGGTACCTCACTACATGCTTTGTAGCTATTAAGTGAACCTTTCTAGGTTCTACTAGATACTAACTTAGGGTATTTACAACAAAGCATATATCTGGCCTAGTATTTGTTAAATACATCAAGGACCCAATGATTTGTCTATATAGGGTTAGGCCCACTAAATACGATGAGTCATTAACTAATACCTTCAAGTTGGAGTCCATGGGAGTGGCCATGGATTTATACTCCAACATATCAAATCCTTTTTTTTTTTAGAAACTTCACAGCATACTTACCTTGAATTAAAAGATTCCTTTTGGATCTTGCCATACTTCTAGACCTAATAAGTAGTGTATTAATCTGAGATCTTTCATTTTCATTTCTGCAGCCATTTTCATGACCTGTTTCTCATTCCTTGTCAGAAAGAGATCATCGTCATACAATAATGGTATGATGGGTTCATCATCCACAACCTTAAGGTAAAGGTTAGGATCAGCTTTACTTCTGGTAAAGCCCAAGCTTTGTCATGAAGTTGTCAATTGTCCAATATTCACACTTTGCATTGAGTGATCTTCTGCATATCTATCTGTGCCATATCTCGTCAGATGGGTCTACTAATATGAGCCTCAAAATCATTCGAACTCTGTGGTGAGTTCCTTCTTGCATCCATTTCATATGTGTATAGAATCCATATTCAACCTTGTAGCAAAGGTTGAGATCCACATCACCCATGATGATCATTAAGCTCATCAATTGACTACCGATCCTGGGTACCCATACAGAACCTAATTACATCATTAAGAGAATGGTCTTATCTAGTCTCTTGGAGCAAAACATCTCATCATGATTCTCTTCCTCTTTCTAATAGAATCTCTTAACCACAAGCTTTCTATAGTGTGTTTGATTTGTAAATATTTTGTTGAACATCCATCGCTTGTTCAGAGTTCATCATTCATCATGATCTTTCCTACAAATCAAAATTAAGTACATGATTAGTAATACTTCATAATCATCAAATCATATTGATATGATAACCTATTATGCATACATATATCATTTACATAGTTATGCAACTATTTTGACCAATACTTTGGCACAACACTTTCCCATATCCTGTATGCATACAGTGGCTATCTAGATGCCTTCCATCTCTACCAGAACATACTATCGAGAGTGTGCACAACTCTCAGCATGTCAGCAAAGAGGTTTCATTCTAGACAAGCAAAAATGGAATGTTTGTCCAATTTACCAATCATATGCATATTAGTAGTATACTGTTCAATGCTTTATGAATATTTACACAGCATGATATATTCTAGGAATACAAATATGCATACAAGCAATATCATTTACTATTTCTAATAACAACCCAAATACTTATCTTTTATGTTTGTGTGGTTGCCTCCCGCTTGATCTTCTGTATGTCTTCTGAACTTCTATTCATTATGTACCACTGTGCATGCTCAAGTGTACACTAGTGTCATCCTCATGATCTCATACACAAACATACATTCATTAGTATATTCTCAATATTATCAAAACATTCTAATTCTAAATAATCTTGAATATGTACAGTCATGATCATTAGTATTCAGGGTTTCAAGGAAGTCTTCTTTTACTCATGCATATTCTTGTTTGATCTAGTTAGTTAAATCATCAACCAAGATAAGAGACATAATATGCATAAACCCTTGATTACTAACCAATCATACCAAGTATACTTACACAAGGTAAGATTCTAACATGACATAGGAAAACATACCTGGATTAGTATACCTGCTTAGTTATGTACAACATACCTAAACAATCTCTTCAATGATTTAGAGATCCTGAGCTAGAACCTGCATGTCTCGTAGGTTAAACATGATATAACAAAGTCATACATACCTCATGAGTCTTTGTCTTCATGTTGTCATGGTCATGGAACTTGATTTGTCTTTTGTGATGTACCTGTGTCTTGTTAGCAGACAACATCAACCTCACACAACACCATAATGCATAAGTACAATCATATATCCCTAATCAATGAATGTCTTCGATCATTCACATGCATTCATATTGTTACTAGGGTGATAAGACAATTAATAACATTAATCAAGATTGTACTAATAAATAACATGAAGACAAACACATTATGAACTTAATCAAGAATCAGATTTCAAGACATACCTGAACCTCCTTAAGTCATACCTGTCGAGACTTTTTGTAGTCTTCTTATGTAAGGCCTTAGCCTCAACTCCCCCTGAAACTTGATCTGAAGCTTGATTAGGGTTTGCTAGAGAAACCCTAAAAATTCAATCTTAGACTTTCACACTTATGAATGGATGGAAGAATGTGTCTTGCTGAGCTGATTAACCTAGTATTCTTCAATTTTGAAATCTCCAAAATTTGACCCCTCAAAATTGCCTTCGAAACTTCTGGATCTTCTGGACAGGAACCCGAACTAGGGTTTGATAAAGCCCACCCTTATGTCCAATCAAAAGGTTCGATCCAAGGCTCTAAGATCTTATTTTTCTGAGGAGCTTTCAGTCGTGGACTCCGATTCCAAAAATTCTAACTTTCTTCGAAACCCTAAATCCTGGAAGCCATGAATAAAGGTGCTCCAAAAATAATTCTGTTTTGACAGAAATATGCACCATATTGTTTCTGCTATAACTCTGAAATTTCTACTCCACAGGATCTGAAAACTTTTTCTGCAGTAGCCTGACCTGTCATCTTTCCATCCTGACAGGTCTGACCTCAATTGGATTTTCTGACAGAGAGTTATTCCAAATGTCGCAACGTGACCTGTTTATGGGATAAAACAGGAGAGCGAACTTGTACGGCGTGCCACGTGTCACTGTTTGAACTTCAGCCTCTGAAAACTTTTCCTGAGATAGATCGCCCTGTTATCTTTCCATCCTGATAGGTCTGACCTCAATTGGAATCTTTGAGAGAGAGTTAGGCCAAGTGTCGCAACGTGACCTGTTTATGGGATAAAACAGGAGAGCAAAATTGTACGGTGTGCCACGTGTCATTGGTTCACCTTCGGCCTCTGAAATTTTTTTCCGAGATAGTACAGTCTGTGTACTACTTGTCACTTTTTACAAAATTTCATTTGGAGCTTCCTAGCCCAAGTTATGACCTTTTTTCCAAGGTCACTTGATTTTGACTGAGATCTGGAAGAGGCAGAAACCCTAACTTGTACTGATCATAACTCATAAAGTACAACGAATCTGAGGGTTCCCTTTGGACACAAGGTACCTGGGGATGTTATCTACGACCTGTAAACTTTTCAGATCCTGAAACTTCGCATAAATGGATTTATAGCGAAAGTTCCACGATGACTAGTTTTTTCTATATAAAACCCTAACCTTCAAATTGTCGTAAGTAAAGCAAGTGTCGTAAGTGCCATACCTTGTCTTCCTTCAGGTTAGCTCTTATTCCATGTTAAAATTCAATATGCTAAGACAAAAAATAGCAGCATTACATTCCATTTCACAATAATGGCATATACAGGATCACTGAAGAAACAACAAGCATAGCATAAACACAAGAGACACAGATTTATCCTGGGAAACTCTCATGGGGTAGAAAACCCAGTAAAGCTTCCTCAATGTAGATGACCAACAATATACAAAGATGCAAACCAAAGACATGATCTCCTCCTCCACCATAGCAGACCTCTCCTCCACAAGTGCGCCTCTCTTAAGTGAGTGAGTGTATCAAATGAGGAACATACCTCCTCTATTTATACACTACACTGACATGTATTTTACACAAGTACATGTAGGCTCGTATTTAACCATTAGGTTAAATACCCTATTATAACTAACTGGGACGACCCCCACATGGTGGGTCTAATAACCCTAGTTACCACAACCAATTCGGAGGAATAAACATCTCCGGATTCATAGTATAATCACATCTGAGGTATGGAACATCTCCGGAATAAATAATATACAAATATAATATTCTTAGAAGTTACAATATTCAACAGGGCAGCGTTGGTACACCTCAAGGTATAGTGGTAGTGGACCGAAATTGGCTCTATGTCACGCGAGTACGAACTCGACTCTAGTTCTTGTTCCCCTAGTTACAAAAAAATGTAGAGATAGTTTTTATCTTTGAAGTTAGGGTTCATTGGTTCTTTGGAGAATATCGATTTTCTCTTTTTTCTTAGTATCTATCACTATCACTATCACTATCACTCCATTTTTTATTTTTAAAATTATTTATGATGAGATCATTTAAGAGTTTTAAGGCAATGTATCGGTGACCCAAGAAAATTTTAGGGGCAAAATTTAGTCCATGGGCTAATTTTCGATGTTTTCCCCAAAAAAGATTCGTAAATTTCCATTTTTTCTAAAATGATTTACCCAAATTCCACAGTATGAAAATATTTTACTTTAAACATCACCAAAATTGTTCAAAAATTATATAAAATACTTTGAAATTTAAATATTTTTACAAAAATATCGTCAATTTTTTTGTGGTTGGAAATTTAAAAATTAGTAAGATTCACCAATGTTTCTACACTTTAAGAAAAATGTGGATCCTTCAAATTTTCCTTGTGTATCACTTCAATATTTTATTTTTTAAATAACTTATAGAACTTTTAATGGTGTTGATATATTTGATGGGTGGCAAGGGGGCGGGGTGGGGGGTGGGGTTCTCTTGGACCTCGATGGAAATCTAGAAATGTGTTATTCAAGGGGATTAGGAATAGCGACAAATTATCAAGTTGAGATATATGCCTTGCTCTTAGGAACATTACTCCTTGAGGTCCATAATGTTAAATCTGACATTATTTTTGGAGACTCTTTCTCCATCATCAATGAGTTAGGAAAGAGAAATCTAAGGAGGACATGTTATTATTCAGAACTTTTTAATGAATTCGTGGGATTCCTGCCTCTCTAGACAAGGTCAATATTTTCCATGTTCGAAGGGCAAATAACATCAAGGAAGATCGATTGGAAAATCAATCTATCTATTTGGACAAGGGGTCCTAGTAAAAAATGAAGTACCTCCTAAGATGTATTGGCTCCTCTAATTCTCTTATGGTCATCTTCATTCTTTTTTTAAACCATCTTATAATCATCAAGAAGGGCAGCAAAGGGTGGGTGATCAACATATGTCTCCATTTTGAACTTGAGCATCATGGAAATCAAATTAGCCAATTCATCGAATGCAAGGGAGGAATAACTCTCCCTCATGCTTTCTATTCCGTCAATCATATGCTTACAATTTTAGGCATTTCAAATTTTATGGAGCATTTATGGGCACTCACTTGTAGAGGTGAGATAATTCTAAAGGGAGATGGCCCTAGTTTGATGTATTTGGTTGGTATTTTCAATGATGGCTAATTCCTACACTATGTGGAGGCTTTTGATCTACGAGCCCTCCTTGACATAGCATTGCTTATGAGGAACTTTAGGCTCATATTTGATAGGGGTAAGGCTTTCTACTTCGTGTGATATATTTTCCTATGTTTCATGTGTTCTTTGGCTTGGATTCTTATCTTACCTTTAGAAGAATATATGTTAGGTGTTATTTATGTATATTCAATAGGCCTTACAGAACTCTCTCAAGAAGTATTTTGGATAGGCCTTGGGCCCTCTTAACTTTCTTTTGGTTTTGAAGGAGATCTCAAGGTTGGTAACAAGCCTTTCTCGGTTAATTTGTATGGCTAACCCCTCCAACTTAGGATGGTAAGGAGGTGATGGGAATGGAGAAATTAAAAATATTTTACAAAGAATGACAAGGTAGTTGGAAGGAATAATGAAGGCCATTGAATACCCTAGTATTCACATGGAAAAACAAGAGGCCAAATAGGAGGAACTGGAAGCTACACTTAAAGAGAAAGGTATGTAATATGGCTGGTTGGGAAGTGATTATGAAATGCACTACAATATCCTTCTAAGGTTTGTGTATAGTTCCCAATCTATGGTTGGGCCCCCAAATGTATCCATTGGTTCAATAAAGGACAAGGCTATTGAAGAAGATACCATACAATAGAATTTTGTTGAATTGTTGGAGCAATCATATCTACATGGAGACCAAGGCCTTGATCGAGACGATGTGTCTATGAAGGAAGTCCACAGTGGGCATAAATTTGGTCCAAATTATATATATTTTTTGTAACTAGGGGAATTGACAACTAGGGTTGGGCTCGTACTTGCATGACACATGGTTGATTCTGGTTCGCTACCACTATACGACTAGGCATACCATTGTTTCCCCATGCACGACACACATGGCTAGGTCAAGGTTTGAACCCACGATGTCACAAGGAATGTCTTAACAATGCACCCTATCACCACCTGGTCTATTCCCTAGGGGCAGTCCATATTATATTTTTGTTATGGTTTTTAAATGTATTTTGTCTTGGAAAGTATATAAGGTAGTATAGTTATAGGTATAGTAGGAAAGTATCAACCTGTGTTTGCATTAGATGTCTCCATGAAGAAAATAATGTTTTGGTTCATCTCAACAAATCATTTTCGTTAAGGATTTTTGAACTCTATGTATGATTTGGCTTATTGGTCTTCCAGCAACTCTCTATTGATATAAATTTGTCCCCGTTTCTAAAAACATAAAAAATAAAATAAATAATGTTGATATTTTTGAAGGTGGCAGTGGCCTCCTTTACTATCTCATTTCTCCTAATGTTTCAAGGAAGTCTCTCACCCTTCATGTTTTTTTAAACCGAAACCAAGAAATTGTATTAATAAAAGGAAGTTGCGGCTGAACTGTCCAACCATAAAGCATACAAAATCAGGTCCCATTATGCTAGATGCCTAGTTTCAAAATTTTCGATGTCCCTATTTTTTATCCATCCATCCCTGGTGGGATTGTTTCTTCTAGAGAGTTTACTAGTATAAACTTTTACAATTAAAAGACAACGAAATTTATATTTAAAGCACATTAACTAGATTAAAACATAATAATTTGAAAATCCCAGTGGTTTGTTGATTTGTGGTCTTACTAGTGGATGATGTGCTGCTGAGCGATAGGTGTTGATCTATGTTGACGGGTGATATGTGTTGGTCTATGGGCACCATTGTTGAATTGCATTGTGATTTACAAATTGTTCTTCCCTTTTTGGTCCCTGAATTGTCTTTGGTGAGCCAACAGATGAAACCGATTCGTTCTTTACCCTGTATACGTGAGGCGTTAATTCCTTCTTCAGAAACCTGATATCTTTCTGCAATTCCTTAATCATATCTCCTTGCTCCCGACTGCGTCCCCCGAGACATCATTGTTTCCACCTCTAGCATGGCTATATTTGAGTTTTCCCTTTCCAATTTCGCAGCGGAGTCCTCATACCTATTCAATGCTCTCCATATCTCATCCTTTGTACGTTGCTCTACGTTTATCTACCATCTTTCCACATTGTTGAACATGAACCCCACTTTTTCTTCCAAATTTGTGAGCCTTCTTTCTTGGTGATTCGGCATGTAGATAGAACACGAGCTCGAGCTTGCCATAATTCCTCCTTTGTGCCTAATTTTCAATCTTATCCACAAGACTCCAGTTCGAATGCAGGTCTACTTGAATCACTTCCTTCTTATCAGACTTCGAATTATCACCAGTGGAATGGCTTCTTCACTTTGTCCTGACGCAATTTCAGGAGTAATCCCACACGCTCCGTTGGGGATTCGAAAAGACCGGTACTTCAATGTGGGTTGGGTCTTTAATGTTATCACCAGTCGATCGTCATGCAAGCTTGCGTCATGTTGATGCCACCTTTCGTTGATGGTACTTAGACAGTTACCAAGTTTCCTTTCCGAGTGTGTCATAGAGACATGTTGTGTCCTTTCGCGAATCATTAGGGAATGTGGATTAAATGAGATGCCCCCTTGATCTTGCATGATCTTTGATCTAAATTACACCCAATGTTTACTTGATGATCAACCACCCTATTTGGTTTCTTAGCACATGGAGGAAATTCATTTGCGTGAATTGTTTACACATGTATTTGATTCTAGTGATAAGATTGTTTAGATAAGGGTCCTTTGGGGAAGTATTTGTGATTAGCCAACTTATGATTATTTCTGAGTCTCTGATAATTGTCAATTCTTGACATCCTTTTTCTTTTGTCAGGATGACTCCCTTCGATAAGGCTAGAGCTTCGGCTTGATTGTTCCTTTCTATTCAAAGGCCCCGAGCATATTTCAATTCTTGAGATTCTTTGGGGCCGAGAAGCACCCCTCCCACTCCTGCCAACCCTGCTCTCACCCTTCATGTTAATAAGCTTATTATTATACATTAAGCATCTTCTCATTGCCTTAACTTATTAAGTATTACTATAAATACAATGTTATTTTGTAAATTATACACACACGCACCCACACACACCTCCATTCATATACATAATTTGTTCATTACAAAAATGTCGATAAGTGATGTCAATGTATGAATAAGGGGAAATCTTCCCTTAACTTAATGAAAATTTTAGAATTATCATTTTTTATTGTACAATCAACATTTGCATGCTTCAATATATATATATATATATATATATATATATATATATATATATATATATAAGTATAGTCCACAAGTTTTCCCAATTGATTGTCACCAATCTTACTAGACATTTGGGGAGTTTCATGCCAACATGTGCATGATTCAAATTCCCCAAGGTTAGGTGCACTAATCTATATCGTAGGTTTATTAGAGGTGTCATCCACAAATATGAGGAAACATCCATTAGGTTTTTTTGCTAGATTTTCCTTTGGAAAAAGGATATAAGCACATTACCTCAAAATTAACATATAGTTATGTATTATATATCCATTTAAAACACTCAAGTAATCAAATATTATCACATAAACATTTGGAAATTGCATAAATATAAGATTTATAAAAGTTTATATCTTCTTGAAAAAATAATATGTTTAGCATATAAATTATAATATCATTAAAATTATAAATATTGATTGGGAAAGGGGAAAATTATATTCAATCTGGTTTTTATAATTCAAGCCGTGAGATTCATCAGGTTGAACTTAAAACATAGATAATCAAATCGACTAGCACATAGATTTATCATGTCAATAGAAGAAGGTGATATTGCCCAAAATGCATCGGTGTTATATAAAATCCAATTACAACCCAATTTTGAAAATTTTGAAATGTCGTGGTATGTTCACATACAACTATATATATTATATTGTTCAATAAAGGGCTTGTTTATATTACCCAGGCCATATATATATTTTTAATTAGTCAATTCGGTCTAGCTCAAGTGGTTGTGGGATGGAGTGTCGTCGTCCCCACCTAGGTTCTATTCCCGTAACTGACATGGTTATCTCATAATGAGAATATTATTGTAACAACTTCAAGCCATGCTGTTGACTTGGTCTTGTGCCCTAAAGAATCTAGGGTTCACCCTAGGTACCATCCTTGAAATTAGGGGAAGTACTCAGGGGTTTCCCTCGGGATTATCTATCTATCTATCTATCTATATATATAATTTTTGAAGGCTCGCAATCGCTCATACTTAATAGCAATATTTAAAGTACAGAAACATAAGCTGAGATAAAAAAAATATTCAGAGCAAGTTTAATTACAAAACAACCAATTAGGACACTTCCTGTGTATCATCTGAAGACTCGTCACCTGAGAGGCAATTTTTCAAGCTACCCTATTTAGAATCAAGATTAGATATCCTACGGTGGAACAAATAATAGATTGACAACGTCAGTCTGATTTATTTTTGTAATACAAATGCAAGCACTGTAAGAAACATAAGGATGGATGAGATGTATCTTGAAAAATTTTCGGAAATTATGATGTTAATGTAAGTCCTTAATGGATAGTTCATGATCACTCTTTATTTAAAGTGATAGATATTTTCCGATTGCAATATATATATATATATGATGGGACGCTGCAAGAAGCCGAAGCCTTCGGCTACACACGGACCAAAGTTCTCCTCATCACCTATCAGATGCATACCAGATTTCGACGTTCTGGCTTGTTCCCCTCTGGATTCACCTATGCAAAATATTGTTTCGGACGGGGTGTGTAACATTCATCCTCCAGGATCATCAAATTTCTATCAATCATCTCCATTATTTTCCCCTCCCCAAATGCAATCGACATTCTATCCAAATACATTGGCTCCAAGCATTCACATGATTCCACTTTCCCATATTCCCACATCCTCTGTGTTACCTCCCTTACCTGCAAACCCTCTCAACCCTCCTCAATAACCTTTTCCTCCATTGAATCCTACTCCTCCCCCTCTTGATCCCAAAGTTAACCCTCCTGCTCCAAAGAAAACCAGAGTTTGAAAGAAAAGAGACCAATGTATCAAGAAGATAGAGGACAATATGAAGGTATCGATAAATACTCAGATTATTCAGGAAATTATTCTTTATTATAATGACTTTGTGTTAATCAGAAGGTTCCATTCAAGTCGTTTCTCAGAGGAATATCTAAAAAATTGGGTACATCTCTCTTGGGCTCACCTTCTTGGATATGATCCATTGTTCCATGCAAGCACTAGAGGGTATATCACCTTCGCTTTTGAGAAAATTGAGGATCGCCAGACTATTATGGAGGGAACTTGGTTCTGGGGGAGTGTTGCTTTGACTCTTTTCAGATGGAACACTAGTTTCTATCCCATCCGAGAGTGAATCCATAAACTTTCATTGTGGGTAACATTTCCTTGCTTACCGATTGAATATTGGAATGAGAAAATATTCAAATTCATCAGAGACACTCTGTGAACTTTCCTTAAGGTAGTCGGAAACAACCCAAAAAACTACAACCTATGTTGCCTCTATATGTTTTGAGATGGATATTGCTTTAGGATTGCTAGATGATATCCTACTTGAAGTAAGAGATTGGTCCTTCATGCAAACTATGGATTATAAGAATGTCCCCTATAGATGCACTCATTGCTGATCTCATGGTCATTTAAATATTTCATGCCCATTGCTATAGTCAGATGGGAATATTGGTGGACCACATTTGGTGATGATCCCATTGAATTATGGTGAAGAATATTTATACTCAACATGGAACAAGAAAATCAAGAATGAGGTGGACCCTGAGGAGATCCATCAAGAAATTTCGAAGGTAAATAAATAATTTTTGGAGGTTATAGCATCCCTTCAATTGAAAATTCATGAACTAGAAGCAAGGATCATTGAGAAGTAGAATAAGGAAGTTTTTGATCAATGTTCTCCATCTAGAAAAGGTATTATGTGTCACATCCCCTCCCATTGATCCAACGCAAGGAAGGGAACATGATACCAAATTCTGGGGCTTTTTTCATAAACTCATCCCGATTCATTAGATTCATAAAAACAAATGTGTGTAGATGCAAATCAAGCAAACATGCACATCAGAATAAAACATCATCCACATACATTTCATATGAATTATAACATTGCAGAAGTAAAACACATAGATAGAAAGATACTTATCTTCATTGTAAAATGGTCCCAAGAAACTAGCTATGTTGCTGCAACATTCCAACCAACCTTAGGTCTCTTCCCAGCCTGTATTCTTTCAGCACTCAGAGACCACCCCCGACCTGGGCATGATTTCTACAAGGAAAAGGGGACACTCAAGCTCATGCACAACAAAATAAACATTTCATCTAAGCCAAGCCAGTCCACAGCTAGGTTTATCAGGCTAAATAAGAACCCTCTTCATTTATGGATGCTTGCACTCGAGCTTAAGCCAAAGCAATGGATACCCGTAACCCATACCCCAACATACTCTATCTACACACAACAAGCACAATCATTGGGCATGGATACATATTTTTAGCAATGGTATTTACAAACAAGAGTGCCATGGGCTTCCCCCAAATCGTGGACACACCAAAAACAGACTGTGGGAAGGGGAATTCGACCCCAGGGAGAAAACCCGATTTCTCCCACAGGTTATGAGCATTTCAAATGGCCAAAATGACCTCAGTGAAACCCCAAATTGAGCTCCCTTCATCCCAGCAGCTTTGCAACACCCAAACCGTCTTCTTCCCAGCTAGAAAACAAGGGAAAACCATAAAAACGTGGAGGGAAAACGACCAGGTAGCTCCAAAACGTGAGAGAGGCAATGTTACAACGTAATCTTCCACCTTGTGAGCATCAGCATTCTTTGGACTGTAGGATCCATTTCACTGACTCAGATTCACTTTATATCCTTCAGACAAACTATTTCCTCATTTTTCCTCTGACCCACTTGTTGCATCATTATAGCAGGCGTACCCATGAGTTGCATCACTATAGCCCGCGGGTATCAAGTAAAATGGTAAAAATCACTGGTTTATTATTTTTTACTCCCAAAAAGCGGTCATTGGGTGACCTTTGGCTCTCCATCTTCCCAAGTAACGTCTCGATGTGTCCTTTCACTTACCTTTGAGAGGACTATATATTGAGCACATATGGCTTATGGACGGGAGGAGAAAGAAGAGCAAGAGAACTCTAGTGGATTTTTGCCCTATCTTGAGTCTACACTCATTGATCCTTGTAGTTATGAACCCTTTATGTTCACCTTCCAAACTCCTATCTAGTTTGAGTTTGCCATTCATGGAGGATTGAAGTGGTGGAGGCACAAGTGGATTGATATAAATCTTGGTTCATATTGGTTGCCGGCAAGAGGTCGTATCACTTGGTACTTCTTCTTGTTTATTAATAGAAATACTCATATTCTCATCCATTAATGTTGTAAATGTTGTTTATCTTACATTAGGTTGCATTTACTTGCTATATCATGGGCCATTGCTATTGATGATGTTAATGTCGTTTATATATTATATGTAGTTGTTGTATATTGGCTGTCAAGACTAATTTACAGATTCAAGTGCACGGATTGAAAAGCTCCAACGGGGATCTACATCAAACATTTGGATCGAGGTTGGTTATCTTCTTCATTATCTTAGCATTGTCATTTATATAGCATAGTTCTGAGAATTGAGTTGATTTCTGGTAGTCATATGTCTATTGTGGTATACCCCAAGCCATAGTGAGTTTTCTCCAACACAAAAATGGCGACTCCGCTAAGGAAAACATCCATCTTGGGGATTTTTTGAGCATTTGTCCATAATTAGAGTTGATGTTTGTCGAAGCTCTGTGTCACTTATCTGCCATTGAGATACACTATAGAAAACTTTCTTTTTCTGAGCCATTGGACTCTCTATTTTCCAATTTACCTTTCCCCACCCGCGGGCTAGCTTAGCTCTGCTCGTGTATACCTGCCTCTGTTTACTCTATTGCTTGCGGGTACCCACAGGTATTCCTTCGACAGTAGCATACAACTCCTTCTTTTGTTGGTTTATGACCTTTGGTTGTTGCCGGGTTGGTTTTGGTTGATCCTGAGTCTTTGTTGGCCTGTTTCTTGATTGTTCCATGCCTTGGTTGTTACTAGAACTCTTCGTTTCTCTTGGTTGAGCCTTGTTGGTTTTTTACCCATCTTTGGATTTAGCCTTGTTGGTTTTTTCCTTTTGAGCTCATTCCTTTGGCCGAGTCTTACTGTTTGGTATCTTCATGGTTGTCTTAGTGATCTCCTTGGCATATTAGTGACTAGATAGTAGGATTTTGCTTGCATTTTTCATTTCCATATATTGAAAAATACACATAGTTTTTTGCATTTTCCTTTCGTTTATAAGAGAAAATACAAAAAAAAATTGCTTTTATGTATTACATCTTGCATTGAGTGCTTTCTGCTTTCATTTAGATTCTGATTGTGCATGGAAAAATATAAAAGGATTGCATATTTATTTCGAAATCGTTGGTTTGATTGTGCATATTAGGGGCATTGTTTTCATTGGATAGATGAGTCTAGGATTTGACGATTTTGCATACCATTGAGTCTTACACATCACTAGTTTCACGATCATATCCCTTGAGTAATCACAACCATTAAAATTAATGCTTAATCTTAAAATTGATTAGATCGATTTTATTTATAGGGTACACCAACTAGCATAGGTTTAGAGTCTTGGAATAGATCATTGTGAGTTAACAATCCAAGACTACTAGATGAAACATTAGGTTTCTGACCAGGGAGTGGAGGAATCCATGGTATAGATCGGTGTTCTCAGGAAGCTCTACTCAAGCCAGAGTTAAGCACGAGGTCACGGGAGGTTGATTGAAGGGATATCCCTCTGATACTGGCTGAACGTGGGAGATATTTCTAGGATTTGTTCGTATTTGGGGGTACCGGAGGTTTGTCCTCTTGTGCTTCGGGCTTAGATACCCTGTCCATACAATGGATCCCACCTGTGACTATCCCCCTAAGCATTGGTTATATTGTGGTGACCATAGTTTCCTTACCTAGGTATCGCAAAGGGTACTTGTAGTGGTTATACTGTTTGTGTCCTGAGTCAAATAGGGATTGGACAACATAGTTGTGTTAGCGCAATGGACTTGACCTTGTACACACAGTGAAGCCTGGGTGTCTCTATAACTGATTTTGTTACCTCCGACTATAGTTTGGGAGTCTCAAGCCTCTCCTAGGAGAGACATACCGTCTCTAGTGGCGGGAGCTCATTTAGCCACCTTGTTTGTCTACTCTTGGATGTAGTTTCTCTAGGTGTGTGCTTTTGATTTACTGTTTTTGATCGATAGTTGGCCTTTAGGGGACGTTTTGATTATATATTCTCCCCAGAGAGATCGTGGCGCATAGCCATACTCTCCGCTGATCCAGTTGGTTGGCTGGTTTAAAGTCGGCCGAGGTTTCATGCCATATTGCTAGAGGATGCTGGAGGGCTCCCTCTGAGTCTTCGTATTCTTACAAGACATACGTCCAAGACATCATGACTGCTACACATTCCGATACTGAGGAAAAACCTTCAACTCCATCGGGTAGAGTTGACCACACTTCCGATCCCCATACTCCTCGTGAGGAGTGGGGAAGTGATCCACCTGAGACTCAACCTAGTTCTATTTGGCATAATCCACTTGAACAAGATCCGTTCGATCCTTCGAATCCGGATAATTATCTTCACGGAATGCCAACCTTACCCGAGGACGAAGAACAGGACGATCCGTTCATTCCTTCGTTTCCACACAGTTATAGATACGGGATGCCAGAGTTACATGACGACACTGGTCCTACGATCAACCCAACAACACTCTCTTTTGGTATGCCTAGTCATAGTACAATTGAACCTTCCACTACGTTTGGTAGTCACGTTGGCACTAGTCATGGTGTTAGCCATACTATACCCACTGGGGGCACTACCCTCGCTAGGGGCACTACGTTGTCTACTCACACACATAGTATGGGGACTGGTCACGTTCCTCCTAACAATGCTAATGTTGGAAGAAGACCACCTCCTAGGATTTCCCAACCTAATAGGAACATTATTCGAAACATGACTCACCATCCACCACCTAATACACATGCCGCTACTCGTCAACCCAGGACTACTACTAGTCACACCAATGTTGGGGTTGGGAATACTTCTCATGCTTCTAGTCACCACACGACTGCTCAATCTAATCCTAATGTTGGGGATGCGAACATACCATACCATTATGGTCCTTACAACACAGTTCCCGCTATGAATAGTACATATATGCCCCATAATCATGGTGGCAACCCTTACTACAACATAGTCGGTGATGGCCACCAGTACCATCCACCACCCCAATATGGTGCCCAAAATACTCACATACCTGCTTACTCTCAAATGGGTTAGGCAAGAGGAGACTATCAATCCTATGGCCATGGGAAAGCTTATGGTTTGTCAGGTCCTTATTATCAGCAGTTCAATCCTCATGGTCAAGCTTTTGGTCCATCTTATAATATGGTTCCGTTTAACCAACCTTTTATGGGGGCTTATAATCAAGCTTTCTAGCCTCAGCTCCCGTTCCTTGCATGCTTGAATCTTCTAGATCTTTCGAAGCTCATGAATGATCCGGTGTGTCACGACCCTACTTGGCCCCCGGTCCCTACCAAGCTCCCTTCGGACATTCCTAAGTTTGAGGGAAAAGGTGGTGAGGACCCGGGAGATCATGTCACGACATTTCAACTTTGGTGCTCCTCCAACTCATTGAATCATGATTCCGTGAGATTGCGACTATTTCAATGCACCCTCACAGGGGCAGCTGCGAAGTGGTACATCGAGTTGCTTGGAAACACCTATAGGGGGTTTAACGAGATCGCTTTGGTTTTCTTAGATTGTTTCCAGTTGCCAGTTCGCTATGATACTGGCATTGAAATTTTATCTACCTTCCGTCAGAACAAGGCCATGCATATTTCTGACCAAAATTCAAGAGTGGCATCGGCGAAAGAGGTTAGTGAAAGCCAACATTCCTCCAGAGTTCCTGTTGGAATGGTTCCTCAAGTCTCTATTCCCATACATTTCTAAGGATGTTTCGATGTCCGACATTATGACTGAGGAACAAGCTATCTCAAAAGTATAGCAGTTAGACTTATTATACTCTTAGTCTGGCATTTTGTATGACATCATCCCCGACGCACCGCACACACGTCATGAGCCCACGTTAGTTCCTGGACCGCATGTCGATGGCATCATTGGATCTGCAAGCACTCGCCCCATAGATTTGGTAGCTAATCAAATGCAGAATTTGTCGCTAAACCAGTCTACTCCCAGACAGGTTCACACCTTGTCCACTTCCACCCCATCGTCTGATGTACATAGTGTGCAAACGACGAACCAGTCCGGTAACCAGCAACCTGGTGGTAAGAAAAAAGGGGAGAAATAATCGTAAGGGTGGAAACAATAGGAATAACAATAGCAATCACAATACCCCCTGTAAGGATAATTCCAACCCTCCTCGGGAAGGCATAAATGCTGGTGAGCACCATAAACCTAGGCGTAAGGTGAAGTTTCCTTGCAAGATCTGTGGGGAAGACCATCTTACTCACTTATGTCCTCATATTGAAGAAGCATCGAATAACTTGGCACAGAGCCCAGCCGTGTTGAAGGATCCCCTACCTCATTACCAAAACATGGCTTCGCATGCTCCCACCATCGGTTATGGACCTACTGAGACGACAACGTCTTCTTCCAATACTAGTGGTTATGGATGTGTGAACATGGTTCAGTCAGAGGTTAGTGTTGCCACTTGTCAGCACGATTATGATGCACCACAACCCAATTTGGGGAGTGAACCTCCCCCTCCTCCTGAAAATTTCTTGCATATTGAGAAGCCCTCTATTATGCCGCGGATACCAAAAGGTGTTCTTAAGCACTCTATGCATAATCCTGATGCTCGAGCCGCCCACAACTACTCCATCGTAGAATATTTGGGACAAACTCCGTGTGCCATGTCGTCTCTTGAATTTTTGCAAGCCTGTCCTTCTCAGAAGCATGCTCTTTTGAGTGCGTTAGGAGTTCAGGATGGGGGAAGTCCCACTATTATCGAGTTCGACACTATTGATGTCCAACCTCGCTTACCCTACCACGTGGATTTTCAAATCCAGGTGGTGTGCCTTCAGAGTTTTGTCAAATGTACTATGGTTGACGAAGGTGCCTCTGCTTCAATAATGTCGTTAGCTTGTTGGAAAGCTCTTGGCTCTCCTCCCTTACTCACGTCTAGAACCATGCTCACTGCATTCGACGGTCGTTCATTTAAGCCGCATGGAATTATCCCTTCCCTTGTTGTCTCCTTGGGAGGTAAGTCTGCGCCTATCGAAGTCGAGGTGGTTGATGCGCCCATCGACTACAACCTTTTACTGGGTCGGAATTGGATGTATGCCATGAAATCTGTCGCGTCCACTGTATTCAGAGTTATCTGCTTTCCTCACGAAGGCAAGATTGTGACCATCGATCAGCTGGATTACGTTAACTTCTCTTCCACAGTATCCACGCGATCCATAGTCCCGCAAGTTACTCATTCTCAGCCGGCAACTAGGAACATGGGTGTTGGAATGTACCCTTCATTGATGGGAAGTTATGATTTTTTCACACCTATGAATTTTATTGGAACCATTACCGACGATGCGTCTCCTCCTTCGCATAATATGTTATTCCAGACTTCCTATTTCGATGATCCATGGACTTTACCGTCCACGAGTTCCACGTCTGGAAACATTTCGCATATCGGGATGTCTATGCCATTATCTATAGCTGAGCTTGCTTACCAGCATATTCAACAAGCCAATGTAGAGCCATATCTCTCTTCTTCCCAGATAGTCGAGGAAGTTCCCGTTATGCTGCCGGTTTGGGCATCCAACTCGTCTTGTTTCCACAATTGCCTCGATGATACTTTGCCTTCTGATGAAGCTATCATGGAGGCCATGTGTGGTAGTGAGAGACCTTGGGAAGTGTAGCTAGAGTTTTACCCCTAGCTTGTGCAAATGAGCACCTACTAAGGAGAATGGACTCCTTAGTAGCAGTTCAGTAGATGTAAATTATTATGCTAAAACAAAAATATAAACTACTCTAAAACATGTGCATGAAACATAAACAACAAGATGTAAATAATGGTTTTTGTATTAATATTACCTCCAATGTGAAGGTTGGTGAAGCTCTTGCAATGTCCAAGAGGGTTGCTCCAAGCTCCAATGTGCTCCTTCTCTTTCTCCAATGGTAGAAATGGGCCAAACGGGGCTCTCAAGGTGAAAGTGGCTCAATGGTGAGCTAGGGTTTCAAGAGAGATTTTGGCAGAGTAAGGGTGCTTATGATTGTGGATGTGAAATAAGGGATCTCCATCACCTATTTATAGTTTTTTGGTAATGGAGTGCTGACCCATGGTTTTGGGAACCATATGGTTTAGGGCAGTTGTATAGGGTTTTTCCCTCTTTTTCCTCATTATTTTATATTTTTTATTCTCTTTTTAGGGGGTTTTTGCTATTTTAGAGGAATTTTGGATATTTTTGGAGGAAAAAGGGGTTTTTTAGCCTTTTTGAGGCTATTTTGATGGTTTTGTGGCCTTTTGGAGGCATTTTAGGCCTTTTGGAGGCTTTTTAGTGGGATTTTTAGGGTTTTTAAGGGAAATATGGTAGGAAAATGGACAAATGAGCCATGTAATGGGGTAGATGAGGTAATGAACACTTTTTGAGTGTTAACAGATTGCCCCCTGATGTGCGAGGGCAGGAGCTCATCGTATGGCCGATGGACATCATAAGTCATGTAAGGTTTTCCTGGGGTGTGGAAAGAAGAGAAGAAACACACTGAAGCCCGGAACAACGATCCCGAACAAACTGCAAGAACTAAAAGTACATAACCTCAATAATGGATGAGGAATCATCTGATCATATGGACGAGGCGGGCATACCCATTCTCGTATCAGGATATAATAATAACAATGGGGTCCAAAAAATGGGGACCTGAAATATACATGACCTCAAATACTGAATGAGGAAGAATCTCAATATATAGACGAGGCGGGCATACCCATGCTCGTATCAAGATACATAAACAGAACTAGGAGGCCCGAAAAGGGGGACCTTTAAGATACATAACCACTGTGTACATCATAAGAGTCCAGAGGGGACACAAATCTGGGACATACTGCTGGGCTGATCATGTGGGAACTGAAGAACTGGTGCACTGGAACATCAACAGTGCTGCTGACTGGGGTACTAGAGAAACTGATGAGCTGCTGGATCATAATGACTGGGAGAAATAACCTCGATGGTACACTGAACTGGAACGGAACTGGGTACTCAAGGAAGCATATAGCTGGATGGCTTCCGAATACAATCGCCAACGCAGCCCGGACATCCACGGGAACATATAACTGGGCGTTTCGAAGTGACTCACCGATGTGCTAGAGTCGGGGGAAATCCGGGGTCTTCGACTAAAAAATGATGGGATATAACCCTACGCGATTCTCGACGATGCGATCAAGGTGCTGAAGTCGAGCATGTGAGAAACAACCACTCGGAGAGGCAATGATGACTCCTCTCAGAATGATCCGCAGGCACTTACCACAAATGGTGATAAGTCCAAGGCGTAGGGACCTCTGGGCCTATCCTCTGGAATAGAGGGTTTATCGTCGACAGAGGGAGACCTGCAACTATCAAGGCAATGATGTTTCCTTGACAGGAGCGCGAGGTGGAGAACCGAAATGTGAGAGTACTAATGGCAGGACTGACCAAACTGTTGGGGGACAACTGGGCAAGTAGAGTGGGTGGACTCAAACTTCCTTTGTTCAGAGTATGATAATGGGGATGATCTGGAAGCATATGAAACTGACTGAGGGGAAAGGGATCATAGCTGTATTGGATCGGGGAGGGTGACTGGTCTGAGGGAGAGTCAAGCTGGTATAGTGGCAGGAGACTGCATAATACTCTGAACAAAGGCGACCTGATTGGGGGTGCTGCCGAGATGATCGATCATAGTGCCAGGAGGCATGGGAGGGGACTTCTTCATGGGTTAAGGAAGTAGAAGAAGTGTGTGTAAAATGATACTGTCGTGTGGATTTATACGAGCCCAGGACAGTTCATGCTCGTGGTTGCTTCCAATTTTAAGGAGTCTGAAAGCGATAAGAAGACTCTGAAGTAATGGAATGGTACTGTCGTGTGGATTTGTACGAGCCCAAGACAGTTCATGCTCGTGGTTGCTTTCAATTTTAGAGAGTCTGAAAGAAAATAAGAAGACTCCGGGGGGTTGCTTTTTCGTATGTTTAGTCTCCAAGGCCCAAAGAAGCATAAAAGGATACAATGAAGAACTCTTCTAGCCGGTGTGACTATTGTATTCCTTTTTTGTAATTAGTCTACCAGGTCTAGAAAAGGGTTAAACTTATACCAGATAGACGCCCTTTCAGGTACTTTAACGAGCATGAAAGGAAGCAAGATTGCTCGATGATCTTTTCATTGTTTTAGGAGTCAGAAAAGAGCTTAACGGAAACTCCCTAAGTGCCTTTTTTGTAAAGGACTTGTCTGGCCCGAAAAAGGGATAAAATTATACCGAACAAAAGAAATGGCCAGGCAAGGAGGAAGTGTTCAATCGAGGATCAGTAATGATGACCAAGAATGAGGGTAGGGGGGAACACTGGTGGGCCTCCTTGTGGGGTGAATGAAATGGTGGCAAAATAACGAAACATTTGTAGTATGACAGGAGTGAATGGCTCATGTAAAAGTGTGGAACAATCCAATGGCGGACGATGTGGTGCGCAAATCGAGGCAGCAAGGTGTTGGGACACAATGTTGAAATTGTACCAGGTGAGAGCGAGAAATGATCTCAAGCATCATCACGGGCTCGGAAAAATGAATCCGGCGATAAAAAGAGTATCAAAAACGGGTAATGTCCAATGTGGCATGCACACCGAGGCGACGGGGGACGTTTTGGAAAAATACCTGAAAAATATGGGGGTGCGAGCGAGAAATGATCTCAAGCATCATCACCTTCTCGGAAAAATGAATCCGATGATATAAAATATGTGAAAAACGAAGAACGACCAATGTGGCATGCAAACCGAGGCGACTAGTGGTGTCTAAAAAATGGGCAAAAAATGACGAGGTAAAAATGATGCAACGAGGTGACCATCATGACGGTCGTGTCATGCTGATTCCAGGGGTGGAAACGGTTTGAAAAACGGACTCTGTATGGGGTCAGAATGGCCAAAACAAGAAAAAGTCCACTGACTATAAATAGTGAGTGGGTCCAACATGACATGTGTCACTTGTACTATTTGACTTTGACTTGTGATCAGAGTGGACCAGAGCTGAGGTGGCATTTCTGGACGATCCGACCGGCCGATTTCAGATCCGGGAGATACAGGTATTCCGTCAAACTCATACCTGCATGTTTTTTAGGGTCGGGGGTTGGGTAGTGGGTCCCAGGGTTAGTTGTACGGTCCACGTGGGGTGGACCGCGGGTTAGGGGGACCAGTCACAACATCATACTCTGCCTGGTTATTGGTAGCAGCGCCTATACATATTCCGTCAAGGTGAATCATTTCGACGGAAGGGGATTACAAGACCCATGCTGCAGAAGCCAGGTTGGGAGACTAGCGGCTTGCGCCATCAGCGAAGCCAGTGTAACAAGGTGGAAGATGGTCCATCTGTGATCATGCAGAAACGATGAATGTAAGATGATGGTAAAAAATGTGAAAAACAAAAAGAGAGCAAACTATACAATGCGGACCAATGAGGTTGCGGTTTCATTTATGGGTAAAAACGCTTAAGATACAACCCATTACGGGGGTTGCGCAAAGGATGGCCTACGGAGTCGGCTAAGATGTATGCCCCCTTGCCAAGGCAGGTCTGCATGATGTAAGGGCCTTGCCACATGGATTCAAACTTCCCTTTTCCAGTTTTGTCATGGGCTTGGTCATAGGCGAGGACGAGGTCCCCTTCATGGAAAGTTCGAGGGTGAACATGTTTGTCATAACCGGCTTTGGAGCGGTTCTTGGCAGCTTCGATGTTCTGGAGAGTGGCACGACGGTCTTCATCAGCTTGTTCGACTGTCAGCAAACGCTGCTCGAGGGGGGAAGTGTCGGGGAGAATCTCAACGAAGATATGTAAGGCAGGAATCTGACACTCGATGGGGAGGACAGACTCTACACCGTGAACTAAATGAAATGGGGTAAAACCAGTGGCGGTCTTAGTGGATGTACGGTAAGCCCATAAGGTAGGGAACAACATGTGGTGCCAATTGGACTTATGCTTGTCAACAGTTCGTTGAAGGATGGTTTTGAGGATTTTGTTGATGGCCTCTACTTGGACGTTCCCTTGGGGGTAGTAAGCAGAGGAAAATTGGTGTTCAAATTTGAGGAGGGTGGATAACTCACTGTGGCTAGGGTTTTACCCCTAGCTTGTGCAAATGAGCATCTACTAAGGAGAATGGACTCCTTAGTAGCAGTTCAATAAGTGTAGATAATTAAGCTAAAACAGAAATTAAATTACTTCTAAAACATGCATAAAACATAAACAACAAATTTAAATAATGGCTTTTTGTATTGAAATTACCTTCAATGTGAAGGTTTGATGGAGCCCTTTGTAGTGTCCAAGAGGATGCTCCAGGCTTCAATATGCTCCTTCTCCTTCTCCAATGGTGGGAATGGGCCAAAAGTGGCTCTCAAGGTGAAAGTAGTTCAATGGTGAACTAGGGTTTCGAGAGAGATTTTGGCAGAGTAAGGGTGCTTGTGATTGTGGATATGGAATAATGGATCTCCATCACCTATTTATAGTTTTTTGGTGGTGGAGTGCTGACCCATGGTTTTAGGAAACACATGGTTCTGGGCAGCTGTATAGGGTTTTTTCCTCCTTTTCCTCATTATTTTATATTTTTTATTCCCTTTTTAGGGGATTTTTGCTATTTTTGGAGGAAAAGGGGGTTTTTTAGCCTTTTTTAGGCTATTTTGATGGTTTTGTGGCCTTTTGGAGGCATTTTAGGCATTTTGGAGGCTTTTTAATGGGATTTTTTGGGATTTTAAGGGAAATATGGTAGGAAAATGGACAAATGAGCCATATAATGTGGTAGATGAGGTAGTGAACACTTTTTGGGTGTTAACAGATTGCCCCCTGATGTGCGAGGGCAGGAGCTCATCGTATGGCCGATGGACATCATAAGTCATGAATGGTTTTCCTGGGATGTGGAGAGAAGAGAAGAAACAAACTGAAGCCTGGAACAACGATCCCGAACAACTGCAAGGACTAAAAGTACATAACCTCAATAATGGATGAGGAATCATCTGATCATATGGACGAGGCGGGCATTCCCATGCTCGTATCAGGATATAACATAATAATAACAATGGGGTCCAAAAAATGGGGACCTGAAATATACATGACCTCAAATACTGACTGAGGAATGATCTCAATATATGGACGAGGCGGGCATACCCATGCTCGTATCAAGATACATAAACAGAATTGTGAGGCCCGAAAAGGGGGACCTGTAAGATACATAGCCACTGTGTACATCACAAGGGTCCAGAGGGGACACAAATCTGGGACATACTGCTGGGATGACCATGTCTGTGCTGAAGAGCTGATACACTGGAACAATCAACATTGCTACTGAGTGTGGTACCAAAGGAACTGATGAGCTGCTGGATCATAGTGACTGGGGTCATACTCTCCATGGTACACTGGAGTGGAACTGAAATGGGTACTCGAGGAAGCATATAGCTGGATGGCTTCCGAATACAATCGCCAACGCAGCCCGGACATCCACAGGAACATAGAACTGGGCGTTCCGAAGTGACTCACCAATGTGCTAGAGTCGGGGGAAATCCGGGGTCTTCGACTAAAAACTGATGGAATATAATCCTACGCGATCCTCAACGATGCGATCAAGGTGCTGAAGTCGAGCATGTGAGAAACAACCACTCGGAGAGGCAATGATGATTCCTCTCAGAATGATCCGTAGGCACTTACCACAAATGGTGATAAGTCCAAGGCGTAGGGACCTCGGGGCCTATCCTCTAGAATATAGGAGCTGTCGTCAACAGAGGGAGACCTGCAACTATCAAGGCAATGATGTTTCCTTGATAGGAGCGCGAGGTACAAGACCGAAATGTGATAGTGCTGATGGCAGGACTGATGGACTGTGGGGAGACAATTGGGCAAGTAGAGTGGGTGGACTCAAACTTCCTTTGTTCAGAGTATGATAATGGGGATGATCTGGCAGCATATGAAACTGACTGAGGGAAAAGGGATCATAGCTGTATTGGATCTGGGAAGGTTACTAGGCTGAGGGAGACTCAAGCTGGTAAAATGGCAGGAGACTGCAGAATACTCTGAACAAAGGCGACCTGATTGGGGGTGCTGCCGAGATGATGGATCAAAGTGCCAGGAGGCACGGGGGGGTACTTCTTCATGGGTTAAGGAATTAGAAGAAGTATGTGTAAAATGATACTGTCGTGTGGATTTTACGAGCCCAGGACGGTTCATGCTCGTGGTTGCTTTCAATTTTAAGGAGTCTGAAAGCAAATAAGAAGACTCTGAAATAATGGAATGGGACTGTCGTGTGGATTTTACGAGCCCAGGACAGTTCATGCTCGTGGTTGCTTTCAATTTTAGAGAGTCTGAAAGCAAGTAAGAAGACTCCAGGGGGTTGCTTTTTCGTAGATTTAGTCTCCAAGGCCCAAAGAAGCATAAAAGGATGCAATGAAGAACTCTTCTAGCCGGTGTGACTAGAGTATTCCTTTTTCGTAATTAGTCTACCAGGTCCGGAAAAGGGTTAAACTTATACCAGATAGACGCCCTTTCAGGTACTTTAGCGAGCATGAAAGGAAGCAAGATTGCTCGGCGATCTTTTCATTCGTTTAGGAGTCAGAAAAGAGCTTAACGGAAACTCCCTAAGTGCCTTTTTTGTAAAGGACTTGTTCGGCCCCGAAAAAGGGATAAAATTATACCGAACAAAAGAAATGGCCAGGCAAGGAGGAAGTGTTCAATCAAGGATCAGTAATGATGACCAAGAACGAGGGTAGGGGGGGAACACTGGTGTGCCTCCTTGCGGGGTAGATGAAATGGTGGCAAAATAACGAAATATTTGCAGTATGACAGGAGTGAATGGCTCATGTAAAAATGTGGAACAATCCGATGGCGGCCGATGTGGCACGCAAACCGATGCAGCAAGGTATCGGGACACAATGTTGAAATTGTACCAAGTGAGAGCGAGAAATGATCTCAAGCATCATCACGAGCTCGGAAAAATGAATCCGGCGATATAAAGGATGTCAAAAACGGGTAACGGCCGATGTGGCACGCAAACCGAGGTGACGGGGCATTTTGGAAAAATGCCCAAAAAATCTGGAGGTGGGAGCGAGAAATGATCTCAAGCATCATCACCAGCTCGGAAAAATGAATCCGATGATATAAAACATGTGAAAAATGGAGAACGGCTGATGTGGCACGCAAACCGAGGCGACTAGTGGCGTCTGAAAAATGGGCAAAAAATGGCGAAATGAAAATAATGCAACGAGGTGACCATCATGACGGTCTCGTCGTGCTGATTCCGGTGGTGGAAACGGTGTGAAAAATGGACTCCGTATGGGGCCAGAATGACCAAAACAAGAAAAAGTCAACTGACTATAAATAGTGGTGGGTCCAACATGACATGTGTCATTTGTACTTGTTGACTTTGACTTGTGATTAGAGTGGACCAGAGCTTAGGTGGCATTTCTGGACGATCCGTCGGGCTGATTTCAGATCCGTGAGATATAGGTATTTCATCAAACTCATACCTGCATGTTTTTTAGGGTCGGGGGTTGGGTAGTGGGTCCCAGGGTTTAGTTGTACGGTCCACGTGGGGTGGACCGCGGGTTAGGGGGTCGAAACCGCGGTTGAAGACCGCGAGTTTCGGGATGAACCACGCGGTGGGAGACCGCGTGTTTCCTGGATGGAACCGCGGTTGAGTACCGCGGGTTCCAAGGAGGAACACGCGGTTCCCAACCGCGGGTTTAGGGCTGACAGGCGCGGTTGGGAACCGCGACCATATGCCTGACAGCCGCGGTCGGAAACCGCGGCAGGAAGCCCGAAAGCCGCGGTTTTGGGCCAAGCTATTAGGGTCTTCCGGGAGAGGGAAAAGGACTTATTTATGGGACATGATTCTGATTAGTTGCCTTTGTGTGATTGACAGGATGCCGCAGGCGCTATGGAGAGAGCGGGAGATTCCCGACGAGACCATGGGTTTCATTCGAGAGGAGCGCCATGTGCGATCTGTGTTGGGACTGTGCGGACTACTGAAGTTCGCACAGATACCCATGATACGTTCAGCAGAATTACTGCTGAACCGTCTGATCAGCTTCTGGGAGCCAAACATACAGGCTTTCTGGGTACAGGGTGAGAGAGTGGACCTCACCCTGACCGATGTGTACTTTCTGACGGGGTTGCCCTGCCTGGGCAGGGTAGCAGATACATAGCCACGGGTTGCCGCGGATGTCGACATGGAGGACATGTTGGAGAGATACTGCGGTCCTGAGGCGAGGGTGCATAGGAATGCACTCCTGGTGAGGGACTTACAGGAGCCGGCCGTGCAGGCTATAGCGGCATGTGTGGTGCGGGTATTGGGTTCCCAGTCACCTGAAAAGGTGTCTGGGGGCCAGATGCAGATGGTAGAGCGCGTACTAGATGGGGTGTACTACGCGTGGGGCCAGATGTTCCTGACCTGCGTTCAGCGGCAGCTGACGGCAGCGAAGGAAGCTGGCAAGGGCTTTTGTTTTGGTTCCTTCTTATGTGCCTTCTTTATGGAGAGGGTACCCACACTGCGGCCACGGGTGCCGATCAGGGCAGGAGGTATGAGGGAGCCGCGGATGGTGCGGTGGGGCGAGATGATGCGTCGCCGAGGTGGCAGTGATGTGGGCAGGTATTTCACGCAGGAGTTGTACCTGCAGTGGCTCCAGATACCACTGAATCTGGACGACTTCCCGTATCGGGACATGGACTTCACGGGAGATCCGGAGGCGCCACGAGCACCGGGACAGGCATGGGGACCCGACGGTACGTATGTGTTTGTGTTATATGTTATGTATGTCAGGTTTTATTTATATGATAGTAGATGGATATGCTGTAACTGACATATGGGTGATCTTGCAGATGTGGGTCCGAGGCCACCTCCAGGACATGTGGCACGGAGAGGTATTGTGGCCGTTCCAGCTCTGCCTGGGCGAGGAGAGGTGCGGCGCCGGGACCCAGAGGTGACATTAGAGTCTGTACGGGAGCTACTAGATCGGTTGTTGATAGGAGTGACCGAAGAGGGATGGCGGGATGTCGATCCTGATGTGGTACGGGATTGCATGGGGGCACCCCGAGAGTTCAGATCCATCGCGATCCGGGTGGCGATCTTGGTGGACCGGGTCCGGGCACAGGAGGCCGGAGGAGAGGAGGACTTGCCGGAGGAGGAGCGAGGGGAGGACTCAGAGGCTGCCGATGCAGGCAGTGATGCAGGATACGACTCTCATTAGGGAGTGCAGGGGACTCCCCTCGGAGTTTTGTAGCTACGACATGTATTTTGATGAGGCTTTAGGGATGTATAGCCATTTTTTGTATAGCTGAGTACAGGGGTACTCAGGACATGTATAGCACTGAACATGTATATTTTTTGATATATATATATATATGCACGTGGATGCACCTTTTTGTATGATGTTGTTGTGTTTGTACGCATGTGGATGCGCTTTATGAGTTTATATGTTTTCATTGCACGTGGATGCAAGTAGGTTAGGATGTTAGGCACGTGGATGCCCCTTGTGTATTTTATATGATGCGACATGATATATGTATGTTTAGGCACGTGGATGCCCCTATGGATATGCATGTGGTTTATGTACATAGATGCAAATGTGGATGCGATGCAATCTTTTTTGGGTTTTTGTATATATTTTTATGAGATGCTATGTAATGACGATGCATGATGTTACATGGTGTGATTGATATGCCATTCTAGGATGTTGTTGGCCATTTGGTCTGCGACACTATTTTGGGCTCTGGGGACATGTGTGAATGCGATGGATTCAAATTGTTGGCTGAGTTGTTTTGTGCGGAGGAATTTTCTAAAAAGACAGGGATCACGCACCTGGTAGCAGTTGTTGAGCTGGGAGACAAGTAGCTGGGAGTCAAGGAACACATGAAGGTGGCTTATGCCCATTTGAAGGGCAGCAGTCAAGAGACCGGTCAAAGCATCATACTCCGCCTGGTTATTGGTAGCAGCGCCTATACATATTCCGTCAAGGTGAATCATCTCGTTGGAAGGGGAGTACAAGACCCATGCTGCAGAAGCTAGGTTGGGAGACCAGCGGCTTGCGCCATCAGCGAAGCCAGTGTAACAAGGTGGAAGGTGGTCCATCTGTAATCATGCAGAAATGATGAATATAAGACGATGGTAAAAAAGTGAAAAACAAAAAGAGAGCAAACTGTACAATGTGGACCAACGAGGTCGCAAGTTATTCTAGGGATAGAGATGCCTTAGGATACAACCCATCAGGGGGGTTGCGTAAAGGGAAGTCTTCTGATTCGGTTTCAATTATAACAGGAAGTTCCTCTGGCCGTGTGTCCATGTGATGCTGGAGAATGGCGGGGTTGCACCCAGGCATTCCGGTAGAGGGCCAAGCGAAGACATCACGGTACTCGTGGAAGAGTTGTTTGTAGTTCTCCATCTCATGCTCATTGCAGGAGGCTCCTAAAGTGATGAGTTCAGGGGCACATCTTGAGAATTTTGAGGGAGGAAGAGGATGTTGTTTCTGACGAACGGGGGGTACATCAGGCCATGTGTCAATGTGGTGCTCTATAATGGCGGGGTCAAGACCAGGCATTTCGGTATAGGACCAGGCAAAGACATCACGGAATTCTCTGAAAAGGTTTATGTAGTCCTCAATCTCTTGTTTACTGCAGAATGCTCCTAAAGTGATGAGTTCAGGGGCACGTCCTGGGGCAGCGATATCAACTTGGATGACAGGTGAGATGTTGGCCATGTTACCTTCCTCGAAGGCATCAGGAGCAGGGATAGGGTCCTTGAACCAGTCGAACTTGGTGGGGAGGAAGTCTTTAGACTCAACTGTGAATTGGTTAGCTGTGCTAGAGGAGGATTCTTCTGGGATGAAATAGGAACGGTGGTGCATGTCATCCCAGGGGTAATCCGGGGCAGTAAGGGCCTCAAGAACTTCCTCATCGGTACGGAAAGTTTGCGTCGTCAAATCGGTTGACGAGGGGGAAGTGGTGGAAGAAATCATATAGATGGTATTAATCTCTCCAGAAGGTGAAGAGTCTGGGGGGTAGATCTCCTCAATGGTAGGTGGTGCCGTCTCAAGATCCAGATTGTTCATCTCATAGAGAGCTGCTCTGTAATCCGGGATATCGGGACAATGATGTGAATAATGCCCGTAAATACCGCATATGGCGCAGGAGTGGTTGGTACGTAGGGACTTATCTTTAGGCTTAGGCATGGGGTTCAGTTCGACAGTTGGGATGTTAGGATCATCGTCGAGCATCTGCATGTGCTTCTGTAATGCTGGTAACTGTGGGCATTGGTGGGTCGCATGGCCCAACTCGTCGCACAGCGAGCATTTGGGAGGAGCACGAAATACTGGAGGGTTTTTGACTGTCTTGGGAGGTGGTATAGCAGTATAAGGTTGTGGACCTCTGCCCCCAGTGGGTTTGGGAGTAGGAGGTGGAGTCGTGGAGGACGACGGGGTAGAGACACCGGGAGGTGGCTGAGTGGTAGTAGCCATGGGTTGCACCGGTTGGAGGACGACATCTGGTGTCGGCGGGCGAAAGGTACCAGACGGGTAATCCCAAGGTTAACCCCGGGAGGCTAAGGGTAGCCATAACCGGGGCGCTGACTACTCCCGATGGAGGGACTAGAAAGGGGATGGTATGGATCGGTGTAACACCAATGTGGCTAGGTACCAATGGTGGTTTGGGCAACAAGGGTGGTTGATTATTAGTTGGTAGGTTGTCATGGGACAAGGTACATAAGTCAGACACTTCGGGCGTAGATGACGGGGGAGGAATGGATTGAAAGGTGGAGGTCATCGACGCGTCTGAGTAGATTCCAGGCCCCGTAGAGGAAACAAACGAGGTCGTGGCCCGAGAAACAGGTTGTTCAACCATGGGGAGAACATTTTCAGGTGCCGCAGGAGCGCTAGGATCATAGTAGGTGAGCTGGTCAACCTTAACCACGCGTCCCTCATGGGGGAACATCATGGTGCGAAAGACGGAAGAGGCAACCGCCCGCATGGCATACATGTAGCTGCGGCCAAGTAGAAGGTTATAATCCAATTGGGCATTGATTACCTCAATGTCAATGAGGACAGTTTTGCCACCTAACTGGACGGGGACATTGGCTAGGAGGCCTTGGGGCTGAGCCGAACGACCGTCGTAGGCACGTAATGCAGTGGTGGATTGCTGGAGAGGAGGGGATCCTAGCTTCTGCCATACGAATGTAGACATAACGCATGTGGAGGCACCCTCATCGATGATGCACCGATGGATGACAAGATTCCTAACGGAGACAGTAACTTGGAATGCTAAGCTGGAAGGTAGGCGTGGTTCAGACTGGTCTAAATCAAATGCCATCAAATTCGAATCATTTGGGTCAATCCCCCCAATGGCGGAAAGTAAAGTCTTGCGCTGGGAAGGGCAGTTCTTCTAGACTTCTAACGCAGACATGGCTGCGGGTGATTGGGCTAGATCGTCTACAATGCTGTAGTTTGACGCAGCGCGCGCATTGGGGTTATTGTTGATTCAGCGAAGTGGAAAACGAGGTGCTTTTGCAGCGCCATCTATGGGAGGCGGAGGTATACGTAGTGCCTGATCGGTGGGATGAGCGTTAGTAGGTTTATCCGTGGGAGGGGCTTCAGAGGTGGAGCCATATTGGTTCCGACGGGTCTGGAGGTTGACATCAGCAGATGACATCATCAGCAAGTGATGGGTACCTGAGTCAAACATGGGTTGATCAGGAGCAGCGTAAGTGATCTGTTGTTGGTGGGGCGCGTTGGCTTGAGGGGGAGCCAACGGCTGAGTGTTCACTACGCCTTGGGTCGGTAAGGGGTTTTGCAGCACCAAAGGGGGTTGTTGAGGTTGGGGGGGGTTGGGCGGCGCTTGGGGAGCCGCATGCCCTTGGCGATGGGCCTCGTCAACCCAGAGTTGCCGAGCTCGCTCTAAGTGTGGGCAAGCATGTGTGTAGTGGCCATAGACCCCGCAAATAGAACAAGGGTGGTTTGTTCACAGATTAGGGTTTTTAGCTTGCTTGGGCGGGCGATCAGGGTTTTGATTAGCGGGGGCCGCGTTGTTGTTGTCGGGGGGATTCGCCGGTTGACCAGCTTGGTCTGCGGGTTGGTTGTTCCCACGATTACGGCCTTTGCCGTGGTTCTGTTGGCCCTGATTTCGTTGGTTATTCTGGTTTTGCTGCGGGTTTTGTTGGGCGTAAACTTGCCCTTGGGCAGCAGGTGGATTCTGAGGTTGCGCAGGTGCAGGAGCAGGCTGCGGTGGATGGTATGCAGGTTGAGGCTGAGCAGGTGCAGCAACTTGAGGGGGTTGCTGATATGGCTGCGGAGCAGGTTGTGGGTTTGCCGCAGGGGCTGCCTGTGGCGGATAATAAGCGGGTGGGGCTTGTGAAGGTGCAGGGGCTGGGGCAGCCTGCTGATGGTAGTAAGGCTGAGGTGCGACTGGGGGGGCATAAGCAGGAGTCGCATAACCGAAGCATTGAGGTGGACATGAGGGTCCATGGTGGTGTGTCATGGGAGCATAGGAGTTGGTTGCTCCAGACTGTGAGGTGGCCCGCGACAAGTCGGGGCCAGGGGTAGGTCGTGCTATAGAAAATGGTTGGGGATGGGAAGAAACACGGCCAATGATACCGTCTGCAGCGTGGGATGCCCCCAGCGCATCGTGCGGAGAGGACTCGCCGCGAGGGGCGTCAGGTATAATGGTATAAAGGTAACCTGACTGGGCGTAAATGAGGTCGAACTGTTGAGCCTTAAGGATGGCCTCTTCCTCAGACTGGGGTCTTTCTGAGGCCACATCCTTAGCAATAACAGGGAGAAGGGATTTGAGGAACCAATCTAGGAAGATACGGTTGTCTAGTTTAATCTTGCATAAGCTATGGCGTCGACGCCACTCATGGATGTGGTCCGTGATATGGGTAGCCGTGTTTTGTCTGCAGGATAAGAGAATCTCAACGCCCGCGTCATATCGGACAGGCAACTGGAAGAACTGCAGGAAGGTAGAGGCGAGGGAAGCAAAGGTGGCGTGGGTCCCATGTGGTTGCTCGATATACCACTTGGCTGCAGAGCCAGTGAAGGTGCGCTGTAAGAGACGGAGGCGAACAGAGTCATCCACGATGGAGTTAGAGGAACACCATAGGTGGAAAGACATGATATGGTTTTGTGGGTCCTCACCGGCCTTCCCCTCGAACTTAGGGATATCAGAGGGGAGCTTGGTAGGCATATGAGGCCACGTAGGGTCGTGTCGAATAGGATCGTTGGTCAATCTGGCCAGGTCAGGTAGGTTGAGGCTAGCCATGAATGGAAAACTGGAAGGAGGATGTGACACAGTAGTGGGTTGGACCAAGTTGGGGCCAGTGCCCCCAAGTGGAGGGACAAAATGTGGGGTGGTGCCCCCAAGTGGGGGGACAAGATGTGGGGTGGTGCCCCCAAGTGGGGGAACTGAGGTAGTGGAGGATGGTCCAGCACCACCATGGGTAGTGTGAGCCACTGACGTAGTGGGGATAGGTATTCCCGCTGCGGGAATAGGTACCGTGAGGGGAACGGTAGATGGGGTCCCCATGGAGGGTATACCCAAAACAGGTGTAGTAACTGGTGTAGTGGTGGATGTGCCACCACTGGTCCCTATGACGAACTGAGTGGAAGTCGTGCCAGCCATGGGGCTAGTAGGGGCAGTGTAAATAGGGTTCTCAGACTCTTCGTCAGAATCAGAGGTGAAGTAAGGGGCGTCACTATCAGGTGACGGAGTCCTACGTCGGTGACGAGTGGAGTCAAGTGACAAGGCTCTAGACCTGTGATGAATGGTATCAATAGATGATGATCAGAATCTATGACGGGTGGTGTCAAGAGAATCGTGCTATGGGGGCTCGCCCCTGAGGCGCCGAGAATGTCTCGGGGACTCAATGGTGACAGATGGTGTCTAATCTCTGTGGGTTGAGGTGAGTATAAAAACAGCTCAAAAAATCCTAATGCAACCGAGTGTGCAGAAGGAGAGCTAAAAAGCAAGGCACTCAGGCCAACAACCAACTCAAAACACCCACTGCAGCAGCTGTGCTACAATAGGTGGAGTAACAACAAAGATGGTCAGAATACCAACAAGCAGCAGGTTTCCTAAAAAGAAAAACTGGTGGACTCACTAGACCAAAGGGAGGTAAAGGAGCATGCAAACACCTAACTAAAAGTATTCTGACTCAACTAAACATATCCTCTGCAAGGTGATGAAATCCAAGTCAGACAATATGAGTAGGAAAGCCAAGTGGCTATGATATCCCCCTACCGGGAGGGACACCGGGTAGTCAATCCTAGAAGAATGGCAACTAAGATACCCCGTTCATGACACGTCCAGAAAGGTGAATCTGCCGTTTAGTTCGTTGACCGCAATACCCCTATACAGGGATATCCCGCGAACCGCGAAAGGTAGCCCTTCGGTTACTGAATGGAGTGCGGTATTCCACTCAGGCCTCCGGAACCAGTCTCCCGACTTCAACCCTCCTAAGGGAGAGGCCCTCTGATAAACTGGTCGTGACCGTGCCAAAAAGTACTAGGGGATTTTGGTTCCCTATTTGGACAACAACTATGTCTCAAGTGAAAGTGACCGAGGGGTGTTATTGGAAGCCTATCCCCCCGACCCTACCTAACTACAATGATTCTTTTGTGTTCCCCAAGTGGGGTTAGAATGTTGGTTCAATTAGGTACTTTTTAAGGCTCACTTGATTTATGTGACAGAGTGTGTGCTCGTGAGGTGATGAACCCAAAATAGAAGTGCCACAAGGGGTGCAACTTCCAACTATCAATAATGCTGAAATTGAAATTTTAACTTGCAAAATTTTCTGAATTAAAAATAACGAAATTTTAAAAGAAATTCTGTAAAGGGCACAGAAATTATGTTGCAGAAAGGCTGTAAGGTAGTGAGGCTGCAGGTGGGACAGAGGGCTGTTCAAATGCAGAAAATATTGCAGCAAAAGGGGCTGGGTTCAAAACAGGAAAAAAGCAGAAATCAGACCGCGGGTCTGTGGCGAATCGGAACAGGCAGACCGCGGGTTTGAGGAAAACAGACGCGGTCGGGTCGCGGCTTTCGGGCCAACAGACGCAGTCAGGACGCAGGAAATAGGGAAAAAGACGCAGTCGGGTCGCGGCAAAAGGGCTAACAGGCGCAGTCGGGACGCAAGAAAGAGGCAGAAAGCTGCAGTCGGGACGCGGGAAAAAGGCCGACAGGCGCAGTCAGATCGTGGCAAACAGGCTGATTAGCCACGGTCGGATCGCAGGTAACAGACTTGAATCCGCCGGCGGGGCGTCGGAAGCAGTCTGAAAGCCGCGGTCGGATCGCAGGTAAAGGCCTGAAAGGCGCGGTCGGGACGCGACTGCAGAGGGAAAAGACGCGGTATGCGGCGGCCGAAAGGGACAGCCGAAAGTAAAAAATTCAAAACGGAAACCAGAAATTCAAAATCTAGGGGAGTCGCCAAAACTGTGGCTAGGGTTTTACCCCTAGCTTGTGCAAATGAGCACCTACTAAGGAGAATGGACTCCTTAGTAGCAGTTCAATAAGTGTAGATAATTAAGCTAAAACAGAAATTAAATTACTTCTAAAACATGCATAAAACATAAACAACAAATTTAAATAATGGCTTTTTGTATTGAAATTACCTTCAATGTGAAGGTTTGATGGAGCCCTTTGTAGTGTCCAAGAGTATGCTCCAGGATTCAATATGCTCCTTCTCCTTCTCCAATGGTGGGAATGGGCCAAAAGTGGCTCTCAAGGTGAAAGTAGTTCAATGGTGAACTAGGGTTTCGAGAGAGATTTTGGCAGAGTAAGGGTGCTTGTGATTGTGGATATGGAATAATGGATCTCCATCACCTATTTATAGTTTTTTGGTGGTGGAGTGCTGACCCATGGTTTTAGGAAACACATGGTTCTGGGCAGCTGTATAGGGTTTTTTCCTCCTTTTCCTCATTATTTTATATTTTTTATTCCCTTTTTAGGGGATTTTTGCTATTTTTGGAGGAAAAGGGGGTTTTTTAGCCTTTTTTAGGCTATTTTGATGGTTTTGTGGCCTTTTGGAGGCATTTTAGGCCTTTTGGAGGCTTTTTAATGGGATTTTTTGGGATTTTAAGGGAAATATGGTAGGAAAATGGACAAATGAGCCATATAATGTGGTAGATGAGGTAGTGAACACTTTTTGGGTGTTAACACTCACGCCAGATGGCATCTTCGAAGTGTGAACCATGGTCTGAGACCAACTGTTTAGGGACCCCGAATCGAGTGATAACATGGTTGAAAAAGAAACGGGCAGCAGTGTCAGCGGTACAATTGAAGGTAGGCATGGCTTCCGCCCATTTGGTGAAGTAATCAACGGTGACAATGATATACTTGTGACCGTTGGCAGACGGGGGTCTGCACTCCATGAAGTCGATGGCCCACTTACAAAAGGGACCAACGGTGACAACTGGGTGTAATGGAGCAGGAGGTGTCCGGGCCTTGGGGGAAAAAAGTTGACAGTTGTGGCAATGCTTGACCGCAGTGATGCAGTCGGTGAAAAGTGTGGGCCAGAAGTATCCGGCGCGGACAACCTTTTGGGCAGTGGCCATCCCTGAGAAATGGCCTCCGCAGGCACCGCTATGACAGTCATTAAGGACGTGTTCAGCTTCCTCGTGTGTAAGGAAACGACGAATAATTGTGTCAACCCCTCGCCGGTAAAGGACATCGCCTAAAAGGAGATATCGAGAGGCCTAGTGACGGATGCGACGACGTCCATTACGGGTGACTTTGGGTCTGAACTTCTATGTGCGCAGGTATAACAAAATATCACCGTACCATGGGTCGTCAGACGAGATAGTGAACAGGTGATTGTCGGGTAACTCATCGGAGATTGGTTTGGCCGGGAGAAGGGAAGGGAGATCAGTAATGAGCTGGGAAAGAGCGAGGGCTTTAGTGCTCTTCGGTGTTCAGAAAGTAAGGTCATATTCCTGGAGGATAATGACCCATTTGGCAACATGACCTTGCAGGAGCCGCCGGTTTAGAAGATATACCATGGGGTTAGAGTCGGCGACGACTGTGGTATGACTCATTAAAATATAGTGTTGCAATTTTTGGACGGAAAAGACCACTGCTAGGGCTAGTCTCTCCTCATATGGGTAACGTAGGGGTGGGCCAGATAAGGTTTGGCTGACGTAGTAAATGACATGCTCCTGGTGAGAGGCGTCTTCTTGAACCAAGACTCCAGACACGGCATGCTCGAATGCAGAGACGTATAGGATGAAATCTTGAGAGAAATCCGGAGGGGAGATGAGAGGGGCTTGTGTGAGAGCTTTCTTGAGGGCTTTGAATGCAGCTTCTGCTTGCTCATCCCAGACGAAGGGTATGTGGGTACGGAGCAGGTGCAAGAAACCGTGAACGGTAGTGGCGTAATCAGGAACGAAGCGTTGAAGGAAATTGGATCGCCTCTGCAGACTTTGGAGCTGCCGGAACGTGCAGGGAGAGGGAAGGTCTAAGATGGCTTGGACTTTCAGGGGATCAACAGTAATTCCTTTCCGGGAAACAATAAAACCCAAAAATCGGCCTTCCGGAATGCAGAAGACACACTTGTGTGGGTTCAAGCGGATTTGGTATTTGCGACAACGCAGAAAAACTTGCCGAAGGTCGTTAAGGTGGTCCGATCGTTTCCGGGAACGAGCAGTAAGGTCATCAAGGTAGACTAGCAGGATATGGACCAAGTCGTGAAAGCAATAGGTCATGGCCCGCTGGAAGGTGGCACCAGCATTTTTTAGGCCGAAAGGCATGACGCGATAGGCAAAGGTGCCCCATGGGGTAGTAAAGGAAGTTTTGTACTGGTCTTCCTTACGGATCTGAATCTGGTTGTATCCGGAAAAACCATCCATGAAGGAGAGGACTTCATGTCCCGCACACGCATCAATGAGTTGGTCAATAAATGGCATGGGGAAGTTGTCCTTGGGACAAGCACGGTTTAAATCACGGAAGTCAGTGCATACTCGGATGGTACCTTGTTTTTTGTTAACGGGAACGGGGTTTGAAACCCAAGTGGTATAGGCAATAGGATAAATGAACCTTGCCTTGCGCAGTTTCTCAATCTCGGCTTTAACAGCTGGGAGCTTTGAGGGATGAATGGGGCGCTGTTTCTGACGGATGGGGGGTACATCAGGCCATGTGTCAATGTGGTGCTCGATAATGGCGGGGTCAAGACCGGGCATTTCGGTAGAGGACCAGGCAAAGACATCATGGAATTCTCGGAAGAGTTTTCGGTACTCCTCAATCTCTTGTTCACTGCAGGAGGCTCCTAAGGCAATGCATTCATTGACGCCAGGTGGGTCAGAGATATCTATGTGGATGACGGGTGAGATGTTGGCCATGTTACCCTCCTCGAAGGCGTCAGGAGCAGGAATAGGGTCCTTGAACCAGTCAACCTTGGTGGGGAGGAAGTCTTTGGACTCAATTGTGAATTGGGTAGCTGTGCTAGAGGAGGATTCATCTGGAATGAAGTAGGAACGGTGGTGCATGTCATCCCAGGGATAATCCGGGGTAGTGAGGGCCTCGAGAATATCCTCATCGGTACGGAAAGTTTGTGTCGTCAAATCGGTTGACGAGGAGGTAGTGGTTGAAGAGATGATATAAAGGGTATTAACCTCTCCTGAAGGGGAAGAGACCAGGGGGTAGATCTCCTCAATGGTGGGTGGTGCCGTCTCAAGATCCAGATTGTTCATCTCATAGAGAGCCGCTCTGTAATCCAGGAGATTGGGACAATGATGTGAGTAATGCTCGTAAACACCGCATATAGCACAGGGGTGGTTGGTACGCAGGGATTTGTCTTTAGGCTTGGGGGTGGGGTTCAGTTAGACAACCGGGATGTTGGGGTCGTCGTCAAGCATCTGCATGTGCTTCTGTAATGCAGGTAACTGTGGACACTGGTGAGTCGCATGGCCTAACTCGTCGCACAATGAGCATTTGGGAGGAGCATGAAATACTGGGGGGTTTTTGACTGTCTTGGGAGATGGTACAGCAGTGTAAGGTTGGGGACCTCTGCCCCCAGTGGTTTTGGGAGTAGGAGGGGGAGTCGTGGAGGACGAAGGGGTAGAGACACCGGGGGGTGGCTGAGTGGTAGTAGCCATGGGTTGCACCGGTTGGAGGACGACGCTTGGTTTCGGCGGGGGAACGGGAGGCGAAAGGTACCAGACGGGTAATCCCAAGGTTAGCCCAGGGAGGCTAAGGGTATCCATAACTGGGGCGCTTACTACTCCCGATGGAGGGACTAGGAAGGGGATTGTATGGATAGGTGTAACACCAATGTGGCTAGGTACCAATGGTGGTTTAGGCAATAAGGGTGGTTGAGTGTTAGGCGTTTGGTTATCGTGGGATAGGGTACATAAGTCAGACACTTCGGGCGTAGATGACGGGGGAGGAATAGATTGAAAGGTGGAGGTCATCGGCGCGTCTGAGTAAACTCCAGGTCTCGTAGAGGAAACAAATGAGGTGGGGGCACGAGAAACAAGTTGTTCAACCATGGGGAGAACATTTTCGGGTGCCGCGGGAGCACTGGGATCATAGTAGGTGAGCTGGTCAACCTTGACCACGCGTCCCTCATGGGGGAACATCATGGTGCGAAAAATGGAAGAGGCAACCGCCCGCATGGCATACATGTAACTGCGGCCAAGTAAAAGGTTATAATCCAATTGGGCATTGATTACCTCGATGTCGATAAGGACGGTTTTACCACCTAACTGGACGGGGACATTGGGTAGGAGGCCTTGGGGCTGGGCCGACCGACCGTCGTAGGCGCGTAATGCAGTGGTGGACTGCTGGAGAGTAGGGGATCCCAACTTCTGCCATACGAATGTAGACATAACGCATGTGGAGGCACCTTCATCGATGATGCATCGATGGATGACAAGATTCCGAACGGAAACAGAAACTTGGAATGCTAAGGAGGAAGGCAGGCGTGGTTCGGATTGGTCCAAATCAAATGCCATTAAATTCGAATCATGTGGGTCAATCGTCCCAATGGCGGATAGTAGAGTCTTGCGCTGAGAGGGGCATTTTTTCAAGACTTCTAATGCAGACATGGCTGCGGGAGATTGGGCTAAGTCATCGATGATGTTGTAGTTTGACGCAGGCCGCGCATTGGGGTTATTGTTGATACGGCGAAGCGGGAAACGAGGTGCTTTGGGAGCGCCCTCTAGTGGAGGCGGTGGTATGCGTAATGCTTGATCGGTGGGATGAGCGTTAGGGGTTTTCTCAGTAGGAGGGGCTTCAATGGTGGAGCCATATTGGTTCCGACGAGTCTGGAGGTTAACATCAGCGGATGACATCATCAGCAAGTGGTGGGTTCCCGAGTCAAACATGGGTTGATCGGGAGCAGCGTACGTGATCTGTTGTTGGGGTTGCACGTTGGCTTGAGGGGGAGCCAACGACTGAGTGTTCACGACGCCTTGGGTTGGTAAGGGGCTTTGCAGAACCAAAGGAGGCTGCTGAGGCTGAGGGGGGTTAGGTGGCGCCTGAGGAGCCGCATGCCCTTGGCGATGGGCATCATCAACCCAAAGTTGTCGAGCTCGCTCCAAGTGTGGGAAAGCATGTGTGTAGTGGCCATGATAGACCCCGCAAATAGAACAAGGATGGTTTGTTCACAGATTGGGGTTTTTAGCCTGCTTGGGCGGGCAATCAGGGTTTTGGTTAGCAGGGGCTGCATTATTGTTGTCGAGGGGATTCGCCGGTTGACCATCTTGGTCTGCAGGTTGGTTATTCCCACGATTACGGCCCTTGCCGCAGTTTTGTTGGCCCTGGTTGCGTTGGTTGTTCTGGTTTTGCTGCGGGTTTTGTTGGGCGTAAACTTGCCCTTGGGCAGCAGGTGGATTCTGAGGTTGCGCAGGTGCGGGAGCAGGCTGCGGGGGATGATATGCAGGTGGAGGTTGAGCAGGTGCAGCAACTTGAGGGGGTTGCTGATATGGCTACGGAGTGGGTTGTGGGTTTGCCGCAGGGGCTGCCTGTGGCGGATAATAAGCGAGTTGTGCTTGTGAAGGCGTAGGAGCTGGTGTAGCCTGCTGGTGGTAGTAAGGCTGAGGTGCGACCGGGGGGGGCATAAGCGGGAGTCGCATGACCGAAGCACTGAGGGGGACATGAGGGTCCATGGTGGTGGTGATGTGTCATGGGAGCATACGAGTTGGTTGCTCCAGACTGTGAGGTAGCCCACAAAAGGTCGGGGCTAGGGGTAGGTCGTGCAATGGAAAATGGTTGGGGATGCAAAGAAACACAGCCAATGATGCCGTCGGCAGCGTGGGATGCCCCCAGCGCATCGTGCTGGGAGGACTCGCCGCGAGGGGCGTCAGGTATAATGGTATAAAGGTAACCCGACTGGGCGTAAATGAGGTCGAACTGTTGGGCCTTAAGGATGGCCTCTTCTTCAGACTGGGGTCTTTCTGATGCCACATCCTTAGCAATGACAGGGAGAAGGGATTTGAGGAACCAATCTAGGAAGATACGGTCGTCTAGTTTGATCTTGCATAAGCTACGGCGTCGACGCCACTCATTGATGTGGTCCGTGATATGGGTAGCTGTGTTTTGTCTACAAGATAGGAGGATCTCAACGCCCGCGTCATAGCGGACAGGCAACTGGAAGAACTGCAGGAAGGTCGAGGCAAGGGAAGCAAAGGTGGCATGGGTCCCATGGGGTTGCTCGATATACCACTTGGCTGCAGAGCCAGTGAAGGTGCGCTGTAAGGGACGGAGGCAAACAGAGTCGTCCACTATGGAGTTAGAGGAAAACCATAAGTGGAAAGACATGATATGGTTTTGTGGGTCCTCACCGGCCTTACCCTCGAACTTAGGGATGTTAGAGGGGAGCTTGGTAGGCATATGAGGCCACGCAGGGTCGTGTCGGATAGGGTCGTTGGTCAATCTGGCCAGGTCAGGTAGGTTGAGGCTAGCCATGAATGGAAAACTGGAAGAAGGATGTGACACAGTAGTGGGTTGGACCAAGTTGGGGCTAATGCCCCCAAGTGGAGGGACAGGATTTGGGATGGTGCCCCCAAGTGGGGGAACTGAGGTAGTATAGGATGGGCCTGCACCACCATGGGTAGTGTGAGCCACTGATGGAGTGGGGATAGGTATTCCCGCTGTGGGAATAGGGGCCGTGAGGGGAACAGTAGATGGGGGCCCCATGGAGGGCATACCCAAAGCAGGTGTAGTAACTGGTGTAGTGGTGGATGTGCCACCAATGGTCCCTATAACAAAAGGAGTGGAAGTCGTGCCAGCCATGGGGCTAGTAGGGGCAGTGTAAATGGGGTTCTCAGACTCTGCCTCGGAATCAGAGGTAAAGTAAGGTGCGTCAATATCTGGTGACGGAGTCCTATCCCGCTGACGAGTGGAGTCAAGTGACAAGGCTCTAGATCTGTGATAAGTGGTATCAAGTGATGATAATTTGTGGCGATGACGGGTGGTGTCAAGTGAACCGTGTTATGGGGGCTCGCCCCTGAGGCACCGAGAATGTCTCGGGGACTCAATGGTGACAGATGGTGTCAAATCTCTGTGGGTTGAGGTGAGTAGAAAAATAGCTCAAAAATCCTAATACAACTGAGTGTGCAGAAGGAGAGCTCAAAAAGCAAGGCACTTAGGCCAACAACCAACTCAAAACACCTAATGTAACAGCTGTGCTACAATAAGTGGAGTATCAACAAAGATGGTCAGAATACCAACAAGCAGCATGTTTCCTAAAAATAAAAAATGGTGGACTCACTAGACCAAAGGGAGGTAAGGGAGCATGCAAGCACCTAACTAAAAGTATTCTGACTCAACTAGACATATCCTCTGCAAGGTGATGAAATCCAAGTCAGACAATATGAATAGGAAAGCCAAGTGGCTATGATATCCCCCTACCGGGAGGGACACCGGGTAGTCAATCCTAGAAGAATGGAAACTAAGATACCCCGTTCATGACACGTCCAGAAAGGTGAATCTGCCGTTTGGTCGTTTAACAGCAATACCCCTATACAGGGATATCCCGAGAACTGTGAAAGGTGGCCCTTCGGTTACTGAATGGAGTGCGGTATTCTACTCAGGCCTTCGGAACCAGTCTCCCGACTTCAACCCTCCTAAGGGAGAGGCCCTCTGATAAACTGGTCGTGATCGTGCCAAAAAGTACTAGGGGATTTTGGTTCCCTATTTGGACAACAACTATGTCTCAAGTGTAAGTAACCGAGGGGAGTTATTGGAAGCCTATCCCCCCGATCCTACCTAACTACATTGATTCTTTCGTGTTCCCCAAGTGGGGTTAGAATATTGGTTGAATTAGGTACTTTTTAAGGCTCACTCTAATTATGTGACAGAGTGTGTGCTCGTGAGGTGATGAACCCAAAATAGAAGTGCCACAAGGGGGGCAACTTCTAACTATCAATAATACTGAATTTTAAATTTTAACTTGCAAAATTTTCTGAATTAAAAATACTTGAAATTTTAAAAAGATTCTATAAAGGGAACAGAAATTATGTTGCAGAAAGGCTGTAGGGAAGTGGGGCTGCAAGTAGGACAGAGGGCTGTTCAGATGCAGAAAATATTTCAGCAAAAGGGGCTGGGCTCAAATTAGGGAAAAAATGCAGAAATCGGACCGCGGGTCTGTGGTGAATCAGAACAGGCGGACCACGGGTTTAAGGGAAACAGACGCGGACAGGTCGCGGCTATTGGGCCGACAGAGGCAGTCGGGACGCAGGAAACAGGGAAAAAGACGTAGTCGGGTCGCGGGAAAAAGGCTAATAGACGCAGTCGGGACGCCGGAAAGGGGATGAAAGCCGTAGTCGGGATGCAGGAAAATGGCCGACAGGCACAGTCAGATCGCAGCAAACAGGCTTATTAGCCACGGTCGGATCGCAGGTAACAGACTTGAATCCGCCGGCAGGGCGTCGGAAACAGTCTGAGAGCCGCGGTCGGGTCGCAGGTAAGGGCCTGAAAGACGCGGTCAGGATGCGACTGCAGAGGGAAAATATGCGGTGTGCAGCGGCCGAAAGGGACAGCCGAAGGGAAAATTTTTTTAAACTAAAACCAGAAATTCAAATCTAGGGGAGTTGCCAAAACTGTAGCTAGGGTTTTACCCCTAGCTTGTGCAAATGAGCACCTACTAAGGAGAATGGACTCCTTAGTAGCAGTTCAGTAGATGTAAATTATTATGCTAAAACAGAAATATAAACTACTCTAAAACATGTGCATGAAACATAAACAACAAGATGTAAATAATGGTTTTTGTATTAATATTACCTCCAATGTGAAGGTTGGTGAAGCTCTTGCAATGTCCAAGAGGGTTGCTCCAAGCTCCAATGTGCTGCTTCTCTTTCTCCAATGGTGGAAATGGGCCAAAAGGGGCTCTCAAGGTGAAAGTGGCTCAATGGTGAGCTAGGGTTTCAAGAGAGATTTTGGCAGAGTAAGGGTGCTTATGATTGTGGATGTGAAATAAGGGATCTCCGTCACCTATTTATAGTTTTTTGGTAATGGAGTGCTGACCCATGGTTTTGGGAACCATATGGTTTAGGGCAGCTGTATTGGGTTTTTTCCTCTTTTTCCTCATTATTTTATATTTTTTATTCCCTTTTTAGGGGGTTTTTGTTATTTTAGAGGAATTTTGGATATTTTTGGAGGAAAAAGGGGTTTTTTAGCCTTTTTGAGGCTATTTTGATGGTTTTGTGGCCTTTTGGAGGCATTTTAGGCCTTTTGGAGGCCTTTATGCCTTTTGGAGGCTTTTTAGTGGGATTTTTAGGGTTTTTAAGGGAAATATGGTAGGAAAATGGACAAATGAGCCATGTAATGGGGTAGATGAGGTAATGAACACTTTTTGAGTGTTAACAGGAAGATATGCACCATCGCTCTTATTTCCTTCACAAACTCGAGCTTACCGAACGAGAAGAGTTTAGGACGACTCTAGCAGAGGTGGTTGGTCACCCTGTGGCTCTTTTGGAGTCGCATGATCTTTTCGCGGAAGGGAATATAGCTAAAATTTACCCAACTACGTCGATCAATATCTCTTGTACTCCCAGAATAGTTGAGAATGTCTACATCGATGATGATTGCACTCCTGAGGAGATTGCTATTTACACTAAATTGTTTACAGAACTCCGGGAAGCTTTCACTTGGTCATATGATGAGATGCCAGGAATAGACTCTCGCATTGTTGAACATGATATTAGAACGTATCCCAATGCTAAACCGGTTCGACAACGCTTACGTGCTGTGAACCCTATAAAAGAAGCCGCTATTAAGGCAGAGGTGGAGAAACTGCTCAAGGTTGGTTTCATCTACCCCGTTCCCCTTACCGAATGGTTGTCAAACCCCGTTCTTGTAGATAAGAAGCAGGGAATGATCCGTGTATGCACCGATTTTAGAGATTTGAATCGTGCATGTCCGAAAGACAACTTACCCACACCATTCATAGATCAAATCTTGGATGCTTGCATCAGAAGTGAGATTTTTTCCTTCATGGATAGATTTTTCGGATATAACCAAATTCAAATCAAACCCGAGGATCAACATTAGACAACTTTTATTTGTCCTTGGGGAACCTTTACATATCAGAAAATTCCCTTCGGCCTTAAAAATGCCAGAGACACTTTTCAGCGTGCCATGACCTATGCCTTTCACGATCTTAAAAAGATTATGGAGGTTTTCTTGGATGATCTTGCTGGCCATTCTCGCAAGAGAGTGGACCACCCCAAGCACCTCCACATGATTCTCGAACGATCTATCCGATACAAGATTCGATTGAATCCTAACACATACATATTTGCTGTAAGGATGGGTCGCCTTCTGGACTTCATAGTTTCGAAAGAAGGTATTAGAGTCGATCCTCTAAAAGTTGAGGCAATACTTCAGTTTCCTCCTCCATGCAATTTGTTACAACTTCAGAGCCTCCAAGGGAGAGCCACTTTTCTACGCCATTTTGTAGTCAATTATGCTAATCTTACCAAAGGTTTCATGCGCTTATTGAAGAAGGACACACCTTTTATCTGGGATGAGCGAGCCATGCAGTCTTTCGACGCCCTTAAGAAAGATTTGGTATCGGCCCTGTGCTTAGTCAACCAGACTTCGCACGAGATTTTATTCTTTATGTGGCCGCGTCTCAAGAGACGATTGGCGTGGTCTTGGTTCAGGTTAATGATGTTCTTGTCGAGCATGTCATCTATTATCTTAGTCAAAATCTAGTAGACGCTGAGCTAAGGTATACTCATGTGGAAAAGTTGGCGCTTACGACTGTTCATTCAGTCCAGCGGTTACGACATTACATTCTGCTTAGAACCACCACAGTTGTCGCCCATATCAATACATTTCAGTTTGTGCTATCACGATGCCTTATCGGGGGGAAGTACAATAAATGGATTGTTATCCTTCAGGAATTTGATCTCGATTTTGCTTTGGTGAAGTCAGTGAAATCGTTGGTATATGCTGAGCTTATGTCGAACCTTTCAAGACTTGATGAGGATGTCATTCATGAAGATTCCTTTGAGGATGAGCACTTATTTCTTATCTCGTTAGAGGACCCTTGGTATGGGGATTTCATTGTATATCTCCAAACTTTGAAGTTTCCTCTGCACTATTCACGAGATGAGCGACGACATGTGAAACATCATGCTAAATATTATACTATCGTCGATGACACTTTGTATCTCCGAGGAAAGGACTCTATTCTCCGTCGTTGCTTAAATCACGAAGAAGCGGAGCGGGTGCTTAATGATTGCCATGTTGGGGCATGTGGCGGTCACTTATCCGGGCATGCTATAGCCCAACGTATTATGCGAGCTGGTTATTTTTGGCCTTCCATCTTTAAGGATTGCGTTAATGCTGTGAAGAGATGTCACCCTTTCCAGGTGTTTTCTCGGAACATACGCTCGCATCTTGTGCCCCTTCATTCGGTCGTCACCGTCGGTCCATTCACCAAGTCGGGGGTGGATTTCATGGATTGCAAACCAGCTTTGGCTGGGGGGCATCACCATATCATAGTGGTCGTGGACTATTTTTCCAAATGGGCTGAGGCCATGCCTACGGTTAAAGCCGATGGTGCTACAGCAGCCCACTTCGTATTCAATCAAATTATAACTCGTTTCGGTAGTCCGAATAGTTTGTCACTGACCATGGCAGTCACTTTCAGAACAAGATGATGGAGGATTTGTCTCTCAAGCTTGGGTTTCATCAAGAACACTCATCTTCTTATTATCCCCAAGAAAATGGTAAAGTAGAAGTAGTCAATAAGTCTTTGAAGACCATTCTCCAACGTACCATCCAACAAAGCAAGACCAATTGGCACACCATGTTATATCCTGCTTTTTGGGCATATCAAACCGCAGTCAAGACTGCCACCAGGTTCTCACCATTTCAGCTAGTTCATGGTGTGGAGTCACTTTTACCGATTGAATGCGAGATCTCTTCGCTTAAACCGGCCATAGAGCTCCTCCCTAATACGACGGGTCTTGAGCAACATTTAATCCACCTTGAACAACTTGACAAGCAACGTCGAGATGCCGCTGTGGCTATAGATGCCAACAAGCGTCGTATTAAGGTTTAGTATGATAGGTCTGTCCATCCTAGGCATTATGCTGAAGGTGACATGGTCCTCTTATATGACCAAGCTAAAGAACCCCTGGGGGTAGGCAAGTTCATCCCCATGTGGCACGGTCCTTACATCGTGAGGTGTGTCCTGGAAAAAGGAGCCTATGAATTAGAAGACTATGAGGGGACTGTCTTGAAGGAGCCTGGAAATGGGCTCTACCTCAAGCAGTATTACGCTTGAAGCTCTGGTTCAGGCTGATACTTTTGTATACTATTGTATAGTTGCTTCTGTACATAGTTTAGATTTCTTTTGGTTTTCGGGTCTGCTGATTAGCTTCCGTTTGATTGACAAATGTTAGCATAATTTCCTAAGTTCTTAGGATTCGCGGATGGTTCTAGTCGTCATACACAACAACTTGCTTCTGCTGTCTGGGTTATTTTCTCACTTGACCACCTAGTTGTGTCCTCAGGAGGTGCTTGTCTTGGTCCTACATCTAACAATGTGGCTGAGTATAGTGCCGTCATTGAGCTACTTCAGGATGCCATTTCCCATGTCGTCCAGTCTTTAGAAGTCCGCCTAGATTCACAACTAGTTGTGTCTCAGCTGAATGGGCAGTACCATGTGCGATATCCTATGCTACTACGGAAATTCTTAAGGGTAAGACTCTTGGAATGACATTTTGTTTCAATTACATACATACATGTTCCGAGAAGTGTTAATCATATATCTGATGCATATGCTAACTATGTATTTGATTGGCATTTGTCACATTCACTATGAAGCACACAAATATAAGAAGACATTCATACATTTGTACATATACACATAGTAGAACCAGAGAACCAAAGTTTTATATATATAAATATGTCCAAAAATGGTAGTGTCATACAAAACTGGAGCCCGTAGCCCTAAAAAATATACATATTGATACAAAATGAGATCCTGAGATATCTACTCTCTACGAGGAGGCCTAGCTGCCGCCCCGACAGGATGTGTCTCATAGAAATAGTGAACTTCATTGGTTACCCACTGCAATAGCCGCACCCAGTCACCCAGAACCCCCACTACTTGGCGTTGCATGGCCTCAGGTAGTCTCGCCACCTCTATCTGTGGAACCCTAGCAACCATCCCTGTGAGGTTGCGCCGCAAGGTCTGTAAAGTGCGTCCTGCTACAGCATCGCCTGCCTCCTCACCCTTGCCCCGAAGACCATGTCTCAGGAAGCCATCAGGTCTCACTAGGCCTTTGTCTGTGAGAAAACAGCCAACCATTAGCATATGATACTACCACCAAAAATATTTTTTCATTTACATCTATAATAAAAAATCCATAAAAATTTAAAACACAAAAAACCTAAAAAGAGTACTCACCAATGTCTATGAATGTTGCGTCTGGTGGGAGTGGCATGTCCCTATCTTGGCGGAAGTCTATCCCTGCATAGGGGTAGTCCTCTATGGCAATGACCTATCGGTCCCACCAACGGAAGAACTCCTCGGTATATGGTGATGCCAGACGGCCACCACCCTATCGTGTCAAGACCTCATCCCACCAGGTCAGGGCTGGATCTCGGAGACTATGAGGAGGGACATCCACCCTCGAACTAAGCCCTGGAACCCTCTCAAAGAATAAGCTGCATAGGATACTCCCATACCCGAAGTTTTTGGCCTTCCCTTCTTTGCATTCTGTCAGTTGGGTCTTCATAGACCCCAGCAGTGTGGTACACCAGTCAAATACTATAGGCTGCATGCATTGTGATGCATAGAACATCACCGACCTAGATGCCTAGTGCAAAGCTTTGGATCCAGTGATCCGCACTAAGGTAGCCACAATGATCTTCATGCTCAGATTTACTATGGCATTGATGGGCACCTGACTTCCCACCGTGCATGTGTTTGTGGGGCAATACCGCACTATGTAGTCAAGGACGGTGATCCCACCACCCAGAGTATGAGACCGAAGACTAGCCTCCTCACCTCGACAGGACAAACCGGTAATGAAGTAGATGTCGTCCACTTCCAGTATGAGGATTTTCCCATTGAGATTGAAGTTCTGTGTATCAACATCCCAATTGTCGATCAAGTGCCGGAGTAATAGGTTTTGGGCCCTCAAACCCCCTATACTCCATAATTTGTACAACCCACATGCTTGCAATGCCTATTGTGCTTGCACATCGTTGTGCATGGCCTCATCAACTTGGTCATGCTCCCTCTCCCTCCACTATAGAACCATCCTGGAGTGAAGAAAAATAAGCATTTTAGTCAAATTATTTTAAAAAACCAACTACACGGCCATACCCGCGGGCTAACTTGTATACAGGTGCGGGTACCCATGGTTAGTATGTATATTGACTACGAGTATCTTTCCCTACCCGCGACCCACATAGCTACAGCCCGCAGGTAGCACCGAAGTCATTTAGGGCTTGGACAAACTAAAAATCCCACCGCTGAAAATTAAAATGAAAGAATTGAAATGAAAGGTATGGATGAGACTACCAACCTACTCCAGACGGTTCGATGAACAGTCGCTCGTAGCTCCCAGAATCGGCAACTGAACTTTCAAGTGAAAACTAACCACAAAGCTCCAAATGAGTGAATAGTAAAAATGAATTGTAAATCGTAATTTTTTATTACTATTTATAATTTTTAGGACCCACTTGTCTATAGTTTTTACCGTTTTGTGCCGTTATGGACTAATATAATGTCTTGGAGTAGTATTTTTTAATCAGATTTTTTCGGCGAAAGTTGTTATGGACCATTTCCCACCTATGGCAGGTATGTTTCACACCTGGCATATAGGTTAGATGCCATTTCAATGTGCATTATGCATTTGACCTGTTGACCACTTTCATAAACCCTAGGTGCGACCTCGCTTCGTAACCGACATGGAACCTTCACACTGCTATAGAAGTGTCGTTATGTGGCGGTAGGGCTTTTCCGAACATGGGTACCCTAGTTAGAACCCCTTTGTGCATTCTGGTGCCCATGCCGTTGTTTGTCCTTAGGATTGGGAGTCCTTCATAGTTACGCAATGACATTGTGATAAAGACTCATACTCTACTTTGTTTTATGCTGGTCATCTCCCTTAAGGACTCCCCTCAGTTATATCATGTTGTGATTGCATTGCATCATCCTACTTGCTGCTTGAGTCTTGTGCCGGCTCCCGCTTACTCAATTATTAGCCTGGTGCTTGAGCACTTTTTCTTGTCGAGCCCTACATAGCTTATATTTTCCCTTCACAATTTAATGACCCTTTGACCCTGAGGGAACCCCCCCCCCACGAGTGTCCACATCCTGCATGCACTTCCTTGCATTGATCATAGGTATGTTCCGTTGCTTGGAACCAGTCTGCTCGCTATTTGACACTCATTCCCTCACTCGTTGTACTATAAGCAATTTTATTCTTTTTCAAGCTTTTCCCAAATATGAAAAAGACAAAAAAAAATCAAATATTCCAAAAATCCGGACGGGATTATGGTTACTACTTCTTGTTGGCAGCTGTTGTGTCGCCTTTGAACAGAGCATTCATTCCACTCCGTACATTATGAGTCGGGACTATAGTTGGACCTTAGGAGTTGTACTTGTTTCTCAGTTTTCTCCACCGATTGGTTAAGCTTCCAGTTATTATGGAGCCCTTTGTAATGCCTCCTACATTGTAGAATTTATGTCAAGTCTATGCTGACTGAGTCTATCCATCTTCTCATGCTCTTGTTCAAAGGAAGTCCTGAACCAATGTCGGCCACTCCTCAGATCTCTTGACTATTGCATGTCAACCATCCTTATTGAGTCAGTCCGTTCCACCTGAGTTCTTCCAAATCTTTCAGTGTAGTTGGTACCTCATGCTGGTTGATGGGGGATGCCTTAATTCCCTCCTTCCAGCGAGTCTTGTTCCGTCGACTTCAACCCATTTATTCCGAGACTTGAGGCTTAGAGTTCGGTTGAGTACCTTGAGGCTTGCAGTCAATAGTGGTAGGTTCTCTCGCCATCGATAGTTTTGGGAATACATCAATGTCCCTTGATCGATGGATTCATCCTAGTGTTCGACTTCAACTCATTTATTCACACTCCGATGATTGTGCTCTGTGCCTTGATGCCCATTTTCATTATTGGTGGGTTATCTCGTGTCTGTTAACGGTATACATCATTGAGTTGTAATTAGATGATGTCACATCAGGTTCGACCCCAACTCCTTTATTCACTTGATGGGACTTGCACCGTCAAAGACTTGTGTAGAAGACCCCAGGCGATAGTGGCATTCAGTATGCTACTTATGACTTTGATTTTACATCTGAGATATCACCTCTCAGATATTAGCAGTTTGTACCTCCAGTTTGCACCAGTTGTTTGCTTTTCAGAAGGAGACCATATCTTATTGTAGAGGGATCATGGCTATGATCACTTATGACATGTATTCACTATGTACTGCCTATTCATGGCCATTGTATCATATTTTTGTACTACCAACATGTCTTCAGGGATACTATTGTATTATGACGAGTGAACTGCTCTTTCCACTTGTGTCTCCATCACTCCACTTCTGAGTTTTATAATGTATTTCGGCCATCGTAGCATCAGTCTCTGAACTCACACATTAGGGGGCATATGTTACAACGTAATCTTCCACCTTGTGAGCATCAGCATTCTTTGGCCTATAGGATCCATTTCACTAACTCAGATTCACTCTATATCCTTCAGACAGACTATTTCCTCATTTTTCCTCTAACCCACTTGTTGTATCATTATAGCAGGCGTACCCGCGAATTGCATCAATATAGCCTGCGGGTATCAAGTAAATGGTAAAAATCACTAGTTTATTACTTTTTACTCCCAAAAAGCGGTCATTGGGTGACCTTTGGCTCTCCATCTTCCCAAGTAACGTCTAGATGTGTCCTTTCACTTACCTTTGAGAGGACTATATATTGAGCACATATGGCTTATGGATGGGAGGAGAAAGAAGAGCAAGAGAACTCTAGTGGATTTTTGCCCTATCTTGAGTCTACACTCATTGATCCTTGTAGTTGTGAACCCTTTATGTTCACCTTTCAAACTCCTATCTATTTTGAGTTTGCCATTCATGGAGGATTGAAGTGGTGGAGGCACAAGTGGATTGATCCAGATCTTGGTTCAGATTGGTTGTCGGCAAGAGGTCGTATCACTTTGTACTTCTTCTTATTTATTAATAGAAATACTCATATTCTTGTCCATTAATGTTGTAAATGTTGTTTATATTACATTGGGTTGCATTTACTTGTTATATCATGGGCCATTGCTATTGATGATGTTAATGTTCTTTATATATTATATGTACTTGTTGTATATTGGTTTTCAAGACTAATTTGCAGATTCAAGTGCACGGATTGAAAAGATCCAACGGGGATCTACATCAAACATTTGGATCGAGGTTGGTTATATTCTTCATTATCTTAGCATTGTCATTTATATAGCATAATTCTGAGAATTGAGTTGATTTCTAGTAGTCATATGTCTATTGTGGTATACCCCAAGCCATAGTGAGTTTTCTCCAACACAGTCAAAACTGGTTGATGGGTAATGGCTTGGGGAGCAATTTTGTGGCTCCCTTCTTTCCCAATAAGTACAACACGATTTTCCATGAAGGGTGGCTTTCCCATACCCGAATTTGGACAGCCATACCTCTCCATTCCCCAAGGCATTAACTACTTCACCCAAATCTTCGGAGAAATGAATGATTGGTTACAAAATTCAACATGGGTAGTTGAGGGTTTTATGGGTTCTCTCATTGACACTTGGATTGACTTGATTGGCTCCAAGGGTTTGATATTTCCCTCCCAATTCCTTGTAAAATCACGCCCCCATCTCTTGTTGCATTGCATAGCTAGTTGTTGGTGTTGATGTATATGTAACTGCGGAATTTATTTCATATATATTTATTGTACCCTTATTAGAGATGTGTTATTCCTCTATAAGGAAGTGTCCTCATGTGGATTGACAAGTGTCGCAAGTGTGTGTACTTGCCGATGGGTTATTAGACCACCATGTGTGGGGTCGGCCGTGAAATATATATATTATAATGTGGATGTACCTAGCTAGACAAGTCGGCCCCATAAGGTCACTGGGCCAACAGGTTAGTATAAATAGAGATCAGGTGATCTCTATTTAGATCATTCGGAAAGTTATATCTCTCTCACTCAGAAAGTGGTGCACTAGTGAGGAGGAGGATCATCTGCTACTAGGAGACTATCTCAGTGTATTTTGGTTGTACTTTGGTTGAGCCATTGCTATCTCTATCTCTGAGGAAGTTGTGGGGTTTTTCACCTTAGGGTTTTCCCCATGGAAACTCTGTGTTTCTTGTCACTCATGATTTTGATTCTTGTGATGCTTGTCATGCTTATTGTGATTGTCATGCATTGATATATTGTATATGTTATTCTCTTAGTGAAGATCCCAGAGTATTGTGAATTAATGCTCAAAATTTAACAGTTGGTATCAGAGCTAACCTGAGAAGAAGACATTTTGCAGTGACAGAAACTTGAGTTTCTTGTTTATTGGGTTTCTCTCCACAGTTTTTGGAAACGCAGTATAGTAGATTGACTCTACTCATCAAGGAGAATCTATCTGTCTAATCAGAATTCAATTCTGAGTATTTTCAGATTTGGCCCTAAAAATTAGGGTTTCCACAAAAATAGGAATTTATGAAATCTGAAGACATAGCTGGAAGCTCCTTGCAAAAATCAAAGTTTAGAGCTTTGGATCAATATTTTTGGGCTGGGTAGACCTCTAGGAAACTCAAACCCTAATTCAGGGCTCTCCCTAGTGAACCCGGGAGGACAAAAAGGCAAATCTGAAGGGTAAAACTTTGTTGATCTCAAATTCTGAATGCACCAGACTGATCAGCTCATCAAGGCGCATCTTTCTATCCTTTCAAAAATTTGAAATTCACATTTTGAATTTTTAGGGTTTTTCCGACAAACCCTAATCCGGGACTAGACCCAGTTTTCAACATTTCAAGTGGTAAGACCTAAATCTTTTCTATTTCCATTTGATGTACTCTTTAAGATGTCTCACCACACCAAGCTTGAGGATAAGCTTGAAGGGGCTGATAACTTATGAGCTTGGAAGTATAGGATTGGGTTAATCTTGGAAGAGAATGAGTTGGACTCATATAAAAGAAGACATCCCTATCCCAGAGGATGAAGAGGCCAAGGTATTGCATAAGAAGAACTTGGTCAAGGCAAAGAGAATCATTGCTAATTCTATCAAAGACCATCTCATACCCCATGTGTCTTCTCTAAAGACACCCAAGGAGATGTTTGACTCTTTGACCAAGCTATTTGAAGGGAAGAACATAAATCGGAAGATGACTCTACGGAATCAATTGAAAGGGGTCAAGATGTTGAATGGAGAAGCCATTCAATCTTACTTCTCCAAGGTCTCATAGATCAAGGAGCAACTTGAAGCTGTGGATGAAGTAGTGGACAATGGTGAAGTTGTTATGACCACTCTGAATGGCCTACCTAGGTCATGGGACTCCTTTATTCAAGGAATCTATGCAAGAAAGAAATTGATCTCTTTCAGTAAACTATGGGAGGAATGCTCTCAAGAAGAAGCTAGACTTGTAGCTCGTGAGGAAAAGATGGGAGGTGAATATCAAGCTCTTGCAACTCACACCAAAAGAAGCAAGCCCAAGAAGGAGCACTCTCACTACAAAAGATCCTATCAAAAGAATAAGAAGGATCTAATATGCTTCACATGCAATGAGAAGGGTCACTTTGCTTCAGATTGTCCCAAGAACAAAAGGGATAATAACAACAACTTCATCAAGAAGAAGAAAGGCATCAAAAGAAAGTTCCATGCTCATGCTGCCAAAGATGATGAACCTCCAAAGAAGAAGGCTAGGGCAGAAAGTGATGATGAATCATCAAGTGAAGAAGAGTATGTTCTAATCTCTGCTCTCACAAGTACTACCTCCCATGGTTGTAATGATTGGTTGATTGATAGTGGGGCTTCCAAACACATGACTAGGTTTAAGGAATCTTTTGTCAATCTATCTGAACATGAATCACCCCATAAGGTGAAACTTGGGGATGATTATCAATACCCAATCAAAGGAAGTGGTGAAGCCTCCTACAACCTAGATTTTGGAAAATCTTTGAAGATGAAAGAAGTCCTTTATGTACCTAGACTCAAGAAGAACTTACTCTCCATATCTGCATTGGATGCAAAGGTATGAGGGTTGCATTTGTGGATAGCCAAGTCCTAATGTGGCCAAAGGGAAAGACCATAGATGATGCAGTAGTTATTGGAGAGCAAGAGGGAGGATTGTATAAATTGAAGGGACAACCTGAACATGCCATGGTGCATGAATCCATGGAGCCAAGTGAACTTTGGCATAGAAGACTTGCTCATATGCACTATAGGGCACTTCCAATTGCAAGCAAGGCTATAGAAGGTCTTCCTGAAATCAAGACCAAACATGAAGGTGTTTGCAAAGGATGTGAAAAAGGTAAGAACATTAAGAAGGCTTTCCCAAGCAGTGAAATCAAGGCCAAAGATATCCTGGAAATCATCCACTCATATGTATGTGGTCCTATGTCATCCAGTTCTCTTAGTGGGTATGTTTACTATGTCTCATTTATTGATGACTTCTCCAGGAAGACTTAGGTATACTTCTTGAAAAACAAAGATGAGGTGTTTGATAAGTTCAAGGAATTCAAAACCTTGATGGAGAATCAAACTGACAAGAAGATCAAAACATTCAGATCCGACAATGGTGGAGAATTCACCTCAGGTGACTTCAGGAAGCTTTGTAGTGATTCAGGGCTTAAGAGGGAGTTGACTGCTCCTTATAATCCTCAACAAAATGGAGTTGCAGAAAGGAAGAACAGAACTATCATGGAAGCAGCAAGGGCAATGCTGCATGACCAAGATCTACCTATGCATCTATGGGCAGAAGCAGCTAGAACAGCTGTATATGTGCAGAACATAACACCCCATAAGATATTGGACAACAAGACACCAGAAGAGGTCTTTTCTGGTAAGAAACCTGAAGTCAGCCATCTCAGAATATTTGGTTGTCTAGTATACACTCATGTCCTAAAGGAAAAGAGGACTAAACTAGATCCTTCAGGAAAGAAGGGTATCTTTGTGGGTTACAGTGAAAGCTCGAAGGCTTACAGAATATACTTTCCAGGGTTCAAGACAATTGATGTCAACAGGGATGTAACATTTGATGTCAACAGGGATGTAACATTTGATGAAAACTCAGCATTCATCAAATCAAGGAAGTCACCTATTGAAGTTTATGAAGAACCTAAGGAAACTAGATTTCAATACACTACCATGACTGAAGCAGTTCCAAAAGTTGTTTGTGAGTTTGAAGATCCACAAGAACATGTAGATCCACCCCGTGAGGATAACTCTCATAAGAGGAAACTTGCATGGGCTAGAGAGCTCATTCAAGATGTAGAAAGATTTGGCATTCCAGAAGAAGAACACAGAGCAAAGAAGAGAACCAGATCACACACCAGTTATGTTGCTTTACTCTGTGACATTATGAACAAAGAGCCTTCCAGTTATGAAGAAGCAGTGGAAAAGAAAGAATGGAAGGATGCCATGGTTGAGGAATACCAGTCAATAATGAAGAATGATGTTTGGGATATTGTCCCAAGACCTAAAGAGAAGTCTGTTGTGACTTCCAAATGGATTTACAAAATCAAGCATGCTGTAGATGGAAGTGTAGAGAAATACAAGGCAAGATTTGTAGCTCGTGGCTTCTCTCAAAAAGAGGGAATAGATTATGAAGAAACTTTTGCACCTGTAGCCAGGTATACTTCCATAAGAACAGTACTTGCCCTGGCTGCAGCAATGAAATGGAAAATACACTAGATGGATTTCAATACTGCTTTCTTGAATGGTGTAGTTGAAGAGGAAGTATATGTGGAGCAGCCACTTGGTTTTGAAATACATGATAGGGAGTCATATGTGTGCAGATTGAAGAAAGCCTTGAATGGATTGAAACAAGCTCCCAGAACTTGGTATGGTAGGATGGACAGTTTCCTATCTAGTTTGGGCTTTACCAAGAGTAAAGCGGATTCCAACCTTTATTACAAGGTTGAGGAAGAGAATCCTGTGATTCTACTCCTGTATGTGGATGACTTATTTGTAACAGGAGATGACAAATTGATTGCAGATAGGAAGAGGAAGATTGCTGCTAAATTCGATATGAAAGATTTGGGAATGATGCATTATTTCCTAGGTATGGAAGTGTGGCAAAGTGCAGGTGGGATCTTCCTTGGTCAAGGGAAGTACACAGTAGATATCCTGAAGAGATTCGGGATGATGGATTGCAAGGCCATGGCCACACCTATGGCATCGAATCTGAAGCTTCTATGTGATGCTTCATCTGAGCCAGTTGATGTCTCTATGTATCGTCAGATGATTGGGTCCTTGATGTACCTGACGAACACGAGACCAGATATTTTCTTTGCAGTGAACACATTGAGTCAGTTCCTGGCAGATCCAAGGAGTGTTCACCTGGTTGCTGTAAAGCATGTTCTGAGGTACCTGAAGGGTACAGTGGATTATGGGCTCAAGTATGAAGCGAATCAAAATTTTAACCTGTAGGGTTATGTTGATTCAGATTGGGCTGGTAGTGCTGCAGATAGGAAGAGCACATCTGGGTGCTGCTTCAGTATGGAATCAGGTGTGATCTCTTGGTTTAGCAAGAAGCAGTCCTGCGTAGCACTGAGTACAGCTGAGGCAGAGTATGTTGCAGCCTGTTCAGCTAGTTGTGAGGCAGTATGTCTACGGAAGCTACTGTCTGAGTTATTTGATCTCCCGTTGGATGCTACTGGTATCTTCTGTGATAACCAGAGTTGTGTGAAGTTGTCTGAGAACCCAGTGTTTCATGACAGGTCGAAACACATAGAGATCAAATATCACTATATCAGGGACATGGTGCAAAGAGGAGCTGTGAAGCTCCTGTATGTTGTGATGGACGAGCAGATTGCAGATGTACTGACGAAGCCACTAGCCAGGGTGAAGTTCAAGTACTTCAAAGAGAGGCTTGGTGTTCTTCAGATTGATGACACTTCGAGGAAGAAGTGATGGACACATTTGCTGAAGCCATTCCAAGCATGTTGGAAGGAGGATCCTTCACATGGCTGTGGATGTAAGCGCTGGATGATGAGCATCAAGATGATGTTCTGGTTTCTCCTTTGTATGATCAGTTGGATCATTTTTTATGTATGTATGTATGCCTCATGTTGGATGATGGATATGATCAGTTGGATCATTTATATATGTATGTATGCATCATGTTGGATGCTGGATATGATCAGTTGGATCATTTATATATGTATGTACGCATCAAGTTGGATGTTGGATATGATCAGTTGGATCATTTATATGTATGTACGCATTATGTTGGATGTTGGATATGATCGGTTGGATCATGTGTATGTATTTTTGTATATGCATCATGTTGGATGCTTGGACCATGTATCCGTATATATATCAGGTGGATACATTGTATGATCAGGTGGATCATGTATGGTGATGTGTATCATGTATGATGATATGTATTAGGTAGATACTTGGTATGCATTAGGTATGGTGATGTGTATCATGTATGATGATATGTATTAGGTAGATACTTGGTATGCATTAGGTAGATGCATTGTATGATCAGGATGATCATGGATGATGAGCTTTAGGATGTTGCTCCAGATGACATGCAGCAGGATGTTGCAGTGATGATGATTAGGATGGTCATGTGTACATAGGGATGATGTATGGTGAGTATCAGGTTGATACTCTATGGCCGTGGATCAGGTTGTGCAGATGAGCATATAATTTGGCCCTGGGAGATTTGCAGATAGTCTTTCGAGGTTTTGCCTATGGAATATAATTTGGCCCTGGGATATCTGGCAAATGCTCTTTCGAGGTTTTGCTCTAGGAGGACATATAATTTGGCCCTGGGAGATCTACAGATAGTCTTTCGAGGTTTTTCCTATGGCATATAATCTGGCCCTGGGATATCTGGAAGATGCTCTTTCGAGGTTTTGTCCTATGGCATATAATATGTCCCTGGGAGATCCGATAGGTTGGGCTGTGTGCCTGTAATAAGTCTTGGGATGCTCTTGCGAGGTTTTTCCATGACCACATATAATCTGTCCCTGGGAGATCCTATAGGTAGAGCTGTGTGCTCGTAACAGCCTGGGATGCTCTTGCGAGGTTTTGTGGTGACCACATATAATCTGTCCCTGGGAGATCCTATAGGTAGAGCTGTGTGCTCGTAACAACCTGGGATGCTCTTGTGAGGTTTTGTGGTGAGGTCACATATAATATGGCCCTGGGAGATCCTATAGGTAGAGCCGTATGCTCGTAACAGCCTAGGATGCTCTTTCGAGGTTTTGTGACGCACGTAATAAGTCCTAAGGATTCCACAGTATGGCCAGTGATGACGAAGACCTGCAGGTGGTGGGCCTACATCCAGTATGAAAAAGGACTGGCTCTGTAGAACTTCCTATGACGAGTAGAGTCAGAGATTGGTTGAGATAGCAGTAGTAGTGACGATGATGATGACGATGATCCCGAGAAGAAGACTTGTCTAGCAGATCTGTGTCGAGAAATACCTTCCTAGTTAAGAGGGAGTGTTGATGTATATGTAACTGCGGAATGTATTTCATCTATGTATTTCACATATATTTATTGTATCCTTATTAGAGTTGTGTTATTCCTCTATAAGGAAGTGTCGTCATGTGGATTGACAAGTGTCGCAAGTGTGTGTACTTGCCGATGGGTTATTAGACCACCATGTGTGGGGTCGGCCCTGAAATATATATATTATAATGTGGATGTACCTAGCTAGACAAGTCGGCCCCATAAGGTCACTAGGAAAACAGGTTAGTATAAATAGAGATCAGGTGATCTCTATTTGGATCATTCGGAAAGTTATATCTCTCTCACTCAGAAAGTGGCGCACTAGTGAGGAGGAGGATCATCTGCTACTAGGAGACTATCTCAATGTATTTTGGTTGTACTTTGGTTGAGCCATTGCTCTCTCTATCTCTTAGGAAGTTGTGGGGTTTTTCACCTTAGGGTTTTCCCCACGGAAACTCTGTGTTTCTTGTCTCTCATGTGTTTGATTCTTGTGATGCTTGTCATGCTTATTGTGATTGTTATGCATTGATATACTGTATATGTTATTCTCTCAGTGAAGATCCCAAAGTATTGTGAATTAATGCTCAAAATTTAACAGTTGGTATTTCATTAAAATGCATATTTACATGATATTTGCAATTCTATTGTGCTTGGCTAGCACTTAAACTATATGCATCACTAAATCGATGGTGGGGCCTTGTCCTTGAGCTCCTCACCACAATTTTTATAACAATATTACAGCATTTACATTTTAATGCAATGGGGTCAAAATCGGGATATTACATTATGAGGGATGATAATGGTTCACTTTTGAAATTACCCCCTCTCCTAATATCAATCTCTCAATCTCATAGAAGAATGTTCTTCTCATATCCCAAATGTTGCTTCTTCGCAATGTTCACTTGAAGCACAATCTTCTTCAAGGAGGTATATTACCAGATCACTCTCAAAATCCATTGAAGGTCAATCCATTGGCCTTCATAATTCACAGTAGAATAGTCCTCTTTCTTCTCGGGGTAGGATATATTTCTTGGATATTGCAAAGTATGAAGAGGAGAAGGAAATTTCAACTGGTCATCAATCAACCATTCAAGGGTCTCTTAGAAAATAAGCCCAAGCCTAGGTTAAACAATAAAGATTATATCCCACAATATCAAAGGGATAGGGAACCCATCCAAACAAAGATCCCTAAATACTTTGATTAAGGTGAATGGTCCTTCTGTTCTATTTATCCAAGAAACAATGTGCTTAGTGGTGACAGATACAAATATTCTAAAAAATTAGTTTCCAGAGTGGTCCTTTCTCACAGTAGATGCAGAAGGGAACTATGGGAGGCTTGCGATGGGATGGTCAAGTGCCCTCTCTCTCCAATCCTTAGTATGTTCAAACCAATACATTCTTGTTTCTGTTTCTTCCAAACCCATGAACCTCTTTGTGAATTTTCTCAATCTCTATGCCCCTTCACATGATAGGGAATATTTTTGGGAGGGTTTAATTTCTAGTGATATCTTAGCTCGTCCAAATATTATTTTAGGATGGGATCTCAACCTAACTCTTTATGGTAGTGAAATTTTGGGACCAAAAGAAAGGAAGGATACCCTGGATGACTTCTTCACCCATCATTTAGATAACCTTCTACTTGTCAATGTGGATCCTAATTTTGTCGTGCCTACCTGATCAAATAAGCGCACAAGTGCATATATGATCTCCAAACAATTGGATCATTTTTTTCTCAGTGAGAATGTCTTTCTTGAAGTTTCCTCCTATAGATATTCAATCATAAGATTTGTCCATTTTGATCATTTCCCTATCCTTATGGAGATGGCATCAATCTCAAACAAGCCTCCTCCTTTTAAATTGAATCCCCATTAGCTATCATATGAGGATTTCAAGTCTATTGTTCAAGACAACTAGCGGATTTTTGAACTGAGTTCTTCGTTATATGTGATGGAAATTTTCAAAGGAATCTACATACTGTCAAACCATTGATAAAATATTGGGTGAAGAAAAACTTTGCATATTTGGACAAGAATTTAGTTCATATTGAATCCAAAATAGAAAATAAACTGGATTAAACAAACAAGTAATCATCACTCAGATAGAGCAAGTTGAATTAGATTCTTTGGAAGCAGAAAAGGCTCAGATTCTAGCATGGCACAAAGCAAAGTGGAGAATGAAGAGTAGGGCTCTTTGGATCTCGGAAAGGGATAATAATACAACTTTTTTTCACATGCATTCTAAAGGTAAAAAATCTCTAAATACAATTATTTGGAAGGTTCGAAATCAGGCAGGATTGGAATGTTTGGATTTTAAGTTTGTAGTCTAGTGACAAAAAGCCACTATCAAAAAATATTTATAAGACCTCCTAGAGAAAATATCAGGGATTTATTGGCTTCAAATTCTTTTTTAATTGGTGGATCGATGAGGATAATTGTGGTCCACTCACCAGACATGTTACTAAAGATGAAGTTCAAAAAGTTCTTTTATCCTCTTAAAATTGTAAATCCTCTGGTTTGGATGGTTGGACAATGGATTTCTTTGTGGGGTTTCGAGATTTGTAGGAAAATGATCTTACAATAGTGGTTGAAGAATCTTGTGTTGCGGGAAAAATCCATCTTCCCTTTAACTCCAAATTTATAGCTATTATCCCAAAACATGACTCTCATGAATATTTTGACCATTATCTGCCCATTTCCCTTTTTAATTGCATATAAAAGCTCATTTCAAAAGTGAATGCTTGCCACCTTAAACCAATTTTATCAGAAAACATCTCCCCTCAGTAGTTTGGCATTCTAGATGATAGGAATATACATGATGCTATCAATATTTCTCAGGAAGCACTACAAACAATTCAAACAAAGTCTCAGTTAGCATTTAAGTTAAATTAGGATTTGTAAAAGGTATTCAATAAGTTGAATTGGATTTTTATTCACCTTATTCTTACGGATGTGGGTTTCCCTCGTCAATTCATTAATTGGATTGAAGCATGTTATTCCATTGTTTCCTACGCCATTCTTATCAATGGGTCTCCTTCATCCTTCTTCAATCCTACTTAGGGTATTCAACAAGGTTGTCCACTCTCTCCTCTACTCTTTTTATCGGTAGCAAAATCCCTCAGTGGACATATCAACCATGAACATTCTCTTGGAGATCTCCATGGGATAAAAATTTCGAACACACTTTTAATTATTCAATTTTTATTTGTTGATGATATTTTAATCTTTGGATCTGATTCTCCTGGGGAAGAAAAATGCATGGAAAGAATTATCAGGTTGTTTAATTCTTCTACGGGAATGGATATAAACACTCAGAAATATTCCCTACACTATCACTCGGTGTCAGGGATATTGAAGAATAAGATTCAAAAATCACTTCCATATGTGGAATTACCCTCTACTGATTGTTTCAAGTATCTTGGGTTCCTCCTAAAGGCCAATGACTACAGGATCGTTAATTGGAAGTGGCTAATAGAGAATATTAAGAAGCGCATAAACTCTTAGTATCATCGTTGGACTTCTATGGAAGGTCAGGTTATTCTTATAAAAAATGTTATGGAGGCTATTCCTATTTTTTGGATGGTACTTACATATATTCCAAAATTTGTACTAAACTCTATCAGGAAGATTTTTGCAGTGTATCTTTGGGTCAATAAGGAGGATCATCGAAGTTACCCACTATGCAAGTGGGATTCATTATGTCTTCTCGGATTGTTTGGAGGGTGGGGATTCAAATACCTTCATCATTTTTCCTCTGGCCTCACAAACAATATTTATGGAGATTAGTTTCCAAGAAAGGATTGTGGCAGGACACAATAATTCAAAAATGCGTCACTCCCAAATCAATCATATCATGGCTTCATTCCTACTATGGATCCTCCAAGGGTTCCCTTTTCTGGCGCTCTATGCATAAATTTTATTCATTAATAGCAAAAAATCATGCTTGGATACCGAGGAGAGGTAATCAAATTTTGGTTGATTTAGATCCTATTATAGGTGTGGATCAATCAGAATTATTACCAGAGAATTTTCTTTCTTACTTAAATGAACCAAGTTTTAGATATATGAAGGATATTTTCCAACTAGAGGTCAGTTCTATGTGGGAATTTGGCTCGCATCAGCTCATCAATTGCAGAATCTGGAAGCCTTTTCTCCTTTGTGGGATCGATACATGGTTGTATTAATATGGGATTGTTTTTCTTTAATCCAAGAGGATGACAAGTTGGAATGGATTATGAATTTTGATGAGGGTGAATATAAGGTTTCAACGGGTTACTAGATTCTATTGATTTTTTGTCCAAATGAACAGATTATTAGAAAATGGAAATCCTTTTGGAAATT